>JAZEWU010000052.1:1345499-1364585 GCA_036362915.1 Geotria australis | reverse complement strand
TTTTGGCCCATACCATCTTGATGTGGCGCCTTCGATAACATCCGCGCCTCACAGAAAGAATGGTCTTGCCCCGAGGCGGTTCCATTCCCGCCTCGGGCGCCTTTCTGTATGGAGTTTGTGTGTTCTCCCCCCCTGTTCTGCGTGGGTTTCCTCCGGGTTCTCCGGTTTCCTCCCACAACTTAAAAGAAAACACTCATTAATTATTTAGCCGATAATATATAGGAAGCAGTGTGTGGCAATATGGCGCCGGCAAACCGCCTGGCTGCCTCCTCCACCTCTGCGCGCCTTTTTCGCGCCTGAGTCCTTCTCTCGTCGTATGAATACCTTCGACATTGAATGAATATGTGCGCGTTATAAATGTAAATTATTATTCTGATGGCATCCCCACCGTAAACCGGGGTATTGCTGTACTAGCCGTACCGATCGCGAGGATATCGACCGTCTGGCTCGATCGCGCCCGTGTGTGGTGACTTCGTGGCACCATGTGTGTGTAGTAACACCGTGTGTGTGGTGACTTTGTGGCTCCGCTGCGCGCAGGCGAGACTTCGTCCGCTGGCGTGGCGGTGGCGAGGGGGGCCCTCGTCGGGTTCCTCGTGTCCGGCGTCTTCCCCGTGCTGCTCACCATCCCTCCAAACTACCGGCTCGCAGTGCAGTAAGCCGCACGCGTTACTTTTTCCCCCCCAAGACATGCTGCCAGGTTAATTGGCCTACTGAGTAAATTGCCCCAGATGCCCTGCGATGGACTGGCGTCCCGTCTTTGGTATCCCCCCCCTGCCTTGAGCCCTGTGTCTGCCGGGATAGGGTCTGGCTCGCCGCGACCCTGTACAGGATTAAGCAGTTTCTGAAAATGGATGAATTCTTGCTTCCTAGCTCACGCATAGATGTGGGTGGGGGGGGAGGCATGGAAGTAATAATAATAATATCATCTATATAGCGCCTTTCACCCGAGGGTCACAAAGCGCCGCACAAGGCTGCGGAGAGAACGACATGTCAACAACGACAGAGAACGGAAAATCAGCAACACACATTTTTTTTGGAGGTTTTTTTAGTACAACACAACTCAGATGTCCCTTTCGTTTTTGTGACAGGCACCACACGGTCGCACTTCCGCCGAAAGGCCAGCAGCTGGCGTTCCTGTGGCGCGTCTCCAAACCCGTGCACCGGCTCTGCCTCTCGTTCGCGCTCTTCCAGGCGGCGTGCTGCAGCTTCATGGCCTACACGCAGTTCCACACCCGTGCCGCACACCCCGACGTGCTGGACGACTAGTAGTGATAACGATACATTAAATTCGTTAGCGCGCGCAAGATTCCCCGCCCGTGTGGATTCGGAGACGCGCAGCGTGGCTCAGTGGTTGTTATGCGTTTAACAGTTTTTTAAGAATAATAATTTACGTTTATAACGCGCACATATTGTTCAATGTCGAAGATATTCATTCGACGGGAGAACGACTCAAGAGGCGCGAGGAAAGCGCAGAGGCGGAGGAGGCAGCCAGGCGGTTTGCCGGCGCCATATTGCCACACACTGCTTCCTATATATTATGATGTTAACGGCCAAATAACGAACGTGTATTTTTTTTAAGTTGTCGGAGGAAACCGGAGAACCTGGAGGAAACCCACGCAGAACAGGGGGAGAACACACAATCTCCGCACAAAAAGGTGCCCAAGGCAGGAATCGAACCGCCTCGGGCAAGGCCATTCTTTCTGAGGCGCAGATGTTACCAAGGCGCCACCATGAAGGTTGTAATGTCTCGTGGCCCCCCTCAACTTGGGCACCATTCGCTAATTTGGCAGCCACTATCGTTTGTTTCATCACCGGTTGTAATGCTTTCTGGTGACCTGTCCTGGCCAAGCCCACTTACCTGTATTGGCAGTCAATGTGAAGATTCTCACGTTTGCTCTGCGATCATTTATTGCAAATTTAGTCGCGTGCTGTGGCTTCTAACGTGTACCTCTCTACATGCTTCTTTGAACTCTTTCCAGCTTATGTAAAACTAATTGTCATTGTTTGTAATCCATATCGCAGCAGCTTCTTCTTCTTTGCGATTCTTCGAAGCACGATGGCTAGCTTCTGGACATCGTCGTCCCTCAGCTTGGCTTCGAAGCAGCTAATATACCCTAATGAGTGCGCTGATGTGTCTGCTGTTGATGTCAAATTTTTAACAGCAACAATCTCCAGGCCACTAATCCTGAATGAAGTGACCACATGTTTCAGGGACAAGTTTCATGTACGTGGACTTGCTCAAACATTTCCACAACTGCTTTTTGTGCTTTACGTGATGCCAGGATTACAAGTGGGCTACCGTTGTAAATCCCTTGACGCTTATCCGGAGGGTGGTACGCCAACCCCGCGACAAACTGGCCGCAACTCGCAAAACTCCAGCCCAAGATTAGTCGCAGTCTTGGCAATAAAACTCAAAGGTATCTTTTTTTTTATTTTTTTTTACACCAAGTCACCTTTTGTGTTTAGCACTGTCGGTACTCGCGATGTGTCCCCTTTGTGGTTTTACAAACGCGTTTGCGCTTTCGTTTCTGGGCGGCAGCGTTCAGAGCTTGCAAGGCGGGACACGATAATACAACGGGAACGGATAATATTGCGGCACTCCGGTGGGTAAATTCGGCCCAACAGCCCAACGTGAACCAAAATGCTCGCTGCCCCTACGTACAACGTAACGGTGAAAAAAAAAACGCGCAACACAGGATAATACTAAACCAACACGTAAAGAAGTTGAGGGATTTGTACGAGACTTGTTAAAGCAAGTTCGAAATTAAAAATAAGAGTGAAAACGTAAAGAAGTCCAGTTTGCCATCAGTCTCTTGGTGTCTTATTTTGCTTCAAGTTCATATTTTTAAGATGTCGGATTGGCCAGAGTTTGTATTTACTGAATTCAAGCCAACCAATCGGTAAATATTACTGAAAACAAACAAACAGTTGTAAATAACAAAGTGCCTTAATCCACACTAATTTGGCCCTTTAATGGATCCTTAAAACCTCAAACGTTCATCTTTTAATTTCGCTTCGATGCCAAATCTGTAGCCAGTGTCTCTCACGTTAGTGGTGTAATCCTGAACAGTCTCGCACACCCAGCTAAGATTGACACGGCATTCAAATAATTGGCAGGTTGTTATGTCGTACGGTGGCGAGGTTACGAGCCTCACAGCAATACGTCTCCAATACAGTTGTGGCCGTATACAGGAAATTACCAATGGGATGTTTTTCACGAAGATGAGCACACTAGCCATAATCGACAAAAACTTTTGCAGTTTGACGGGAATTCAACTAAGTTGATTGCCAATCACGTGCCATCAACACTAACGTGACTACTCTCATTGCACGTGTGATTTTTATACACAGCACGTGATGCTGAATGGGTCAGCGTGGTTATTTTTCACAGGCGTCTTATTCCGTTTTCATCCTCCACCTTCACTTTAACATTTTAAGAACAGCTTTTCCAGCACGCAGAGGGCAAAGTGACATAACAGTTGACGTTAACAGAGTCGCGAGTTTCCCTTTTAAACCATGATCCCTTTAAAGGTGGTATCCACCTACGTTTGCTTGTGCGTGCACGACCGGCGCGTGGTTAAGTGGTGAACCCAAGTCCTCGTACGACTGCGAACGCCTTCTCAAAAACACCCAGTAACTCTTGAGGGTTAGTAACTCGGATGCGTTTTCGCGCCGCGTTGCCGCTCGCCGCTGCGTCGTAACGTTTCGCTCCGGGTAGCTGGGAACGTCTTTGGGAAGCGAACCGATCCCGACGGGCTCTGAGGCACGACCGCGAATAGTCCGCGCAGTCATCTAACGCCTAGATTATTTTGATTGCGGAACACTACCGCTCTCAGATCGTGACCTCAACGACATTGAGAATAGTCGGGTGTAGACGACAACTGCACAGAGGGAAAACCTCTGAAAGCGGACAGGAACATGGGTACAAATCCAGCACCACAGCATGTGGCATGTAAGTATTACTGTATACTGTGGAAATAATGTTGTGGAAAACACACAGTGTAGTAGTCACTGACATTGCTGCGAATGACAGGAGGTTGCCAAGTTGGTAGCGTCAGACTGACGGGAGGCTAAGGAGTGGTAACATGCTGCGGATAATACTATACTGCGGCCTACGGGCTGCTGGCTGACGTTAGGCCGCACATTTTCAAGTGATAAATACATTTGTAAAATTTAAGAAGTGCTGGAAACTTTTTGCATTAGAAGTTGTACCACGTACCGTCCAGAAAATCCTTGTGAAAGGATTCAGATTTTTATTTTTAGAGGGGTGGCTTTCTGCTGACATTAAATTATGACAAACTCGGGCAAAGCGCACCTTTGTTCAGTTTCATCTCGGGACAGGGGAGGCCACGGGTGAGAATGAGGGAGGCACGTACGGATAATAATAATATCAATTTATATAGCGCCTTTCACCCGACGGTCACAAAGCGCTGCACAAGGGCCAGAATAAGAACCCCCGGAATTTCAATTTGCTTTCGCTCCCGGATGGAGAAAGCGCCGCTCCCTACTGCGTTCACCGGATGTCGCTCGACGGGATCTCAAGAGGTAGTTCTGTGATATCCGCTTCCAACGGGCCGCACCCTAACACACCGAGGGCTGCTCTGCGATCGTCCGAATCGTTCACACCGATAGCACTAACAGGACACAACTAGCTGGGCTGAGGGGGGGAAGAGAGAGACAACAAAAAACGTTTTAAAAATATACTCCTTTAACCCAGGGCGCCGCGCGCGTTCAGCCGGAGAACGACGCTCCTTCGGGGCGGGTTGGGGTGGGGGCCGGGGGCTGAGGGCCGAGCGGGGAAAAACCCAAGCGACGGCTACTTCTTCGAGAAGTAAATGCGGTCGGAGATGCCGGCGGGCAGGTGAGTGATGGCCTGCACGCGGGTCCACCAGTAGGCGTCCATGGGCGTGTAGCGCGTCAGCGGGAAGTAGGACGTGAGCGCGTCCTGGATGTCCTCGACGACGGGAGAGACGTCCGTCGATCCGCCGCCCGTGTACGACAGCATGGTGGTGACCTGCGGGCGGCGCGACGGGGGGGATATTAGATCGGTTCGGGCAGTGCGTCCCGCACGTAACTGGCGGTTAACTTAAAAAAAATTACACCGACAATGACGTACATTTGTTTTCGTAGGCTCCTTGACTGCTGATCCAGAACTCACCGATTCAATTCAATCGCCTGTTTGTTTGGTCGATTTAATTTTTTGGTTATTTATGAATCTTGTATGTATTTTAATTATTGTCATCAGCTCGCGTGTTTTTTGTGTCACAGGAGTCCCGTAAGGAGCTTGCAAGCTCACTGGGTATTTTCCTGCTGTAATAATAAACATCTATCTATCTAAAGACCTTTCATCGGGTAACGTAATTTGTAGTTCGACAGAGCAGTTATCTTCCGTGCCACTCGTGGCACACATCGCCGATCGAACATCGACGATCAACCGTCGACGGCTACAAAACCGATCGGTGGCAAACGCCGGCGGCTCACCTGGCGGTCGAAGTACTCGCGCGTGTAGTCGCCCTGCACTTGCGGCGACATCTTGGACCACATGCCGTCGGCGATCTCCTTGACGCGGTCCTCGCCGTAGAGCGCCGTCGCCGCGATGAAGTTGCCGGGCTCCACGACCGACACCTTGACGCCCCAGCGCATCATCTCGTAGCGCAGGCAGTCGGAGAACGCCTCGATGCCGAACTTGGTGATGCAGTACGGGGAGCGCGCCGTGTTGCCCATGCGGCCCATCATGCTCGAGATATTCACCACCCGCCCTGTGCCGCGACGGTCGCGCGCGAGTCGAAGCGGCAGACGATAAGTTGTGGTATAGCCCCCCGCCAATGTTTTAAGACCAAAAACTATTTTGTCGATGTAAATTTTCACGGCTCGATGTACGGGAAGTGCTCTTTAACAGCTGCTCTTTCGGGATAGCCGTAAAGGAGGATGAATGCTCGATATTTCTATCACAAAAGAGCAGCTCTTAAGTGCAATTTTCTCACTAAAAACATTACTAGGATAAAACACACACACAAGACCGGAAGCCCATTTGTAGGGGTGCACCCAGGTCTGTTTCATCGCACGGGTGGCTTCTTCCTGGACTCTAACCCAGGTTCTCAACGTTATTTAGCTCAGCACTCTGACCCCCGAGTGACCTGGCTCATTGACGTGCAAGTAGTCAAAGGTTGCTTCCTGGATCTGAACCCAGGATCTCAGCGTTCTCAGCTCAGCGCTCTAACCCCCAAACCACCTGGCAACATGCTCATTAGCTTCAGCATCTTTTCAAAGCTCTTTGACCATCGACAGTCACACACTTGTAAACCGTAGGAAAGTAGTGGAAATACACGAAAGTCAAAAAACACTCTTTCCCGGTTAAGAAGCGACCAGCTAAAATGTGTCGCGGTGGCATTACCGCGAGCTCGCCGGATGAGCGGCAGGCACGCCCTGGTGGTGCGCACGATGCCCCACAGGTTGACCTCCGCCACGTTCTTGTAGGTCTCCATGGGCGTCCACTCGATCTCTCCGAACGTGGAGATCCCAGCGTTGTTCACCACGCCCCACAGGCCTACGCGGCCAACGAGACGAGGTGTGGGGGTGGGAGTTGGTTGGCGGTGAGAGTTTTCATAACCAGTTCACTTGGCCAAGCAGTTAAGCGTGTGAGAGCGGTAAATTCCCGATGGATATTTTCCTGCTTTGCTGATAATACTGCGGTCAGGGTGGCATGCGGCAAATAGCCACAGTCGGTGGTGACAGGTGTAGTGGATGTTTGATGACAGGTGCAGAAATATTTTATACGTCGCTGAACTGCACAGACCCAACAGAAATTAAGTGTAGGAGAACTGGTTTAAAATTTAGACAGCGTGAGCTTAGGCAAATTCGATCACGATTTCGGGGGAAGAAAAAAATTTTGCTAAAAATTTTCGACGACACTTGCATGGACGCGTGACGAGAATTGCTCTAAAGCGCTGCTTTCAGGTAGACGCCGCCTGAAGATGCCTCCAGCATCGGAGGCAAAACGTCGCAAAGCAGAGAGGAGAAACCCTCGCCACGGCTGTCCCGAAAGTGCGGCTCTTACGCACAACTCTCGTGACGATCTTGATTCACAAATTCATGATTCCGATCGCCCTTGTGGCACACGGGGAATAAGTGGTGTGGGGCATGGGCATCGCCGGACCCACGGCCAACTATAACTGCCAGCAATACGCAAGTTTATTGCGTCAATGCAGGAGTCCCGTAAACAGCTTGAAAGCTAACCGAGTATTTTTCTGTTGTAATAATAAACATCTATCTATCAATCTCACCGGCTTCAGGGTCGGGCAGGCTGCTCTTGATGACCTCGACGGCCTTCGCTACTTCCTCGTCGCTCGCCACGTTCATCTGCACGACCTTCATCCTGTCGGACTTCATTCCCTCTAGCTGCTTGGCGCCGTCGCCACCCTTGTCCTGGTGCACAACGATAATAAGTTCAATAGCGATCGTTATAGGGCAACGATTCGACGATTCAAGTAATGAATTGATGATTGTTTATGGATTCGTAGGTGTAGTGACAGAATGGTTTCGTGTGACCCCTGTGGTACTAGATGCGCTGTGTACTTCACAGGAGAATCCCCAGGATAGAACCGTGACCCTGAATCGTGCCAATTCATCTCACTATGGCAGGGTGGAGGGCGGCAGATGAATAATAATAGCATTTTATATAGCGCCTTTCACCCGAGGGTCACAAAGTGCTGCACAAGGGCCGCGAAGAGAAAGGCATGTCAACAACGAAATAAAAAACAACCATTCAAACCTTTAAATACATTATCCAATTAATAGATGTGCACATATTTTCTTTAAAATAGGAAAGCACAATTTGATCCAATAAACCACTGCAAATCTTTACCTCATATTCAACAATCACATTATGCAAAAAAATCTAACTGCTTTGTCACCCAACACCCAGTAGTTTTGATTGGCTGGGGCCATCCGGCACCCAGCCGATCAAAATTCCAGAAAAGGGTATACAGTATTTATCTGATGGCATGCTTTTTTACTTATTCCAAAAAAAATCTAAACCAGTTTGGGAAGTCTTATTCATGTCGTAAGACAACAAATGGTGAGGCATGTACTGTACGGCATTGTGCAGCTCTGGGCTCAAAACAAAAAACGCTGCAATATCACTGTGACTTGCACCTTGAGGAGGCATCCGGCAAAGATTTTGAATCCCTTTCCATGCAGGTGCTGCGCGAGCGAGAATCCAAAACCGGAGTCGCATCCCGTCACCAGCACAGCCTTTTCCCGGATCTGTCACGCGCGCGCGCACACACACACACAAATATAACCAAACAAATCATGAATATTCGTGGAATTACGTACCACTTCCCAGCACGTAGTTGTCCTCGGAAGTACGTAATTATAGGGTGGCGGTGCGGTGCGGCGGATAGCGCTGCTGGCTCACGGTAAGAAGCCCTCCGGGTTCGATTCCTGTGTGGAATCGGGTGCCTTTCTGTGTGGGTTTTAACCAGGTACCCCATTTATTTTCCACCGTCCGATGACATTCTGCTGCCGAGGTTAACTGGCCTGCTGACTAAATTTCCCACGTTGCCCCGAGATGTACTCGTGTCCCATTCTGGGTACAGCACCACCTTGTGCCGTGTCTGCCAAGATAGGCTCTGTACCCCCCAATCCCCCCAATCCTTTACAGGTTTCAGTGGGTACTTCATCATAATAATAATAGCGTTTTATATAGCGCCTTTCATTATGATGGTGCGTATTTTAGAACAGGCCACACTGAGACAAGGCTCGCATAGTGGCTCCGCTGGGGAGGATATCGGTAACCCGGTGGCATATTTTTATTTTTATAACATCCTTCAAAGCAACGTAGATATTTTTTTTTACCAAAGTTCAAATCACATTGGAATTATGTTTACTTTGGAACCATATTTCCCAAAGCCATCGAGACCATTGATTACAGAAAGACGGAACACACCTAATGGATTAATGCTCCCAACCTCGGCTGCCAAGTGTACAAACCGTAATTAGTTGTTTGGACTAAATTCAGCAGTACCAGCAACTTCCCACGATCCACCTTTCTACGATTACAAATGTGTTCTATTTAAATGCAAATTAGGCCACCGCACATTGCAAGCACTTGGAAGTTTGGAGAGAAAGAAAATGCTGTACCGTGGAGGATTGCCAGAACTGGAGTTTGAGTTAAACTGCTATAAGCTGCACGGGCAAGTATTGTTATCGAGGAACTATCAAGGTCACCGTGACACAGGCAGTGGTGGTGACCAGCATAGTGCACACCCGACCGCTCCTGTCTCCCCCAGTTCCGATGCTCAAGCGCTGCGCACCGATTAAGGCCGAGTAACTTTTTTCCCATTCAACTCCCACACATACGACGTACAGCATCTCCGAGGGTTTAAATTTACGCCTTCTCATAGTGATGTTGTTGGCCGTTCCACACTGTGGACCTACGTAATGGGTCTCAGCAGAGGGCAGTGCAGAGGGCAGTGAATAATAATAATAATTTTACATTTAT
The DNA here is from genome assembly GCA_036362915.1 of Geotria australis. Lineage (NCBI taxonomy): Eukaryota > Metazoa > Chordata > Hyperoartia > Petromyzontiformes > Geotriidae > Geotria > Geotria australis. The sequence continues at coordinate 1,355,080 of JAZEWU010000052.1, read as the reverse complement.
AACGCGTGGCACATATTAATTCAATGTCGAAGGTATTCATTCACCAAGCCGCATGGGGGTCAAGGTAGAAGCGTTCACGTCGCGATCCGTCAGGTAATACTTGGTATTGCCTGCGAATTCTACCAAACACTTCGAGGCCGAGCTGAAAGACAACGATTGTCCAGAGGCTGACCATCGTGCTTCGAAGAATCGCAAAGAAGAAGAAGACCAAGCCGCATTGACCGGCGGCGGTGAGGTATGCGTCAACTTTTCCCACCGCTCGCGGGACATCGGCAGAGCCTAATTCAGCAGCGGTTTGACGACAAATGTTTAACCTTAGGTTTAGCCAACTCACGCTCAACTTGCAGGCACACGGTTAAGCGTGGCATTGCCGTTACGAACGCTACACCCAAGGTTAGCCAGGGAGAGCTGTGCAAACGCGTACAGTGGTGAGTGAGCCTCGCTCCATTTGGTGGCCTGCTTCATTCACCGAGTCCTCGGTTATAAATAGCCGCCTCTCTCGCAATGGAAAGAAAGCCGGAACCCAAGCAGGCATTTTCTTGCCCGAGTGGGGAAGGTGCCAGATGTCACACGGCTTGGGCGTCCGGACAACCATTTTAAACCTGACTGATCCGACACTGATCTTGATACAGATGGGGTAACCGTGCACGTGCAATGTGCACGGTTAACCTTGTCACTCTCACTGCTGGATGAGGGTCTCCTCTGCCCACCGTGCTGGTGGTGGGTTTGTTTGACCATACTTCACCATGCTGGTCAGGGTCGATCAAAGTCGGCATCATCACATCTTTTCATATATATCTGCACTATATTAGTTCTATTTGCACGATATTTGTTTTAATTTTAGTTTTTGTTCCAGATCTGTGCCTTGTTATTGTCCCGACCCCCCCGACCCCCAGCTTAGCTTAACATGTAAATATATATGCCAACACTGGGGTCTGAGGGAAACGGAATCTCGATCCTCTATATGTCCTGTACATATGGCAGAGTTGACAAATAAAGTTGAATTTGAATTTTTTAGTACAACGCGGGATATTTCTGCGCCGCCCTTTACTCTTTGGGGGATATCGGTTGTGTTGTAGAGGTCGCCGGCGTGTTATTGGCTTGTACCGTGTGATGTCCGACGTTTCAGTTTCACAAGAACCCAGTACGTGTGTAGCGGAACGTCGGACGTTGTCAAACATCAAACGGTACAAGCAGAAAACACACTGGATTGCAGCGAGACTCCTCTTATCCGAGGCGATGGGGTCGCCACAGGATGCTATTATCCGCGTTTATTTGCACAAATTAAACCCGCCGGTTGTGCGCGTATGGGGTAGGTTCACGTCCAACTAACGGCGTGAACCCAGACAAATTGTGACTTGGCGCAATAACCACAACGGTTTCAACTCACCCGCACAGTACGCACTGTACTGTCACCTGCTGAGGAGCCGAGAAGTTATATGTGCCAATGGGAGCAGAGGTGAAGGCCCCAGGCACTTAGCAGCTGTAAAACATCACCTGATGTCAGCAATCTAGAGATTCGAGACTAAGTGGGAATACTAGGTTGTTTACAAAATAAGATACTGATGCCCTTTGGAGACCAGAGAGATTGTGTTCCATGTACCAGCCACTTGTAATACCCCTTTTTTCGTTGGCTCATCCGAAAAGGAGCCTGCCAGCAGCTACGATTTTTCCACCGACTATTTGTCTTTCCAAGCCAGAAACAAACTATGATAGGCTGGGCCTCACGAGACGTCTGAATCTGGCTTGGTGCCAAGCAAGGCCAGGAGTGGTGCTGTAAATATTGAAAAAATGTTGGTATTTTGGTTTTTTTATCCTAGTATTTTTAAACCTTTGTTGTTGTGTTCCAGTCCACGTTATATGCCAACACAAGGGTCTTCGAGAAACGAAATTTAGATCCTCTATATGTCCTGTACATATGGCAGAATTGACAAATAAAGTTGAATTGAATTGAAATTAATCCGTTTATTGGGTGTAACGTTAGTCGGTACATCACGTGGACACGGAATCACCGCAACATCTACAGGCGTCTTGATACGATTCATTGCATCGGACGCCAACAGCACGGCTCGGCTTCGACAGTGGAAAACAAGCAGCTGCCTCCTGTTCCGCACGGCTCCAACCCATCCCGGCTGTGCAGTGGAAAAGAGTTATAAGTCTACTTGCGTAGCTTTTCGTGGTTGTGCCCTAAAGCTCAGATGTGTTTTCAGATTGGAACGCTTGTAGTTCAAGTGATTAGTTTCCTGAACATGTTGCCACCAGCACGTGGAGTGAAACGTTAAGACCTAGCGCGGAACACGCGGTAAAACACAACAACGCGATGGTCAGCTAAACAGTTAAAGTTAAATATTCCGAAAAATAGTATAACGGCCGGGTTAACTATTTACTCGCGGACAGATCCCTGTTTGAGAGAATTACAGTAACAAGGGCACGTTTAACGCTAGCTTACTTCATTCACAAGGAGCGATTCAGTGGTTGGGGGATATGTGATGGCCAGCGGGAAACGGGCCAGTTACAATGCGAGGTGTGGTCCTTGGCGAGTGGGTGGCATTCAGGCAACGGTTGACACTGTGCAGACCACCCGTGACGAAGTGTTTTTACCAAATTCTACCATTTCACATCTACACTTTCCACCACTGTGAACTCATCTCAAGCCTCAACTCTATCTTTTACACACTTTGAGATTCCAGATTGACCTTTACCATGTCTGAACTCAAAAGCCGCAGTCCAGATTTTCACAGTGACAATTTTTCATGCTTTCGGTTCACACAAATTGTAAACTGGCCATGAAATATTGCATTTGTCATTCCTTCTGCTTCTTTGCGATTCTTCGAAGCACGATGGTCAGCCTCTGGACATCGTTGTCTTTCAGCTCGGCCTCGATTTGTCATTCCTAAAAAGGTGTTTCTTCTTGCTGTGAGGCAGCAGCGCTACTCACCGCATCACCGTGTTTATGGGAAGGGGGTTAGGGGATGGTGGGACAAAGCGGTTCAGACATCACTCACCACTCTGTTAGCAGTGGCCACAATTGAACTTGGGTGACCAAATTCTTTGCAAAGTGCACACTAACCACTGTGCCACCATTCCCCCCAGAATCCCAAAATACCCTAGAGTAATAAACCTAATATATTCAATCACTTTAAATGACAGTTCTCATTGTATGTGTTCGTGGATACAAAGAACAATTCTGTGGCAATAGTCTACAACTGTGGTTAACATTGTGTCTTCAATTGCCATGCCACTTCTGGCACAATGTACGGCTCAGAGACATGATCATTCAAACCGATGATCATCAGTATCGATTTACTGACTTTTACAGCTTCATTTTGTAACCAAAGTGTCACCAGATGTGCAGGCGTGAATTCTACATTGTCCTCCGTGTGGCCCAGAAATGATCTGGGTTCAACTCTGGCTCCACAATGTCAAACATCTATCAACGTGCTTTCACTACACGTCAGGGGTGCGAACAGTTGTTGATCTACGTTGGTCACCAACGTGGGGGCTGTACAGTAGCACTACTTCCTACTTTGAATTTCGCAAACTCACCGCACACACTTTGCACGGTGTACAAAAAAAAATGTTAGGAGTATACGGCCATAAACTACAGTACACGATAGTAACCTTTAATTTGCGTATCAGCAGTGTGTTCATATCTTGCGTGGTTTAACAATAATGCCTCAAGGGCTTGTACTTCATTCAACCTCAGTGCCAGCCACTATCTGGCTTTTGTCCAAGGTCAAATCGCTTCCAACCATTATAAGGCTCGCAAAGTATTTACTGTACGGTCAAGTACTGTCTAAGAATTCTGCATAAACTTTAGTGAAATAGCACTATTGCAATCGTCACAAAATTGTAATATGGTGCTTTTTTATGGCTTTACATGAAACTGCAGAGATGGCTTACTTTTTGGCAACACGTGCCATACATCTGAGAGTTCAGTGAACCAGTTTCACCGCAAACGTTGCAAATAACACCCACTGTTGGAATGTTTATCTACCAGTGAAGCACTGGGAGCAACATTAGATTTTGTAAGACAATATTGTCCTGAGCAAGTCGTAGAAGTTCCACGTTCATATGACGGGGGCATGTACTTCCACACCTGTACAAATGAGAACTGTAACCAACGAAGTGGTGGAATCGTCTTGATGATTGTAGTGAGAGTGGTGGTGGATGAGGTCATGTGATTGCGATGAGGTCAACCTGACCTTGACTGGCATTCAGATCCGTTTAACAGTTAAGGATGCATGCATTTCTACAAAGACTTATATATATAGTACTTAATGATCAAAGCACTGTATTATAAAACAATAATTATAATACATACTGAAATCGGTATGGACTTGCATCGAATTAAAGGCGAACACTTTCAATTCTAACAAAATTACAATAGTAAAATACCATAATAGGACAACCAGTATATAACAGGATACAGTATACGCTATCAAGTAACCTTAAGGCGCTCTATAAATGCTATTATTATTAAAAGGATGACCTTTATATGGCATTCTATCACATACCATACATTAATTTGCATGAATAAACATCAGCATCATGACTTGGGATGCACTGTCCTATATTTAAGTTGCAACATACAGTATATAATCTTAAGACTATTGCGAAAGTTGAGAGATACGTTGTGTTCAGAACGATACGCACGCCTGGCCGCCTTTGTCTCCCCGGATCATACAGCGTTGATTTTGAGCTCAATCGACCTAACGGAGGCCCAGGCCAGGTTTCACCTACTGTACCAATTCAATAACCCAGGATATGGGAAATCAGCCTATACTGAGCTGGCTATTATCACCACATACAGCATCTTAACATCACACAGTAACGTAGGACAAGTGTTGTTCGCGAGCACCTATTAGCGCTCCAAAGGCGCACCCAGCGGTATGGCGTAGTTGTAACCACGCCCGGCCGCCTTTGTAACATCCAGCAGCAGACTGAACATGGCTGAGCGCGACCACGGTAACATCCAGCAGCAGACTGAACATGGCTGAGCACGACCACATAACGCAACACGCACTGACATATAAACACAGCATCCTGTCAGGAGGACCACACACAAACAACAAGAACAACACACACGGGCTGTACAATTACGGTTGTGTTTCCTTACCTTCTTGGCCGGAATGTTGGGCCGAATGTTCCTCCAGAACTTGGCCAACGCAAGGATCTTGTCTGCCGCCATTTTAAATCGATGTGGTTGTTGTTAAACTTATTAGCTTCAATAAAAATGCAGTAGTTGCTGCTGTGTAGTGGTATAACACAACAGGGGTGTGCGTGTGGCGGCCTACGTGCCGTGAGGGTAATGCTATAATGGCTTAGGCACCCAACCCCCTTCTAGCCGCTCTGGCACAGCCCCTCAAAGAGATGTGATGGTGACGGTGGTTTATCACGCCACATGGGGCGCAAGTCAAGTGTGAGGGACGAGGGCGTCTCAAGGTCTCTCTCTTTATTTCCCTCACGTCACGAGCCAGGGTGCAAACTAGTTCACGCCAATTCACCGAAAGACCCCAACACCGTGTATCGTTCACTTATGAGGGGCCGCAGCCATTATCAAATCGACTGGTGGACGAAGCCCGCCAAAATGTCTTATCATTTTGAGGTGTGTTGAAACCGGTTCATGCAAACCGCGAATGGACTAAGTGTTTTTTTACAAGAGTGTTTTAAGACGGTACTGTATTCAGCATTCATCGTCGACTATGATTAATCCACTGTTGGATGAAGCCCGCCAAAATGAGGGCTTCAAACCAGTTCAAGCAAATTGCGAATACAGTCACCTTTTTCCCTCAAGTATATTGTAATAATCAGTCGTTGTCACTCTACTGCTGGATTAAGGCCTCTAAAATCTGTCTAGATATGGGTATTCAAACCTGTTCACGAACAAACTAGTTATAGTTTAGTACTGTAAACATTAACTGCTTATCAAGTTGATTTTTTAATACTAATGTATCGTTCTCTGTTGTAACTTTCTCACCCCTCCCCGCTGGACAACTGTTAGAAAGAGCTACATAGCTCAACGCAATGTTCTGGCAATGATGAGCTGATTAATTAAAACATAATCGGCATATCTTGTAACATGCCCGGTGGGTTTTTTGACGCATTAGCGTGACACTTTGGCTAAAAATCACTAGTATGGAACAATTTAGACGACAGGAATTACTTGGCAGAGTGCAAACTCGATATGGTAATTTACACAGGTGACAGTTATTTAATCTACATCGCCCTTTGCGGGAGATGTGGATGAGGTTTGAGTGCAATTCACTGTTAAATATTGAAATATAATTGTATTTATGGAGCAGCATAGACACAGGCCGAGGAAAAGGGACAGGCGTTGAAAGTACAGATGTTTGGAGGGAGTTCCAGACCGTGGGGGCAGAAGATAAGAATATCGGTCTTATATAAACCCCTCAAATTATTCCCATGACCTACTTTTTAAAGGCCACACAGCAATGGATGTAAAGGATACCTTAGGACGATTGCATTAACGCAGCTGCCAAACTGTGACATGTTAGCCAACCTATGAATAGGCCAGTGACGTTAGGAGGCCATGACCAGGCGGTATACACGGGATGCCTTTCTGCGTGGAGTTTGCATGTTCTCTCCCCGTGTCCGCGTGGGTTATCGCCGGGCACTCCGGTTTCCTCCCACCGTCCAAATACATGCTTCCAGGTTCATTGGCGTACTGACTAAATTTCCCCAGGTGCCCTGCGATGGACTCGGTGTGCCGCTGCCTTGTGCCCTGTATCTGCCGGGATGGGCTCCGGCTCACCGCGACCCTGTACAGGATTAAGCGGTTTCTGAAAATGGATGGATGGACAATAAATGAATGAATAAATTGTGTCATTATAATAATTTTCATTAGAAATTAGTGGATGGATGAATCAAAGCACAGATGCCTTAGGGCGCTTGATGACCTTAATGCAAAGCCGAAGTAGGGTTGTTGGATGTGGTCTGACCCAGCAGACGAATGCTCTGTTAAAACACCAATCAATCATGAAGGGGACCAAACTGTAAGCTCCCACGCATTGCTCTGCAGCCATCGCCCGTCCTACACGAGACAGTATTGCACAGATGCCAATTAGTTTCACATGTGCCCGCAATGGTGATGATGCAAAGGAGATGTCACATTTGTTACCCTCCAAGGTCAGAGCAAGGTCCATTTGGCAGAGTTTTAACTTTACTTTTTAACTTGTTGAGTGGTTTATCATTACGTCCATTAGTTCACTAATGAGCGGTAATCTAATTACACTTGTTTTATTTGTGCATTCCCACCGATGTTTGGCTCCAAAAGTCACAGCAAGAAATGATCGCTTCGCAAAAATGTTCAGGCTGCATGTGAGACCAATCTGCATTTGTGTTAATTAACTTTCAGCCCATTGTGAACACATTTCCCGGATGAATGCCTCCCCATTCTGTTGGTCATGTGGGATTGGCTGACAGTGCTCAAACCCGTTGTTCAGTCCGGGTTTGTGAAGAGGAATCCCAAGACCGGTTCAGATATCACTCACTGTTGAAGTTAGACGTCTAACATGAAAGCTTTCGTGACCAATGTTATCCATAGTATATCCCTTTCTTATGGGTTAGGTCACGTAAAAAATAAGTGTCGTAAACCCGCCTCCACCCGACACAGCCAACTAGTAAGGTTTGTCACGTGTACAAAACATGGCAATTCTTTACTCCCTCAGCACACCGGTATGTTTGGAGAGCAAACCCACTTACATTTAGAACGATTGAAACTATCAGCGAAACGTCGTACCTTAATTATAGACACGAGTTCTTAAATATACGACCATAGCTGCAATAAAAACACAAGACAAACGTGCTTTGCGGTACCGGCTTCCGTTTTATTACAACGATGAAAAGTAAAAAGTGCTATGTATTTCCATTAAAAGCAATGACAAGGTGAGATATGGCCAAACCACCAGTGCTTTCCCACCACCTTCAAATGAAATATTGTACGCCCGGTCGGGATGTGAGAATTATTTACCGAAAACCCACATCAGCATGATGTGAAACCAATATTTAAGGAACGTTACCCAACAGAAGCCAAACAGAACTTGAGATATCTTGGTTATGTACAGAACTTTGTGACATTTGTGTGAAAGACGCCTTCTTTAAAAATACAAATTATATAAGCCTGCTGCATATAACTCACAATGCTGCGTAAAAATTATGATTTGAAAGTTGATTGCTCTTCAGAGCTGTTCTTTCGGGATAGCCGTGTCACTGAGCGCTCTCTCGACGTTTCGCCTCCCACGTTGATGTTTCCAACGTGGAAGACATCAACGTGGGAAAGCGCTCGACACGGCTATCCCGAAAGAACAGCTCTGAAGAGCAATCATCATGAATCGAGACGTGAAAACCTACATCAGTCGATTTGAAAATGGCAATTAAGTGTGTCCACGGGGATGCAGTCAATGATTAGCGCTTTCACTAGGGCTAAACAGCAACAGGAATATATTTTAATATAAAGCCAAACTTTGGTTGACGTGACCTTTACAGTTATTTCATTCTCAAAACCTGTTGTCCATCCCTTGAAAATAAAAATTGTTGCAATCTGCGTAACGGAGGTGATGTCAAAACTGTGTCGTAATAAAAACTTCCAACCCTGACTTACCCACCTCCAAAAATACAACTGGAAAACAAACCCAACACAACAACGAAGCTCCCAAAACAAACCAATTCATTGGTTTCAAACACACCGCAACAGTTGAAAACTCTTTTGACAACCTATTTGACAGACATTAATGACCACTTTGGAATTGCTTAAAACATTTCTCCTATGTTTATTTATCAGAGGTGTAACCATTCATCTCCTGGGAAAATTGAAGAGTCGAGATCAGGATGACTTGTTTTACATCGTGGGCAATGTTAGCGGACACTTGCTGCTGCACCCATTACATGGAATGATGAATTGTTACAGCTCCAGTTTTAATATTGGATGCACATCTTGAGCATTACTGTTTCTTTTAGAAACTGTGAGTCAAGATGTACTGTCCTGACCTCTTCTGACCACGTGGGCCCCGCGTCGAAGGGGCAACTAACTCATCCTTCAAAGACGTATTTTCAGCGACGTGGCGTGAGTTTAAAACCATAGACATAAGACTTTATCTTCTGCAATGCTCAAGGGTACAGAGGACAACGGTAGGATTTGATACCCCTAATATTTACTTGCTCCCTCGAGCGCTCCCCCCTCTCTCCTTCACGACGTTTCGCCTCGCACGTCGGAGGCATCATCGGGCGTTCTGTGGCTGAGTAGTAATTACGTTTTGCAATAATTCAGAACGCCAATTACTGCGGTATATGGTAGTACGTCGCTCCACTGACCTTCACAAATCCACCCTCTCAACAATCACCTGCCCACACCCAGTGCAGTATTTCTGCACGGGTGCAACTGTCATTTTCTACAGACAAACAAATATCCAACAATTTCACATATCCACGTATATACCTCTATCTCCAGCGCGTCAGATGTTCAACAATGTGATGTTCCCCTCTATAGATGTTCTTTGGGGATAGCCGTGTCGAGTGTTCCTTCTCTCTCCTTCGCCTCCCACGTCGGAGCCTTGATGATT
>JAZEWU010000052.1:1332771-1345310 GCA_036362915.1 Geotria australis | reverse complement strand
TCTTGCTGTGAGGCGGAAGCGCTACCCACTACGCCACCGTGCCGCCCTTATCCATGGTCAAAAGTTGTATGGTGCAGCGATAACGGCCGAGTATTTCAGTAATCGGACACGGCGCATACAATGCACGTGTATATACACGCCTGTGGGTAAACACACTGCACACTTGCAAGAGATTAGATTACGGTGGTGGCCAGTTGTGGGACCTCAGTTTAAACATTACCTTTGGCTCCCTCCACAATGCAGTTTAGAGAAAGACTGCCAATTGACCAATGTATCAACCGATGCAAATTATACACTTGTCAATCTGTGAACATTCACTGTTGTTGTGTCCATATTATTAAGAATGAGCCACGCCTAACTCAAAAAAAATGTTCCATCTGAATTTCTAAAATACGTTCCTAGATAAAAAAAAAAGATGCAGATGGCAGTGTCGGTCATACTGCTTTAAATAATCCCCCCAGTTGTAGAATTTAAACGGGAACTGAGACGTGGTAGAAACTGAAGTTTTCAAATGACTGAACGGTCATTCAAATGTAACGTTCGAGGAGTGTATTACACACACCCAGTAAACACGCCACAACGTGTACAAAAAACATATACATCAAAGCAGCAAAACCAATAATGTATTTGTAAGTCTGTTCCTATAACTTGTTGCAATGAGTTCGAGTTCATGAGACGCTGTGAGAATGTTACAGGTGCAGTCCTGCAATTACTTGCTCGTGCCACTGCTGGCAGAAGGGCCTCCACTATCGAGAGCTCCCGAGGGTACTTGGCCTACTCTTCCACGTTGGCTATAACGTCTCTGAATAGCTCAGAGTACCGGCACTTTAACCCACCACGCATCATCTGCCGGTCGACTGCGGTGTACCCATTTACACTGCTGTGTCGGCAAGACGCGGTGTAACGATCGCTAATTCTGCCCACTCTGTAAACACTTGTCTGCACACAAAGTGTTCCAATGCTCGGGTCCCATTTAATTCCACGCCCAATGTAAATGCCAACTCGTGTAAACATGACAAGATGGCCTTGCAGAAGTTAGCTCCGAATTTAACCCTTTCCGGCAATGAGAAGTATGTGTGGCTACTTGCAAACTGGAACCTTTGCAAAAAGGTGTCCATTTAGTGTTGTTAAGATCTTAACACTTTTTCTCATTGCCGGAAAGGGTTAAACCTCGTATATTCTACAGTATTCCCTTCAGAGGACACGTGTTTACGTTAAGTACCGTAAATAAAACATCTGCCGTCGACCGGAGATATTTTATTTCTCCGTGCCGTCAAATTCCGAGTGATGTCTGGAACCGGGGTTCCCCAAACTTCATCAACCCGCACTGACCCCCGCGAGGTCAAACGACCCCCACGACCGACATTGGGGGACGCCTTCATTCAGCAGTATTACCTATATATGACGATGTCAGCTATTGACAACCGTCGGCAGCTTTAAGACGCGCCGTCTTAAGACGTCCAGAATGCCCCTTTGTGTACTGATGTCATGGATTTAACCTTTGTACTTTGACCTGCCAAACGTTTCCATTCACCAGTTAAATTTGCCAGCCGCTCTTAACACTATGCGTACATATACTATATATACACGTACACGAGCTATGTATTTCCATGTCACGCGTCTGAGAACACGTACGGAGATACCAATAAGCCCAAAGATTAGGTTCATACGGTGTTACTCGCGTATATTAAAACCGTAGCCTCCATGTTTTATATAGTATACGTACGCTAGACTCTTCAATACACTGCACGTATATTACACAATGCATACACTGCATATATATACAAACTTAACATATATACACACATACGTGCAATTATATAGAGTCTTGTATGTCACTCCATACAAGTGTTAAGTGACCCCCTCACACAAAGTGTTTCCTTCACTGCTGGGGGTCAAATACAATTGTGATTTTGTCATTCACAATGCATTGCAACCGCAATTAATTTTATAAATTCATCCAACAATTTACCCCAGGTCTGGTTGCCTTCTGTTGGGCAAAAATGATTTCACGACTATTATTATTTATCGCGAAAAATTGTGGCACAAAACAAGGGAGCGCGCGAGGCCTTCCTCTGTATCGAGACCCGACCGGTGGGAGAGCACTGGCGTTCAAAATGAAAAATTTAAAAATATATAACCCAACTCTTCATGTCAATGCTAGATGAATTGCACAGCAAACTTCTGAAGATAGCGGAACGGCGGCTTAAGAAGCGTCCCGAAGGGAAAATACTCGCGGCCGGTGGCATCGGTTTCAAGAGCAAAAAAAACCCCAGGGATTTGCTGGGAGTGATGAAAAACAAGCAACGCATCCGGGCTGCTTTATGTTAAGTGTAAACAAAAATGGAGTCATAACGTATAGTGGCATTGATCAAATCAGGTGGGTTTGTGGCAGTATCGCACTTAGCATTCGCGATTCTCCGATTCTGTATCTTGAGTTTCTTTGACGGATCTACAGTCTCTCTCCACTGCGTAGTGTTTTAGCGTTACAAATTCTGCCCGTTCACATATCCGCTACTTTAGTCGCAGATGTTTCTCGTGAAAGGGGCACCCGGTAATCTAATTTTTGTTTAAATTCCGAATGAGCTGCGCAGAAAGTTGCCAATTGACGAGGAGGTTTCGTCGCTCGTCGTGCGTACGGAAGGCACGTGAATGCTGATAAATTATATAAGCCAATAACTAGACAGGTAACGGTTCAACTGATCGATCAAAATCAATCCTCACGCTCCCGATACGTGCACCGAATCGTGAGCGCAAGAACTGATCTTTTGATTCGTCCAAAGTATACAAATTTTATACGGTAGTTTTATGAGAACACAACCGAGACGGAATAAGACGAATAATTAATCGATTCTTGAGTAGAACCGTGGCCCCCATATCGTGACAACGCGTCGGATTCAAGTGATAAAGCTGGAGTGTGAACCGTTACGCGCCTGTTATCAAGAGACCGCTTCACCGAATTTCAAAGTCTGCATAAAATTACTGGGACACGACTGACGCGCCGCCATTACCGCCCGTTCAGAGTTGTCTCTGAAACCGACGCTGGCTAACGCAAGCCACCTGGATATGCTTGTGAAACCGATGGTACGACCGCGGGTATTTTCTGCTGGACCTGGTTTAGAGACACGAAGAGAGCAGGGCCAAGCGTGTTCTAGTCACCGCCCTGCCCGCACCCCCGCCAGGTGGAACGCGCCGATGAGGTTTAGGAAACGAGGCGGATGAGGGATTCCGCGCGATGGGATTTCACCGGCGGAACACCTCCGTATTGCGAAAACTTGAGTTGTCCCTGCAACACATAAATGCAGTCAAGTCACCATCGGTCAGCGGGAAATCTAGGGCTTAGAAACGTTACGTTGACGACATCTGCAGTACTGAACGCTGGCGGATAGGGGTGGAATTATTCAGCCGGCCCTGCGATTTGTCGATTCAAGAATTGAGGCTTTAAAATTGCGGTATGCGGTAGAGTCTCTCGCGCAAGGGGTGATTGTGAACCCATTAAATACAATATTTATAACTGGAAAAAAATCGATTCCTACACGTGCCATTCGATACAGGTACAATAAGCTAAACTATTTGGTTTATCCATGTATCATACCACCCCTTCGGTCTTAAATAGTTTCATCTTAAAAGGCACACATTGCATGGTTTTAGTATGGTCATTATAGTAAAGAATTAACCCAACCCATGCATGCCGGTGCGATAAGGATTGTTAAAAATCAACCGTCAGGAAACGCGAAAATAAATACGCGTGAGTTTGCATTAAACACCTCGGCGGGATTACAACGGTGCAATATCTCATTTGGCTGGGGTCAAGCCATGCAAAAAAACAAACCATGTCCAGCTCGTTTTGCCCGTAGTTAAAATGAAACCACTGGGTTAAGTATCGGCAGTTTAAACAGTCGCACAGAAACATCAAACGTGACAAACGCCAGCCACTGCAAACTCTCCGGCGCCTATTTACAGGACGACGTGGACACAGACAACCTGTGTATAGTGGAGAGAGCAAGGTTATTGCTGTTACTGATGCGCCGCGCGGACGGTTTTAAACGATTCTAGAGAAAGCCTTCCACGTTGTTTTACAGACAGACGTCACGGCAAAACTCCTTCGGCGGACGAATGAAGCAACCGGAGTTAAAACAGGTTCGTCATGCAAGTCAGAACGATCAACTGGTAAGGAAAACGGCATGCATACACGTGGATTACTTACCACGCTTTCCAACATGCGTATAGTATAAGCAGAAAATACCCTAATATACATACATATTCCTCATTGGTCTATACGTTTTGGGTAATCAATATTTTCAATTTGGACAGTTTTTAATAGAGGGTACATCTCTAATAGTAACACAACTTAATACTAAAGGTTGGTTCTTAGTGGATCGTCTTTAAGCGAGCTATGGTGGAATCCTCGCGGTAAGAATGGATGGCAGAAGGACAGAGATAATGTGTAAACACGAAAAGCTCTAGTTATAAAGCCTTAATAACAACGAGGTTAGGCGAGAACACAGATCAAAGAAAACACAATCCATAATGGAAGACGTGTTATATCCAAGAAATAAAATAAAGCCATCGGTTCAAAGCAAAACAAAGCTGACAATTGTCACATTTGCATTGACATTACATGCAGCGATGATGTGAAATCCTAAATTAGGATTTATTTTTCAACTTAGATATTATTTACGAAGCAACATATAACGTAGACCCACAATCTACTGGACTTTTTAAAAAGTCGGTTTCATTAACATGAAACGTGTAATGCCAAAACAGAGATCAAAGGATGAATATAAATGAACGCATTCTTTCCAAGAATTTATCCAACTCACAACCAGATTAAATCAAAGCGTCGATATTTTTATTCAAATAAATGTCAGATGCAATGAAAGCTGTATGTGACGAAGTCCATTCCAATCACAGACCTCTCTATACAGGAAGCTATTGTGAAAACACCACGTAAATCACAGTATCCCCAACAAGAGTCGGCTGCATGACTCGGGAATGATATCAGTCTCATGTCACCCCCTGTTTACATCGAAACGAGCACAGGCTCATGAATAATCGAGCAGAATGTACCTTCATTATTTAGGACCGCTGTGTTGAGCTCTCCGCATACATCAACTTTGCTTACAATAGATTTCCCAAAAAAAAAATGTACGAAAGTTATCAATGCCAAATGTTGGGAGGTCCGAAACAAAAGTCACAGCTTTTATTCGACATAAAGATTATTGTGTTGGCCTTCTGCTTGCAGAACCTATCGAGGTGGCGAGAAACATACGTGCCATACTTCCAAAAATAAATCAATTTACGTCGTCTTGTTAGAGAAAGTAGACCAGAGGTGCGGTCCGGAGACCAGAGTAAGAAGACCTCTGCCCTGAAGAGTGTCCAATCAATGACAGAACGCACTAAACCTTCTGGGCGGTGGTGACATGTCTTACTGCACGTTGGACAGAAAAGTGAAGTTGGACAAGTCACTGCAAGGGAAAGGCAGCGCATGACATTGTGTGTGTGAGCGTCAAGTTAGCACATGCGATGGTGTTGGGACTTTATCGAAGAAATCCTCACCGAAAATCAAGAACCTACATTCAGTTGGGGTCCCCTTACATTGGGATGTTTAGGTCAATTTCACTGCTTGGCTTTGTATGGGAAGACACCCGAGTATCCGAAGAAAACCATAAGTCAGAGGATAAAGTTTACTGGTCCACACACAAAGGTTTACAAACCCACTTGCTATCCTGCCATCTATGGCAACTTCGTGGAAGATTGGCTCTGGGAGTCTCAGAAAACTGCAAGCTCTAAAGTTCTGTATTAAAGGCATTGACTCCAATAAGTTCACAGCGGCGTTTACAATGTTCTGTACTTTAATGCTTTACATTAAAGGACTATAACTTTAATTGTGGTATATACACACACCTTTTTAAAAAGTCCATGGCCGGAATGAATATGAACACTGGGCTCTGTGGATGCATCATAAATTGTCACGATTTTAACTACCTTGCCTTTTTCCCTTATTAACTTTGCATCGACTAATTTGTTCAGTCAACTATGCCCGGTTTTAATTTTCCCCCATATGCAATGACTATAACTGTATCTTAGCAGCGCGCTAATTAAATATTTCCAATCACTGGGTTCCACTGAGAAATACGTAGACTCGTGTGACTCAGAATTACCCTAATTTTGGCCGATTTCGCTCGGCAACTTACCATTTTACAATTTAAATTGTTTCTCTTTAATTGCAGCTACTGGTACAGTACATGCAAGAAGTTTAATCTTCCCGCGAGAATCCCTCCAAATTTTGAGCGTTAGAAAAAAACACCACAAGTTAGGAAACATCACGCATGTGCGGGGATTACGCAACGTTTTCCAACGTGCATTTCTCTTCAGAATACTTAAATCGGCCATACAGAAAGCTGGCAGTAGCTGTCAGGGCAAAATCAGCGTGGTACGTAACGACTGTGCTTTGCCTACACTTTATCATCTACGCTTTAACAAACCTTGCGACTGTTCAATAGGGCAAGGCCCTCGTCGCAACACAACTTACCGCTACAGCTCGTTTCATACTGGATTATACGCGGAGGCTACCCCGTTGCAATCGGACGGACGGAACGACGAACACAGCCAATGCAGGAATGCTTTCAACATTAGTTAAAAATCCGCAAAATAAATATAGCCACCAAAGTCAGCGACAGTGCAAGATGAGTAAAAGCGCCAAACGATGAAACGCACACTCTACGTTCTGCGACGCGGAAAAGCAGACTCCACTCAGCAGCCAGAATCACGAATTCTGTTGTCGTTTTTAGTTCGGTAATTAGGGCCACGACGGGGCGAGGCCAGGCCAAGCACGGGGGCAAAGGGGGCACAACGGAGGCGTGCGGGGAAGCGATCGCTAGCTCGCACCTGGAAGGAGCCCCACACGCGAGGTTAAGGCCCAACCCATTGCAGCGGCCTCATCTGACGTTCACTAGCCCATGGAAGTCTTCCCATGCTCTGGGAGAGAGTGCACAAGTTACACGGTGGATTCAGCGCGGGTGGCGGCAGCAAACAGCAGCTGGAGATGCAGCATAAATATGATGAAAGTCACAAAAAAACAAACGCAGCTCTTGTCTCGTGTACACAAACCAAGGCTAGGTTATTCTGGGGCTGTCCGACAACATTTGGAGGGTTTGTAAACGAGGATTGTTTTTTTATTGCCATCACGGTCACTAACAGTGGTGTTACGGTGGCGTCGCTCCCACTCATTTCAATTAACCCGATTAAAAACTATTTCTCTGAATGTAAAGCATAGCCAACTGGTCATCATACAAGTGCAATACGTGGCAAAACGGTCACGCTAGGTTAAAATGTCTCGTTGTAATATCAACAGTGGCATTAAGAAAGCACGTGTACCTTAAAAGCTTTGTTTTAATAGTTACTTAAGCTTCAAACTTGGTTTGGACAGTTGGAGACGCAGCCTAGGTGCGCAAACTACAAGAGCCGTTTGTTTTTGGGTTGCGTCTCTGGTTGAAAGAGTTCTAATAAAACTCGAGTGCCTCTTAACCGGAATACAAGCTTCTATGCAATATCATAAACATCATTAACCAATCGCAACATAAGCAAGAACCCATTCTGTAGCTTGCATTTGAGGACTGGGATGCCTATTTGAGGCCCTCATTCAACATGGTACAAATGCAATCGCTAAGCAGCAACTCGGAGTATTAGAAAAGGCGACAAATTTAATCTGAGCGTTCAACAAAACACAGAAGCAAATAAGCAAGAGTGACGCGATGCAGGCGGCGCTACCCTGCCACATATAACCTGCACGAAAATCTAAAGACCAACAATACAGGTGTAGAAGCACTTTGAAAGCGTTCAAGCAATAAAAAGGAAATAAAGGACGCACTTGAATGCACAGTGCAGGCAGATGAATGTAGTTTGTTGAGAAATGTCGATGGCTGGATCGCAGAAAAACATTATCTGCATGGCTCATTGCCAGCAATTGCATGTAAACTATAACCGACAGCTCAGACCACCGCACTTGTGTTGGCGATAAACGTACCTACGTATTAATATTGAGAATAGCACACACTGCGGGATCTACTGCTGACGTGACAATCACATTACAGTGCCAACTTACTCCTTCAAGGAAATAACTTCGTTCGTTTCTCACATATTCAAAGAAGTTTACAGCAACTATCAACCGAGTCCAATTACCAGGCAACGTGTGGCAGTGTCAAAGTGCCAGGGTTAGGGCCCGCGATGTCAAAAATACACGCATGAAACGGATAGCCATGTGCACACGGGCAAGATAAATATGAAATGGATGGGCTGTGCATGTCTTTATGCTTTTTCCACTAATTGCAGAAACTGTTCTTAATCGTGTTTTTCATGTTACAGGTAGTGCGCTAATTACGTTGCGAAGACACCCGCATCAGGGTTTGTATGACACCATGACAGGAAAGTATAAACGTGTCCTCAATGCGCCTATTCATCATTTCAAGACCGTTTCTCTGGCGCTGTGCGTGAGTACGGTTTTAATTGAACCACAGGAGGATGAAACTCGGTGTACAGTACATTCATCACACGTGAAATACACACGTTAATCCACGTTCTCTTATTAGTCACAGATCCTTATCCATCGCACTAACTACGTACGTATTAGTTCCATTTTGCAAGAATAAAAATAACCCACATTGAGCACTTAAAATGTCTTTATTCCAATGGTACAACAGCATTTGTTTTTAATTACCCTACGCACTGAATTAGGAAAAACATTTTAAAGTCACAAATCCAATTTTACATTTCAATACGCAAAAAGGATAAAATGTTTCAATATCTCCGAATGCTCAGGTTTTGGTTTCCAGTGTTGGAAAACATTCCAAATCAAACAGTTTTATATTTAAGACATCCTGGCGCACCGGAGTGCCGATATGCCACAGTGCTACATTTGAATAGTGGTCGCCTAAGAGAAGGAAAACCAATTGACGTTTCACGTGAAGCATTGGCAGACAAGCGTGTTTCCGTGTAAGAAAGTGACAGCGCATTAGTATAATAGTATCGTGATTTAACGCGCTGATAATTTCTCAAAATTCATAAAGAAAACAAAACAGAATCACACGATACTTATTTACACAACACGAATAAAGAAACAAATTAGCCAACGGTTTGTTTCTCTGTAGGGAGTAGCAGTGCTTCATCTTTCCAAATGACTCCAAACATTTTCCAAATGACTCCAACGCTCAGCTTCGCATCTGGGCAGAATAAAAACCAATTTGCAACATAGAGTAATTATTTCAGTAAGTCTGGCAAGCGCTTTCGCCGGCGAGCTTCGCGCGGCAGTGAAAACAGACGCCCTTTCGCCGCAGAAGACACACCGCACGCGACAAAATTCAATTCGCTAATTGCGCCGTCGCTTGCCAAACCCCGCCGCCAATGGAAACCGAGATACCCTTTTGTCCCAAAATAGTCCGCGTCGCCATATGGGCAAGCGGCAGCGACAGAATCCGACCCGCTTACGACCCACTGCAAAGCGACCTCTGGCACCGTGCGGAACTATCCGGGACTCACTTTATGCTGTCCGTGTGAGTCTTGTACTCCATGATGGTGTTGGGAGGCAGGTTCAGCACGCGTCTCAGAGTGTCTCGTATTCGCGATGTCGTCGCCTGGTCGCTCGCGGTCTTGTTCCAGATGGAAATAATGTCCTCCTGGGCGATATTCAAGCCGAAAGGCATTAAGTCAATGTCCTGCTTAGAGGCTCCCTTGACCATACTTTCGCGAAATATGCAATTGACAAGCTGTTACGCAGGTCCGACCTAACGCTGCGAGGCAACGTTTTACCTCGTTTTTACCACAGCCAGTGGTAGGGCGTGCTGTCGATCCTGGTACCAGGCTGGGCCCAAGTACCTGTATCTCCCGTAAACAGCTTGCACAGCTTACTGGGTATTTTTCTGCTGTCATAATAATAATTTTACATTTATAACGCGCACACATTCATTCAATGTCAAAGATATTCATTCGACGAGAGAAGGACTCAGAGGCGTAGCGAGGAAAGCACAGAGAGGCGGAGGAGGCAGCCGGGCGGTTTGCCGGCGCCGTCTTGCCACACACTGCTTCCTATATATTAAGCTGTTATCGGCCAACTAATAAATTAGTTTTTTCTTAAGTTGTGGGAGGAAACCAGAGAGCCCGGAGGAAACCCACGCAGAACAGGGGGCGAGAACACAAACTCCACACAGCAAGGCGCCCAAGGAGGGAATCGAACCGCCTCGGGCAAGACCATTTTTTCCGTGAGGCAAGGACGTTACCACTTTCACGTGCATTCCATCCATCCATTTTCTAAACCGCTTGCCCTGGTGAGGGTCGCGATGGCAGCAGTCCAAGGAGAGTGAACCAGAGAGAATGGCAATTAAGCAAATGGACCAGACATCCCTTTCCTCAGCAACAGATTCCAGCTCTTCCTGGTAATCTGTTGCTGAGGAAAGGGATGTCTGGTCCATTTGCATCACTCCGTCCGGTCACGCAATTCAATGTAATGGGCGGAAGGAGAGGCGGAGGGGAGACCTGGAAGCGTATGGAGACGACGGCACCGCAGATCTCCTCGCCGACCATGAACTGCTCCCCCAGCATGGCCAGGATGAGGTTCTCCCAGCAGCGCGACGCCAGCCCCTTGCGTAACCGCACGATCCACTTGCCCCCGCTTTTGTTCGCATCGTCCTAGGTCAAGAAAAAAACCAATAGACGATTGCTGCTAACTACTCGTCCTGCACTATATTAGTTCTATTTACACTACAGTATATTTGTTATAATTATAGTTTTTGTTCTAGATCTGTGCCTTGTTATTGTCCCCCCCGACCCCCAGCTTAGCTTAACTTGTAAATTTTAAAAATTGTTAGTGTTGGCCGTGATCGGGAATCAAACTCGGGTCGCGAGATTTGTAGCCCGGCGCACTAACCGCTGAGCTACCGCACCACACATTTAGCAATAACATAACAACATTTAACAATGCACACAGAACAACTAAACACGATGCGTACGGCCCTTAATGAAAGCCTCCATCGATACTTAATGTTTAATCTTGAAAAAAACTACTTCAGGATTTGGCAAATTTCTTCACGAACAACTCTGGTTTCTCTTCAGAGCGAATAAATCTTTCGCCTTTTACTAAAGATTTCTGTGGAGAGGAACAACGATTTCTGTGGAGAGGAACACTCTGTGCGTGGCTAGAAACCAGTTTTCTGGGCCAAACACCCAAACGAGGCTTTAAACTGCTTGTTGTACTGCCACCTGCTGGAGAATATGTGACGCGTACAGGATGCCATTTTCAACAGCCTTCAAATGCAGTCACCTATAATTGTACATTTTCATCAATTTATTATCAGTACCCGCTATGTCCTGTAGAGGTTCATGGCGAGCCAGAGCCTATCTTGGCAGACACACGACGCAAGATAGGACTATACCCAGGATGGGACGCTAGTCCATCGCTGGGCCATTTTGTCAGCAGGCCAATTAACATAGGCATGTCTAAGCAGTGAGAGAAGAAACCGGAGTACCTGGTGAAAACCCACATTTTCATATGAAAACTACACGTAAAAAGGCATCCAAGAATCATAGCCAGGACCTTCTTGCTGTAAGGCGGCGCCACTATTCACTGTGCCAGCGTGCCACACATAATTGTGAATATTCTACCCATTCGTTTTTGTGCGGCATCTATAATTGATCAGCCTGTGTATTTGGTCACAAGGGTTACTGAACCACTAATTGGCGTGCCCTGGGACTCACTGGTACTCCGCTTGCTGCAGCAGATGTTGCTGGTGGTGCTTTACACTGAACTGTTCCGCGGTTTTACCATCCCATCTCGTCTCGCGTAATTCCCTACTCCTGGCTGCCCCCCACCCACCCTAATGCAGTTATTTTACAAGTGTCTTCAAATGAGATTGCATTTTGCATTTAGGTGCTCTATAAATTGAAATGGTAATTATTTTGAATACACTGTAATGCAGGCTACGAATGGTGTCTGCTCCAAATATGGTAAAATTCAATTACCACAAATTGTTCTCATTACAATAAATGTAATGGAAACATTTATGCATATTGCAACACATTGTTTTGAGGAGGTATTTGCACTTAATTTAGCTATTTTATCTAACCGGTGTCATTTTCGTTGTTGTTTTCTCTTACGATATATTTTTACCGTTGCTCAATTTCAATCGTATTTGCACTAAAGGTCTCTTGCAAACAACATTTCCAAGTGAATGGGTTCCCACCTGTTTAGAAATAATGTTCATATATTTCGTAACTTTATTAAAAGCCACAAAATGCATGACCCTAATCTCTTCGTGACGCACAATGCTCCCCAACGCCTATGATCATCAAACCACCCTGGATGCACCAGAGCTGGTCAGAACTCCAAAGTTAATCAGGGTTTAGCCTGGACATTCTCTGGAAGGGGGAAATCACCATGGTATAGCAGGTGTTAAAGGCTGTCACAGGG
The DNA here is from genome assembly GCA_036362915.1 of Geotria australis. Classification (NCBI taxonomy): domain Eukaryota; kingdom Metazoa; phylum Chordata; class Hyperoartia; order Petromyzontiformes; family Geotriidae; genus Geotria; species Geotria australis. The sequence continues at coordinate 1,332,850 of JAZEWU010000052.1, read as the reverse complement.
CTGTGTTATCAACACCAGCAGTATAGCAACATCTGTTCCTACGGCATTCTTCTCTGCCCCTTGTCTTCATGTAGCCACA
>JAZEWU010000052.1:1308937-1321845 GCA_036362915.1 Geotria australis | reverse complement strand
CCACACAGAAAGGCACCCCGAGCCGAGATTCGAACCCGGGACCTTCTTGCTGTGAGGCGGAAGCGCTACCCACTACGCCACCGTGCCGCCCCACAACAACAATATGGCCTCGGCAAACCGCCTGGCTGCCTCCTCCGCCTCTCCGCGCCTCTGAATCGTTCTCTCATCGAATGGATTATCTTAGACATTGAATGAATATGTGCGACGCGTTATTAATGTAAAATGATTATTTTTAACGAACGTCGATCCGTGACCCCGCCGTGTTCCCAGCGCCGCCGATTCGCGTCTACGTCACGCGCGACGTCGCAAGATGGCGGCGCCCAAGAGCACCCCGAAGGATGCGCAGGTAAGAGACGAATTTTAACGTTTAATTGTTAATCGTTTGTACGTCTGAAAGCAATACAACGCTTGCGGTGCTTTTTAAAGTGTTGTTTAAACGCGGAGCCAACCCGCTTAGCAGTGTTCGCCAGCCTCGGAACGAGTGGATTCAGTGTATCTGGTCGGTATGTAAGGCTAGCCCGAGGTCCGGGTATCTCCCGACATTTCGGAGAAAAATGTGTTAATTTATCACAGAAACAAAATACTTTAAAGTAGCGGGCAGCCACGGCCACATTAAGTGCTGTGATGGTGACACAACTGTCGCTGCACTCACAGATTATCACTTGTTGATATGAACACGGCCTAATGCACCGTTACGTGGTGAGAGCGGTGTGGCGGCTGCTTCAAGGATTGCGTTTCAATCGGTAACGATTATAAATGACGCATAGCTATTGTAGGTAATATCATGCCGATGTGGGTTAGAAACACGCTATGCCCAGCAGTTTTATTGTGATTGCTGGCCGCATCTAATATCAGTGCAAATCCAGTGATGTACGTTGGGTGCGGATATCATGATGGTTGCTCTTCACAGCTTTTTCTTTCGGGATAGCCGTGTCGAGGAAGAGAGAATGAACACTCAGCGACACGGATATCCCGAAAGAACAGCTACGGAGAGGAATTCTCACACATCGAACCGCGAAAACATACATCGATAATTATAACGCTGTACATGGTTCACAATCGTGTATGTACACAGCTAACCGATGTGTACAGCTAACTCGTATGACTGCCGATTTGATGGCCTCCCCATGCATCGCATACGTGGCTTGTTATCGAGCTAATACATTGACCATACTTCAAGCTGGCCCAGCGATGTGCACACAATTCACACGTTGAAACGTCCCCACGTGGCCGCGTCTCGTAGGTAATGGCAGCGATCCTCAAGGACATGGGTGTCATCGAGTACGAGCCGAGAGTCATCAACCAAATGCTGGAATTCACCTACCGTGAGTCTGTCTTGCTCCTCACTCCCCCCCGGCCGTGCCTCGGCGATGTGGTTAGTTTCACGACTTGTTAATCCATTCAAGCGTTCCTCTGTATCCCGGCCAGCGGATGGGCGTGGATAGGAAGCGAACTTCACTTTATATCTTCGGTGGTGATCACGTGCGGGCTGATTGCGTAAGGTTGATTGGATGGTGGTTGGGTCATTGTGGATCTATGAAGAGGAACAGCATCGCACGTTTACTGTTAGATAGGTAGATGTTTATTGTTAATATTACAGCAGGAAAATACCGAGTAAGCTTGCAAACTCTTTACAGGATTCCTCTGACACAACAAACACGTGAATTGACATTTGCAAGAGAAAACGTTGTTTTTTTTGTATTTTTTTAACGATTTTTTTTTTAAGTTTGATGTTTTGGCACCAGCCACATTTATACGTTTCTAGATTTACCCGTGCTCGTTATGCAATGCCTCGCTGTTGATCTCATAAATTGTTTTGATTGAGTTTTTTTGCAATCTTCTTTGCAAATGGTGAATATTTAAATTATGCATCTTAAAAATCGATTTTAACTGCTGCATTGTTAACATTATTTAATGCCTTTTGCTTTGATTTAGCATTAAAACATGCTGCTGCTCACACCTAACATATAGACGTATAAAACAGCATTTTGGTAACTTTGGACAGTATTTAAGGTATTGCTCTTAATAATACATTTTATAACGTGTGTAAGGGGCTGTGTAAGAAAATGGGAAACTGTAATTTAACATCGCGCTTCGAAGAATCGCAAAGAAGAAGACGTGTGTAAATTCCACACCTGGACATGGACGATACACAGATGAGACACAGATAAAGAGGCATATGGTATTATTAAAATGCTTTGCTTTGAAAGTGATCACATGTGGCCTCAGATAAGAACCTGAGCTGGCACAACTGAGTTCCTGAGATCAAATCCAAGATAAGAGGTAAAAGAGTCATTAATAATTGCTCTCCATAGCTGTTGTTTCGGGATAGTCGCGTCGAGTGTTCCTTCTCTCTTCTTCGCACCATTTCACCTCCCACGTTGGGGGTATCATCAGGTGTTCTCCAACATGGGAAGGCAAACACGGATATCCCGAAAGAACAGCTACGCAGATCAATTCTTATACATCGAGCTGCGAAAACCTACATCAGTACAAAGAGTCATGTATTTTTTTCAAAGCTAGTACCTTCTAAACTGAGGAATAAATCCACGAAGCACGTTTGGCGAATGCCCTCGGTCTTGTCCACCTCCCGCCAGGGTACGTGACGGGGATTCTGGATGACGCGAGGGTGTACTCCGCACACGCCAAGAAAACCACCATCGATATGGATGACATCAAGCTGGCAATCCAGTGTCGCATGGACCATTCCTTCACTTCACCGCCACCCAGAGACGTGAGCTGCAGGGCACGCCACCCATTTAATCGCTCGTCACCAGCCAAAAACTCTCCACCGGAGCGTTGAATCGAGCCATTGTTTTCACGTGAGATGGAGGGCCACACCACCTGTTCCATCATCGTTCGTCATTATCATCGTCTACTATGTAGACCAAAGGTCACTTGCAGTGATCTTAGATAGATAGATGTTTATTATTACAGAAGAAAATACCCAGTGAGCTTGCAAGCTCTTTACGGGATTCCCGCATTGACACAGCAAACGCGCGAATTGACGAAAGTAAATAAACTATATAAATCACACGTTAACGCAACTGTGCTGTAGTTCTGTGATATCCGCTTCTGCGAGCCTGCACACGAAGGGTCGCACTGCTCTGAGAGCGGTCTACGTGCACCCTCCGTCTCACGACATGATGCCGATACCACAATCGAGATAAGATTCGGGAAAATGTATACAACTTGACGCTGAATGGCTCTTGCGTTGTGTGTGCGTTCCCGTGGTCCGTGCCAGTTTCTGCTTGAGATCGCGCGGCAGAAAAATCAGACGCCCCTGCCGCTCATCAAACCGTACGCGGGGCCTCGCCTGCCACCTGACCGCTACTGCCTGACCGCACCCAACTACCGGCTCAAGTCGCTAACCAAGAAGGTAACGGGGTCACCCGAAACTCCGAGCAAAGTAATAGCTATTTCAGTTGTTCGAGGCGCCGCATTGGCGAGATGTTTTCTCTGTCACGCCTGGTACGTAGGAGGTCGTGGGTTCGATCCTCACCCTGATGATGCTAGTGTATGTGGAGTTTGCATGTTCTCTCCCCGTGGTCACGTGGGGTTTTTCCTGGGTCCTTGAGATTTGCCCTCCACATTTAGAAGCGTGCGTTGAGAATAGTTTGCTGCGACTATAAATTCCCACATGATGATATCAGCCACTGCGATGAGCTATCCTGTGTGGCCAGATCGACTCGGAAAAAGAGCTTTAACCTGGTAAACAGCTAAATATAAAAAACAACCGAGTTGCATTGCCATTTCAAATTATACAACTTAGCGAGTTCAATGCCCAGAGCAAGAAAAAACTAATTTACCACCAAATATCTCGTGGCGCGAACAAGGTTCTGTGACAGCCGCTGGCTGTAGCTAGCGCGAAGCAGGTAAAGGTTTGGCTGGTGGACAGGCTGCGCCAAAGTCCCGTTGACCTCGTTGTGTTGTTTGCTTTGCCCCCCAACGTGATTGCAGTCTCAGCCGCCCGCCAGCAGGATCACAATCCCTCGCCTGAGTGTGGGCACCAGCGTGACGAGCCGCCCGGCCACCCCCACCTTGGGTAAGTATTGACGGGTCAAACAGCCGGACCCGCGTGAGATGAGGTTGTGTACAGATTGCTACGCACAGAAATCCGGGACAACCTCAAAATAGAGTCGCTTCTGCTTCGAATTGAGAGGAGCCAGTTGAGGTGGTTCGGGCATCTGGTAAGGATGCCCCTCCGGAAGGCTCCCTCGGGAGGTATTCCAGGCACGGCCCACTGGGCAGAGGCCTAGAGGCCGACCCAGGACACGCTGGAGGGATTATATCCTTCGGCTGGCCTGGGAACGCCTGGGAATCCCTCCTCAGGAAGAGCTGGAATCTGTTGCTGAGGAAAGGGATGTCTGGTTCACTCTCCTCGGACTGCTGCCACCGCGACCCTCACCAGGACAAGCGGTTTAGAAAATGGATGGATGGACGGATTGCTACATAACGGTGGTTTCTGTTGTATTGTTCTGACAGGAGCCAGCAGCTCCCAGGGGGTGGCCGGGACGACCAAGGTGGGCACGCCGGTGTCGATCGGCCAGCGGATCACGTTGCAACTGCCCTCGACGCCCGGCTCGCTCAAGCCATGTGAGCTCCTCCGCCGCACAGCAACGCAATCCGAAAGTTGTCCGAACGCACCGAGCGAGGCTCACTTGGTGCCTTGTTTCCATGACCCGTACGGATTCATTGGCTGTACCGGTTAATGTTGTGGCTATATTCACCGTTTGGGATTCTCTATGTGCGTTTCAAAGATTCCTTCTTTTTGGGAAAGTGCATTTATTATTTTCGTGGCTTTAAGGCTTTGAATCTTTTCATGTTTCCCACCAACGACAACCCGGATAATCGTCTCTGCACTTTACTTTTTCTCGAGTCTGCAGTTACGTTGCTGCAATTAGAGCTTCATTTTGAAGTCGGATAATCCTTTGAGATCATGCTAAACATTCGAATTAAAATGCTGACAGTAACAATGTAGGAGGGGTTTGCATGTTCCAATGAACCCCAGAGTTATGTCACCAGGAACCTCACACTCCTGCTAGGGTGAACACATCTGAAGGGAGGAGGTTCGAAACAATAGTGATCCATAAACTAAAAGGGGTTGGTGTCAGGAAGGGCATCCGGTCATAAAAGTCTGCTCCGATACCCCCACCATTGTGGCTCAACCGGCCAACCCGGGTAAACCTGGATAAACGACCATTTAAACCGGCAACTACAACAACAAAACCCATTTTGCGACATTCGGCGATCTCACAATCCCCGTTCTCTCCGTCTCCGTCCAGCCACGCCGATCAGCACGGGGGTGCAGAGCGTGCTCATCAACGCGCCGTCGCTCGTGGCGGCCGGCAAGAACATCCTGATCACGACGAGCAGCGCGGGAGCCTCCTTCACGCACTCCCCGCTGCAGCCCGCCGCCTCGCAGTCCCAGCAGCAGCAGCAGCAGGCGGCGGCGGGGGGCGGCAGCTCGGACGTGAATCCTCTCAAGCGCAAGCACGAGGATGACGACGACGACTACGCTAACGCGTGAAGCGACGGGCCCGATCGTCGCCCGCTGACAACGACGCTCAACTGCCGAACCAGCTCGCACGCATCTGCCCGGTTACGCAAGCTCTGACGCGCGGGCGCACACAAAGACCTTAAAGTGTAGGATAGATTCAATTAAATTCAACTTTATAATCCATCCATCCATCCATCCATTTTCTAAACCGCCCGTCCTGGCGAGGGTCGCGGTGACAGCAGTCCAAGGAGAGTGGACCAGACATCCCTTTCCTCAGCAACAGACTCCAGCTCTTCCCGGGGGATTCCCAGCCGTTCCCAGGCAAGCCGAAGGATATAATCCCTCCAACGTGTCCTAGGTCGGCCTCTAGGTCTCCGCCCGGTGGGCCGCGCCTGGAATACCTCCCGAGGGAGCCTTCCGGGGGGCATCCTTATAATCAATTCTGCCATATGTACATGACATATAAGAGGATCGAAATGCCGTTTCTCTCAGACCCCGGGTGTTGGCATATTCAACTGGAACACAACAACAAAGGTTTAAAATTACTAGTATAAAAAAAAAAAATCAATTTTTTTTATATTTACAAGTTAAGCTAAGCTGGGGGTCGGGGGGGACAATAACAAGGCACAGATCTACAATGCTGCAGTATTGTATAAAAATTACCAAGGGACCGTTGAGCTCTTATCAGAGCTCTATGGGGGGGGGCAGCTGCCATTAGAGGGTCCCCTAGGCTAAAAGAAGCTCAGAGGCAAAATATATAAATAAGTCATCGTGTCAGACTCAGTTTGTTTTCATTTATGAATCATCAAACAGCCTGGGACACACGTTAAGTATTTAATGGGTAAGGGTTATTATTTAGAGTTCACAACTTTGTTAAAGAATGATCGTTTGATATGCAAAATGTACCGCGTTAAAACTTATGTAAATAGGATATAAACATGTTGGGACACATTTTGTGGACCGCACACATTAAAAATGTTTCGTTTTGACAAAGCAGTACCAAGAGACTCATCGATTGCATTATTTCACCTTCACACTCCTGCAGGGTGATTTTCTTTCTATCGGTTGGGAAAAAAACCCCGAATACATCGGTGGCACTTTTACTAAAATAAGTTATTAGGGAACGGCTGGGAATCCCCCGGGAAGAGTCTGTTGCTGAGGAAAGGGATGTCTGGTCCACTCTCCTTGAACTGCTGTCACCGCGACCCTCACCAGGACAAGCGGTTTAGAAAATGGATGGATGGATGGAAGTTATTAGGCCAGTTTTAGAAATTGTGGTTAATACATTGTAATACGGGATAACCTCGATTTAATGGACTAAGAGGGGAGAAAAGGTACCAAGAAGTCTGTTAAATCCGGATGCTTATATGAAGATCTTATATAAAGAGTAATGACCATATCTTATAACAACCTATATAATATGAACACCGTTGTCCTGGAGTTAGACGTCACGTTCGTAGGATAGATAGATGTTTATTATTACAGCAGAAAATACTCAGTGAGCTTGCACGTTCTGGAAACAGGATTCCTGCGATACAACAAACTTGCGAATTAACCAAGATAAACAATATATACAATCAGAAGATAATGCAACGAATTTAACACATTTACAGCGTTAAAACAGGAAGTCTGTATTTTTATTTATGACCGGATCAGTACGCATGCTGGCACGCGACGCCCCACGTTAATAACCGCTGCCGTTTACAGTGTGGCGAGGCTGGAAGTCACGTTCCGGCCGGTCTCTCAGCGTGCCGGAACGGGTGGTATCCCTGCCGCTTGGCAACGGCCAGGGCCCAGAAAAGTTGATTCGGCGGAGGCAGCTCCTCCCAGGGCATCCACACCCAACCTGCACGACCAAGAGGCACCACCAGCATCATGTCATCACCATTTTCTGTTTCCCATTTTCTTACACAGCCTCTTGCATTTTCATTGAACTCCGCAAGGTCTTTTGACCTTCATCGTCATCCATGTTATCGTCACCATAACAACCTGTCTGCGACCCACAATCCTCAAGAGTTGGTACGCATTACCGGCCGATGCGCCGGGTTTATCCTCGAGTCCTTGAGAGTGACTTTTGCAACAAACTTGAAACAGTGTCGTTCCAACGAGCAATTCTCATTGCCATATCATCATTTACATCATGGCAGAATAACCGTCTCCGTCATCACAAGCAACATCTTCCGATTTTAAAGCGAGGAACTTGGCTCTGATGCCATCTTACGGTTTGCGTCGATGGGTCTCTCTTGAGTATGGATATGTATGCGAGTATCGGTCTCTACGTTTATAGCTGGCTATGCACATCATTAATAATAATAATTTTAAATTTGTAACGCGCACATATTCATTCAACGTCGAAGGTATTCATTTAACGAGAGAACGACTCAGCGGCGCGAGGAAAGCGCAGAGAGGCGGAGGAGGCAGCCAGGCGGTTTGCCGGCGCCAAACCAACAACTCGTTACACTCGAAACTGCTTTCATCACAATCCAGTCTGAGTTTCTGTCACTGGTAATCAGACTTGAGACCATCAGCTCGCTACAAACGAGAACTCCGGTTTACTCACAGGTGTCCGAAACCCAGAATCAGAAACCCACCATCGGTCCCCAGAATCTCCGCGCCGGCAGCCCGGCCAACCCGCCAACCGCGCGCGCACTACCCCCCCGGGTCGCCTCACCCTCGTTCTTGTGCGGCTCAAGGTTCCGCGGCTCCGTCTGGAACGCGATGTCCACCGCGGCCCGCATGAAGATGGTGACAAAATGGCTGCCCTCGTCGCGGCGCACGGAGTTGACGACGGTGGAGAAGCGCACGTCGCAAACGCACAGTCCCGTCTCCTCCAGCGCCTCCCGCCTCGCGCACTCGTCCCACTCCTCGCTGGCGGACGGGGGGGCGCGAGCAAACGGGCACCGAGAACGGGTGGCGGGAGGTTGGTGGGGCTGGGAATGAGCGAAGATCGGCTGCATCGTCGACAGCAGCGGTAGCGGCAGGATGGTCATCAGCAGCAGAATTTTATTCAATTCAACATTTAATTTTTTGTTGCTTTGGTTTTTATTAGTTGTTTTTTTTTCTGTCGTTGTGCAGCGCTTTGTGACCCTCGGGTGAAAGACGCTCTATAAAATGCTATTATTATTATTGTCAATTCTGCCACATACATAGGATCGAAATGCCGTTTCTCTCAGACCGCGGGTGTTGGCAGGACCTTCTTCCAGTGAAGAGGCGCGGATGTTACCGCCGCGCGGCCGCCCCGCTCCGTTACCCGAATTCCAGGTGACCGCCGGGCAGCTGGTAGAGGCCGGCGCCAAGGCCGGTCTTGCGGCGTCCCAGCAGCACGCAGCCGGGGTGCAGGTGGCTGTGCACCACCACCATGACGCCCACACCGGGGCGACGCTCCTCGGACACGGCGCTCGTGAGCGCTCGACGCAGACCCGGCCTGCCGGGCAACAACAAGAACACCAACGAACGCCATTCGGTCACCACGGCGCCTGTGCCAGGCCAGGTGCACCTTGAGGCAATCACCTAAGAGCGAGACTCCTGCGACGCAACAAACATGCGTAGAGTGGCGAAGGCTCGCTGACGGGAGGTCACGGGACAGACCCAGGTGGCATTGGCTACCTGACTGTGTTCCCCACCCGTGCCAGATTGCCGAGTTTTAGCCGCCCGGTGCTCGGCTCGCTGTTGTGAGCGTCGCTCCTCCGCCCTCTGTTGGAGGGCGATTCCACCGGGGGCAATTTAGTCTGCAGGCTAATTATCCTATGCAGCAGCATGTCTTTGGAGGAAAGCAGAGTGCCCAGCGAAGACCCACGCGGACACGGGGAGATACGTATTGTTTGCGTTGGTTAATTCGAACGTTTTTTGTATCGCAGGAATCACACATCCAGAGCTTGCAAGCTCACTTGATATTTTGCAAGCTCACTAGATTAGCCTAAAATAACATTGGCATAATATATCATAATAATTAGATATGAAGCCAAGGATATTTGAATTGCTTTGTTGTGACTCTCTAATCAATTAATGGCTAAATAAGTTGTTGCATAAATGGCCGGTGTGAACTGAGCAACGAGGCCACATGGCACTCGTATGACAGTGCGAGACAGTGTTCTAGGTTATACTCCTGGCAAATAAGCATAACAGCGGTGCCAATCGGTATCTAAATCCGGCGCTCCCATTTGTTAAGTTCGCCTAAAATTAGTATCACGGTTACACCACCTCTGGGGCCATGAAAGCTTTCATTAAAAAGTTACACTGTCTCCGTCCACAAACGAGCAATCTGACATTGGTCATGGGTGTTGCCAGTCCAAAACCAGGAGTGGAAATTACATATTACCATGGTAGGGTGCCAGTCTATCAACTGTTTACTTCCCACTGTATATGTATATTTGTTTTTTGGTTAATCCACTCCCCACACCGGCTGCAGGAATCCCGCAAGGAGCTTGCAAGCTCACTGGGTATTTTCTGCTAATAATTATACAAATCTATCCCACGGCCTAACGCAGCCCAACTAAGGCCTCCTGAACTCACAGATTCTTCTTGCACGCCGCAGGATGTTTCGCGAGGTGGGAAAACGCGCGAAGACAGCGCCGAGAGGTTGAGGTGAGAATCGCCGACATCGCAGTCACGAGCGAGGTTCGTTTCGCCGGAGCTTCTCAGCCTCGCACCACTCCGCCGTTCCCGCGTTCTGAGAAAAGAAACAACACGGTTTCCGACAGCGGATAGATGTTTATTACAGCAGAAAAAAAACCCAGTGAGCTTGCAAGCTCTTTACGGCACTCCTGCGACACAACAAACATGCGAGTTGCTGACAAAAATTAAAATATATACAATATTCATAAATAACCAACATTTAAATCAACCAACAAAAAAACACATGTGCACATAGCATTGCACACTGTTTTTTTCAAATAACAATATCAGATTAAGGCTGTGCATTGATTTGCAGTACCCGCGTAAATCTGTAGGGGGTCGTGGTTAGATGTTTGTCATTCATTCACACAACAAACATGCGAGTTGCTGACAAAAATTAAAATATATACAAGATTTTAAATAACCAATTTTTTTTCAATCAACCAAAAAAACATTTACACAGCGTTGCACACAATTTTTCAAATGGATGGATTTACGCAATCTGACAAACACAGAAATGGACATAAAAAAACAATTCGGTGCACAGAAAGGTGATTTTTTGCGGCGAATTTATGAGCGGCGGTTGCGTTAGTGTCGTTTGACCTTGTGACCCGGTGCCTCAATTTGTCTCTGATGAAGCCCCAGGCATTTCCCACTGAACCCCAAGAAGCCTAAGCATGTGGTGTGTGCATGTCCAGTGAGCGGCCACGCTATGATTAAATGTTGCTGCGCGGTGCGATTCGCGGTCGCAGCCAGTGTCGGACAAACCTGACAACTCTAAACGCTGCAAGGTCAAACGCAGGCCCCGCGGATGAATCAGCGGAACCTGTGATTGAATAAATATTCGAGGCAGTAAAATCACAATCAATTGTTAGTGGGTGTGGCGTGCAAGCAGGCACTTTTACATTACAAAAAAACCGCTCAACAATAATGTTAATTTACGTAGCGTTTGAATGCACACGCTTTAGAAAACAGGTAACGTTTAGGATGGAGGGATATTGCTAAACGGGATCTCCCGTGTATTAAATAATGTTAGTTGCAAGCGCTCGGGAACAAGGCAGAAGGGAAAAAGCAGGAAAATAAGTGTTTGATCTGCTGTGTGTTGGTGAGTGGATGTGTGAGCGGGTGAGTGTGTTGTTATGACTTGCTGTGTGGTGATGAGCAAACGGGCGAAACGTTGTAGTGAACACGCACAAAGACAAATATCCCCCGTATAGCTTTAACAGACTGTAGGGTCAAGTGCTGTAAGCAAACACTTATGAAGGCCGGCATGGAATACGAGGGGTGGGTAGCCAGCACCACGCCCGACCGCCTTTGTCTCCATAGTGGAAATGTTTACACACCGCACGAGCTATTCGTTTTGAGGCTGGGTCGACCTAGGGGAGGCTCAGGCACGGTTTCGAAAATCGTCACTGGTCGTCGTGAGCGGGAATCGTACTAGGGCGCCCGGGTTCATAGCGCAGCGTGCTAACCGCTGCACCACCGCTCCCCACACCCTTAATTAAACACGCAGCCAACCCTTAATTAAACGTGGTAACGTCACCTCCTGAGTAATTACCACGACCCCATCTAACAACAGTATTACCCAATTCACACTGTTAGACAAAGGCACAGTCGAAATGCTCCTTAAAGTTGATAAAGACTCTACCACTTCCGGATATGGCATTCAAAGTAAAACAAAACGATGACTGACCGTGGTGGTCTTCCGGAATTAGAATCTATCGAAGTGACAGCGAAGAGCCATGAAGCCTGTGTCTTCTGGAAGTGAGGTTCTACTTCAACAAAACTACAAGTTCTCTCAGTGGCATCTTCCAGAATCAGAATTCCTCTACCTCTTTTGGAATCAAAATTACAGTAGTTTACCCTTTCCAGAATCAGAATCCCTCTGCAGTACTTATTCCAGACTCAAAATTTCATCTACCTCTTCCAGAACCAGAATTTCTGCAACTTCTTCCAGAACGAGGATCGGTTTTCTTCTACAGTACATCTTCGAGAAGCAACATCCTCCCAAATATAGAACCATAATGAGCATTGCTCTACCTCCTGCAGGAATTCCGTAAAGCGCTCACTGGGTATTTTTCTGCTGCAATATTAAACATCGATCTATCTACAGTACATATTTCAGAATAATCATGCATGTGCCTCTTCCGGAACCAGAATATATCTACCTCTTCAGGAACCAGAATTAGCATCCCTCTACCTGCTATAATAATTGCATTTTATATAGCGCCTTTCACCCGAGAGTCACAAAGCGCTGCACAAGGGCCGCGAAGAGAACGGCATGTCAACAATGAAAACAAAATAAAAAAACCAAAGGAACAAAAAAATGAAATGATTAAGGCTGCTTCGAATATACTGAAAATGTGTGCAATGTTGGGTATTTTAGACCATTTAAAAAAAAAAAATATGTGCAATGCAATGTGTAAATATTTTTGTTATTGGTTGATTTAAATTTGGCTATATATGAAATATGAATCTTGTATTTATTTAAATTATTGTCAGCAATTCGCATGTTTGTTGTGTCAATGCAGGAGTCCCGTAAAGAGCTTGCAAACTCACTGGGTATTTTTCTGTTCTTCTTTGCGATTCTTCGAAGCGCGATGTTAAATTACAGTTTCCCATTTTCTTACACAGCCCCTTGCATTTTTCTGTTGTAATAATAATATCCCTAGTATATCTTCCAGAATCAGCATGCCTCTACCTCTTCCGGTACCAGAATAAGTATTCCACTTCCTATTCCAGAATCCACATCCCTTGTAACCCCTTCCAAAAATCTGAATTAATCTACCACTTT
>JAZEWU010000052.1:1270904-1305927 GCA_036362915.1 Geotria australis | reverse complement strand
GCCTCATCTGACCAAAGGGGGTCACGAATTCTACCAAAAACTTCGAGGCCGAGCTGAAAGACAACGATGTCCAGAAGCTAACCATCGTGGTTCGAAGAATAGCAAAGAAGAAGATCTGACCAAAGCATCTTTTGATCGTCCCGTTCTATTCTGTGCTTAAATGCCCTCACCAACCCACACTGACTAGCAGGGTAAAGTATGGTCACACGAACGCCGTGATCTGCACGATTTGCGGTGCAAGAGAGCTTGTTGGCAGGCGATTAAGTTTAATTGGCTAAGCTAGGGTTGCACGCATCGGCCCTCCTCGTGTTACGGTCATCAGCGGTCCTCGCTGCCGTTTAAAGTGATGTCATTGCTGCTTCTCTGAAGCGGGTGGCCTCTTAGAGGCGTTCCCTCCTTTGGCTGTCATTCTATCACCAGTCTTGACCATCAGATATCATCCCCACTGCTGCAAGAGTCTCCCTCGGGTTATTGTGCCGCATTGATTGCAGGTGCGCGGTCTGCCTTGTGCCAGTATGGTATGTATGTATTGAATATCTACTGGAAGCAGCTGCCGTAGTTTGCATTGATGGCAATAATTCAGGTTTAACATTCAGTTAGTGTCATCGGCCGCACAAATTGTCTGCTGCCAGTGGGTGAGGTTAAGATGGCAAGTGTTTACTGGCAGCGGCTGCGCTGCCTCTGTTGTCAATATGTTATGTTCCCCTTCCAGCCCAATATCATCCCGATCGTGCAGTATGGGTCACGTCAAGAGACGAACAATCGATTTGGAACCCTCGTTAGAGAACGGTTAACACAATGACCACTTGAGTTATCCCTCCAAGTGGTCTCTGGTCCACATAGTAAGAGGCAGCACTACCCCACCTCTTCTGCCACTGCGTGTCGTGTGTGTCACGTAAGAGTAGATTTCAGGGTTCATAATGTGGTTTTTGTAAGCACCTTCACGCCCACCACGTTTCACCACACTGGTTAGTGCACATTGTTGAAGGAGGTGGACCGGTTGAGACATCACTGGTCAGCGATGTTCGTCTCGGCCTGGAATTGAACTCCGTTTGGCAGAGTGAAGCTCTGTTTATGAGTTTAGGTCATGAGAAAAAGTGTGTAAGTGCAGTGCACCCGTCGATATGTTGGAGAAAACGAGAGAGCACACACAGCACCCACCTTAAAATATGGTACGTTTCGCTGAGACTTCCACTCAGCTTCATCAAGGCTTGGAAAACAGAGCTTCACTATGGATAAAGCCTACGAGTTAATTTTCAGTTTGGCAGGTTCGTAGCACAGTTGTGCGAATCACTGCGGCGCCGCTCATGTGTAAAAGTCTGCTTTGGCGGATGCTGCCTCGCTTAGATTAATGTCAAGGTGAATGGCGTTAAGGTCAGTCATTACTAGCACCGAGTTGCTTTCGTGCAAGTAGATTAGAGATAGGAGACTTTTGTGCTGGCATCTGCTTTATAGGCAGCGTTGGTAATTTTAAGCATATGGCATGTAGCCTTTCTTACAGGCAACAGAATATGTCTGGCTTGTTTCAGCACAAATTTCGGCCTAGTTTCCGTACAGGCAGCGGTTACATAAGTTACTTAAGCGCCGCTTCATTATTTGTTGAGGCCCCCATTCTGGTTGATAGCCTTGGTGGCTCTAAAATCCGACTGGGATCAGCATCCGCAGATGTTCGCACGTGACTTCGGGTCACTTCGTGTTCCAGTGTTTCCAGTCGCGTGATTGTTGCGGGGAAATTAACTGTGTGTTCCAGTCAGGTGGCCTTCTGTTTCGGTGGGCTCGTGAAAATGTTTGTTTGAACCACATTCAAGGACTTGGGATCGAAACAGCGGCCAATTAATCCGCGCAGAGAGGGCTGTTTGGCTCATGTTACCATTGGGCCGGGAGTCAAGGTAGAAGCGTTCACGTCGCGATCCCTGTCAGGTAGTACTTGGTATTGCCTGCGAATTCTACAAAACACTTCGAGGCCGAGCTGAAAGACAACGATGTCCAGAGTTTGACCATCGTGCTTCGAAGAATCGCAAAGAAGAAGAAGCCATTGGGCCCACCCTTTCGCATCTGTGTCGTATTATTAGTATTGTTTTAAACGAAACTAGAATTTTATGGGAAAAGGCGAGTACCGCAGTTAGGTTTCCCGGTCTGCAATTGTTTCTGGCTTTTGTGACGCTGCCAATGGGTCCACGTCCGTTTCGTTTGCTTATATTGTGTTGTTATTAGCATGCGATGATGGAAATCATGATTGTAATGAAAAAATGATTTACGTTTTGTTGCTTTGGCGCGAATAACATCCGCACGGCGTGCATCAAGTCTATCTTAAGTTCACGCAAGAAACTGCACAAAATGAAGTTGAGCTTTGGGGGGCACAAAGATAGATGTTTATTTATTACAGCAGAAAAATACCCAGTGAGCTTGCAAGCTCTTGACGGGACTCCTGCGACACAACAAACATGCGAATTGCTGACAATAATAAAAACATATTTACAAGATTAATAAATAACCAAATTACGTGTGAGAATGATTTATATTGTGGCTTTAACAACACGTCAATTCATCAAATAAAATCAATTCGTACGATCATGACAGGTGCATAATCTGTGCACGTGAGCATCAATTATTTATCACGTCTTATATCTAGTAAATTTGGCGTTTGACCAAATCACCCAAAAGATGCCATATCTCAGAAACCAAGCAAGTTTGAAGTCTAGATTTTGCTTGGACAGGTTATTATCGGCTGCTCGACTACTTGGTGGCCAGCAGTGGAGCGTGCATTCAAATCCATTGTTGTACCGTACTTCTATGCTTCTATAGCTGCGTTCCCTGCTTTCACCAACCCCGACGATCTGCTCGGCTTCAGCGATTTGACAAACGGGCAAGTGAATTATTAGCCTTAAGTTTCTGTAACTATCGTTGAGTTTTTTCGACACTGTGACCTTGGGGATGTACACATCGACAGACACGGACAACCAAATACAGTTGCCGCATTGGGCTAAACCCGACCACGTGTCCTCAGCAGGCTTTCAGGACACCAACAGGCACACACGAGGAATCGATTATGAATGTCGCTCCCACCACTCTGCTGCAATAGAGAAATAATTCCAATTATACAGGACAGAGTGTAGACTGAAAACACCGTCATCGCTCGCACCACCTTGCCATCGTCACCGCCACTGGCGCTGCCTCCATAATTGAAACGAGCACAGTAGGGTAATGTTTCAGGCGACGACCCTTCTTCAGTTACATGTGTTTTAAGTACGTTCCCAGACGCAAACAAGTACCGCAGACCCAAGTCCGCAAACGAATCGAGTGGTGCTAAGCAACAACCTCTGTCTTTACCTAATCACGACCTTTCAGTGTAATCGAAGCAGCCTTAATCATATAATTTGTGTTGCTTTGTTTTTTTTATTAATTGCTTTTTTTTTCTGTCGTTGTTGCCATGCCGTTCTCTCCGCGGCTCTTGTGCAGCGCTTTGTGACCCTCGGGTGAAAGGCGCTCTATACAATTATAGTATTATTATTAATCCCTTCAGAGCTTTGTTTCAATTTCCCGTCATAGCCTTGGAAGTAGGCAGACCAGAGTCACAGAATGTGGAACCCCTCTAGTTTATTATTATTATCATCATCATTGTCCGAAACCGCTTGATCGTAGAGGGTTGCGGTGAGCCGGAGCCTATCCCGGCAGACACAACGCGCATTAATTATTTGGCCGATAACATCATAATATGTAGGAAGCAGTGTGGCAATATGGCGCCGGCAAAACCGCCTGGCTGCCTCCTCCGCCTCTCTGAGCTTTCCTCGCGCCTCTGAGTCGTTCTCTCGTCGAATCAATTACCGTCGACATTGAATGAATATGTGCCACGCGTTAGAAATGTAAAATTATTATTACCATTATCATATCCAGAATGGGACGCCAGTCCATCACAGGACATCGGGGGCGATTTAGACCTATGCGGCAGCATGTCTTTGGACTGTTGCAAATCAGCCAGTACCAGGCCACAATCGTACAGACCCTGCTGTCCTGAAAGCCACTTCGCTGAAGGTCAGGTCAGGTTGCTGCTTCGGTACCATCGCTGTCCCAACAAAACCAGAATCGATTTTAAAAGTGTGGGGGGGGGGGGGTTAGGAGTGGGACATGAGCACCGCAACCCCCCGCCTTCGGCCCCCCGCACGTACCGTACTTCAACTTGTTTACTCTTCCCGCACTGCTGGCCCTAGTGGGTTGGTCAAATGGCTGCGATTGGCCGGATGGCCGTTCAATCAATCAAACTTGACCAATAGGTTTTCACGTGTTTGGAACTCGGTTTCGTTTCATCATATTTCTGTGAAAGTGCGGGTGTCGTAACACCCGCAGCCTATATAGTTGGCCGACACATTAGTGGCAGTGACCCAGGACACGCTGGATGGATTATATCCTTCGTTCTGGCCTGGGAACGCCTGGGAATCCGCCCCTCAGGAAGAGCTGGAATCTGTTGCTGAGGAAAGGGATGTCTGGTCCACTCTCCTCGGACTGCTGCCGCCGCGCCCCTCACCAGGACGAGCGGGTTTAGAAAATGGATGGATGGATGGCATGATCGCATCGGTATGAGGGATTGCCACAGACTTCATTTGCAACGACGCGAGCCTTTGTGAATAGGCACCATTGTACAAGGCCAACTTATCCGCTTAGCATGGCCGGCATCTCTGGAGCGTTTGCATTTTGCCAAGTTATTGATTGGCTTAATAGTCGTTACGTCGGGTGCTGCGCGTACTTATTAACGGTAAGCGGCTTACGCACTGTAGTTTAGTGAATGTGCGTGTGGACGAGCGGCCCGTGTCATTCCGCTGCTGGATGAAGGTCCTTCCCCACTCGCTGTGTGGGTCGTGGCGGTCATTTGACCATACTTCGCCACGCGGGTGTTTTGCTGGCCGGTGAAGAGGGGGAGCATGGACTTGTTAGCGTTGAGATGCAGTAGGACAATGGTGTTGTACTGATGTAGGTTGTCACGGCTGGATGTATGGGAATTGCTCTCCATAGCTGTTCGTTCGTCACGAAGCAGAGAACAGGAACTTTTGACACGGCTATCCCGCAAGAGCAGCTATGGAGAGCAATTATACGACTCTTTTCCCCATATCTTAGAACTGCTCCCAGGATCTCAGTTGCGCCAACTCAAGGTCTCACCCGAGACCACATGTGGTCACTTTCAAAGCTCCAATGCTCTCCGATGCACCATGATGCCGTCCCGCAGCCTATAACACCTGTCACGCATGTCTGTCGCCAATCCAAGCACTTTCCTAACCTACATCAGTTACAAATCTTTTAATCCACCCCCCCAGCTTCCGAGATGTGACCAGATCAGGGACACACTTCATGTCAATCTGTAATAGCGAGGTTAATACCGTAGCCTATTCACAGGCCTACATGGAAGGAAGGGAGAGGGATATTTTTTGTATCGCAATGAGAGGCTTTTAACTATTGTGGCCCGATGTGTCTCGGTTCGCTCAGGGTGGAGAGACGTGCATAGGCTGGAATGTGCCAGCATTGCGTTACTGCGTGTTCACCTTTGACACAGTTCTCCAACCGGCCAGCAAGCCAGCAAGCCTTGCCACTAATTTTAGTGTTTTTCTCTGTGGCTTTAAGCCAAGCGAGTGGGCTGGTTATAAAGCTCTCCAGCCTGAAAAGAACTGTGCATCATCAAGACGTGGCGCAGATTTTAACGTAACGCTGCTTAGACATATTTGTAGACCCGTCTTTTCGGACCCGGAATGAAAATTAAGACTTTTGAAAAGTGACCGTGTTTTCCTGTGCACAAAGTGGCGTAAACATACCGCTGCGGGCAAGCAGTTACAGGGCGTGCCGTGGCCTTTGTTTATTTCTTCAGAGAACACATGTCTTACAAGCACAGACGACATACTTGGGTTCATCCAAGTAGGTCTTCTGCCAAATAGATATTCAGATTTCTCTACTGTCTATAGCTTTTTCTTCTTCTTTGCGATTCTTCGAAGCACGATGGTCAGCTTCTGGATATCGTTGTCTGGACATCGTTGTCTTTCAGCTGCAAGTGCTTTCTGCTCAAGCGTCAGCTTGACGGTGAAGTTTTTTCCAGCTCAAACGTTCATCAGCCTGATGATGCCTCCAACGTGGGAGGGGAAACGTCGCGAAGGGCAGAGGGGGAACGCTCGACACGGATGTTGCCGATAAAGCAGCTCTTTAGAGCAGTTCTCATACATCGAGCCGTGAAAACCTACATTAAGAGATTTTATATTTCTCATGGTTGCTGAGCCAGGCCTAAAGTCTCAATACGCTTAGCAGCCAACAACAAAGAGCATGATTAAGATGACATCCGAGGTGTCAGTGCCGCCTGAAGCAAGCTTTGTGGTTAAGCGATACACGCCGATGAGACTAGGTAATAAGTACGATATTTCCTGTGTGGTGTTAGGTACTGTATATTAATTCATTTTCAGTACCAGTGTAATCCTGTACAAGGTTGCAGGGAGCCGGGGCAGCCACAGGGCACACGACAGGACGATACCCAAGATGGGACACCAGTCCATTACAGGGCACTGGGGGGCAATGTAGCCAGGCCTATTCACATCGGTAGCAACATCTCTCTGGACTGTGGGAGAAAAACTGAGTACCCGGTAAAAACCCACGCGGATACGGGGAGAACATGCAAACTCCACACAGAAAGGCACCTGATCCGGCAATCGAACCTCGGTTTTTCTGTGAGGTGGCAGCACTCCTCACCGTGTCACCTTGCCACCCTGACGAAAGTGAAAGGGCGGTAGAACCAGCCAACAGGGCAGGACTACTCATGGGGAAAAAAAGTTTCCATTCTGGCTTGGCACACAGTTGGCTGGCTCTCGCAACGCATCACGTGCATTATAAAGTTAGTTTCATTGCCACAGAGTCCACATTGAACAATATTGTTGAAAGTCAAAGTAAGGCCGTGTTGAAATGAGCCTGCTACGGCGCTTATCTGCATTGCTGACAGTCCCTCGTCGTGATGGTGGAGGTTAACCTCTGTGTATCGGACAACCACCGTTTACGTCTTACACAGTGGTGGTACTCTCTGTAGGAATGATGGGCTGAGTTGATCTTGAATCTGGATTGAAGTCGGGGTCTTTAGATTGTCAGCCTCTGTCGCAGCACGAACCGGCCAGATGGAAGGCATTACAAGAGTTTTTGCCATCCATCCATTTTCTAAACCGCTTGTCCTGGTGAGGGTCGCGGTGGCAGCAGTCCAAGGAGAGTGGACCAGAAATCCCTTTCCTCAGCAACAGATTCCAGCTCTTCTTGGGGGATTCCCAGGCCAGCCGAAGGATATAATCCCTCCAGCGTGTCCTGGGTCGGCCTCTAGGTCTCCGCCCAGTGGGCCGCGCCTGGAATGTCTCCCGAGGGAGTTATCGTTGATGATTAATAAGACTGTTATTATCGCCAATCGAACGTTTCTGCGGACAAACGCGTGTTTTAAGAGCGTTACAGAATCCACGCCAATGCAGGGTCATCCCGTCCTTTTCAACTGGCCACCACGCCGAGCAGTGTTTATTTTAACAGCTTCGGTGGGCTTCACTTGACAAAGTTACTAAGTTGTAAAACACAAAACAAAGTAGCAATTCGCGTCAATCAAGTTGTGTATATACACCGTGTACGCGACATCAGAACGAGGCCGTTCATGTTTTTCCTCCCTAGCAAAAACACCCGCAGGAAAGAAAATCTTTCGGCGCAGTCAATCAAATAGTGGGACGCGTAAACGAGCTTACGTTGTTTTGGTTCAGGAAGGGCTTCCAGTTCCTCTGAGCATGCTTTTTGTTTCTGTCTCAAGGTTGCAGCTCATGCGCAAGGGGGGCATCGTCATCTTGTCTCAAAGTCGCCGCCGGTCCGACGGACGTTTATCTGCGAATCGGTTTTGCGAGCAAGCGCCGTATGCCGCGCCAGATGTAAACGCACAGCGCCTTCCGTTTTGGCGATCCGCCGCTAGGTCACGGCCTATCCCACGCCTGTGCCGCTCGTGGTTATTTGACCCACGCCGCGACCCATCCGCCGCCGGTCAGTGCGGGTTTGGCGAAGGCGGCAGCCTAGATAGATAGATGTTTATTATCAACACTTATTAATGTGTCCCTATGTCTCCCTCTGTCGCTCACCCTCCCTCCCTGTCTCCTTCCGTGTTTGTCTTTAAGGAAGTGACGGCCATCTTAAGGGACGCTGGCAGATTTTTGCCGCTCTTAAGATTGCCAGTTTCACGACCTTTCGGTATATTCGAAGCAGCCTTAATCATTTAATTTTTGTTCCTTTGGTTTTTATTGGTTGTTTTTTCTTTCATTGTTGACATGCCGTTCTCTTCGCGGCCCTTGTGCAGCGCTTTGTGACCCTCGGGTGAAAGGCGCTATATAAAATGCTATTATTATTATAATATATAGAAATCCGTGTGTGACAATATGGCGCTGGCAAATCGCCTGGCTGCCTCCTCCGCCTCTCTGCGCCTTCCTCGCGCCTCTGAGTCGTTCTCTCGTCGAATTAATACCTTGGACATTAAATGAACATGTGCGTGTTATAAATGTAAAATTATTATTATTACAGCAGAACATTTGACGTAGATTTTGCCGCACTGCCCCCTCTCACTGCTCACGACGCGGCCAGTAACACCTGCTGTGCACACTTGGTGCCCATTCGAGAACGATACGGGCACACGACTGTTTAGCCTCTGACGATGTCCATCGTGGCCCGGCTGAGTAGATGATATAGTAAGTTTGTCGGGTTTGAGCCTGGGTAATGTTCACTGCAACTGTAAACTATCCTGCACGGTTACCTAAGGCGGCAAGTGGGTGGTAGGTCACGTAACTTTAAATATTTGCGTCTGGGACCTTTGGCCCACAGAGCTTGCGCAGGGTGGTCCAGCTGTCTTGTGACCCCACACCCATTGGGATGCACAAATGTTAAGTGTTAGAGAATTAATTGGGGGTCACAAGACAAACGGCAGTGGCAGGGGTCTTATTGTGACGGTAATACAGACAAAGATCCCCTGTATAGTCTTAACAGGCTGTAGGGTCAAGTGCCGTTCGCGAGCACCTATGAAGTCCGACACGGCACAAGAGAGGGTTGGTGGCCAGCACCACGCCCGGCCGCCTTTGTCTCCCTAGTGGAAATGTTTACACACCGCACTAGGTACTCATTTTGAGGCTGAGTCGACCTAGGGTAGGCCCAGGACCAGTTCAGAAAATCGTCACTGGTGTTGGCCCTGAACGGAAATCGAACTCTGGACGCCAGGTTTATATCCCAGTGGGCTAACCACTTAGCTACCGCTCACACACACACACACAAGGACATTTTGTATAGGGACAGGAAATTATAAAGTCAGCGTAACCTAAAATGTGCGCCTTTTGCATTGTGTCCACCTGGGATGGGGGGAGGAAAAGGTGACTAATTATTGTTGTTCGTTTGTATGACTTCTCCTGGCACTATCTGTCTTAATGGGAGACCTGTGTCGGGGTGGGTGCGTGTGTGTGCATGTCACAACTGGGAGGCAGGAATTGCAGACCTACACCACACGCCCAATTGTAGATGTTTATTATTATTACATCAAAAAAATGGCCTGTGAGCTTGCAAGCTCTGGAAGCAGGATTCCTGTGATACAACAAACGTGGGAAATAACCGACGTAAGCAATATATAAAATCATAAGGTAATGCAAGGAATTTAACAAATCTCTTAAAAGCTCTTAAAACGTCAGCGTCACAATTTAAACAGCAATACGCAGTGTCGCACAAGACAAAAAGGTCGAATAATTCTAATAAATTACTAAGAGAAAAAATAGTGCAAAAGTGTAACAGTGAGATGGAAATATAGAATAAGCTTTTTGCGAATACAGTCTTACTATTGACGAGCGGGAGTGAATAGTACATTTTACTTATTGGCTTCTATGGGCTGGGCCCATTAACTCTTGAAAAACTGGTTTAATAGCATCCAACAACCCGGGGTTGAACCCAGGTTCGCAGCGGTGCCAGCTCGGTGTTCTTACCTCTGAGCCACCTGGCCACCTCCGTGTTACAGGATCTTTAATGTCTATTTAAGAGCCGACAATACGTTTTGGTAATTATTCTCGCATTACGAGGGTTCTGTGGTGGGAATTGAACCTTTGGCACGGAGTCGGTCGCCAGACTCATTCCAGGGCTTGGCATAGCCAGAGCAGCTCAAGGAGCTTTGTACTGTGTAGGCAGCGGGAAATTACTGCAGCAATTGCAATCCATGCAATTCCCACTCGAATCCCATTTGTTTGAAAGGAGATGCGGGAACCTGCCCTGGGAGAGCCTTTGGCGGCATAGGAATTTGCCCGTAAAAAATCCATTGTTTTAGTGGAATTTCCTGCATCTACATTCAAATGAATGGGATTCTGAGAATTGCTCTGCATAGCTGTTCCTCCTCTCAGTTTTCGCCTCTGGAAAGAACAGCTATGGAGATAAATTATCATGTATAGAGCCGCGAAAACCTATTTAATGGGATTCTGTTGGACGAGCTATTAAATAAAATAATTTTACCTGAACGAAAGTGCAGAAATCACTGATTAAATTAACTGGTAATTTTATGCCAGTCGATCATCCGTGATGTTTGTGGTGTGTTGGTGGCGAATGGCGCTTGTTGGTGTTGTTGCCAGTGTGAAGCAAGTTTGTTAAAATTAACTCGTAGGCTTGCATGACCAATGTTATTGGTCATGAAAGCCTACGAGTGAGCTTAGGTCACGTGAAAAAGGTGTGTAAGTGTAGTGTACCCGTCGATATGTTGGAGCAAACGAGCGAGCACATACAGCACTTACCTTAAAAGATGGTACCGTCGTTTCGCTGAGACTTCCACTCAGCTTCACCAGGGCTTGACGAAGCTTTGTCGCGTGCGGGCTCCAGGTCATGGCAGCGCCCATCCTGCATCAGCAGTCTCCGCAGCATCAGCATCAGCAGCGGCGGCAGCTCTCCCTCCACGAGTACATGAGCATGGAGCTGTTGCAGGAGGCCGGGGTCAAGGTGCCGAAGGGCACCGTGGCGGCCACCGTGGAGGATGCCTACAAGGTGGCCAAGGGCATGGGTGAGGCGCGCGGCGAGCACACTCACGGTGGTTCCTCTCCGCGTCCTGGAGGACTCGACGTGTTGGAAAAAAACGACTGAACATACAGCACTTATCGACGAGTGCACAACACTTGCATAACTTTTCACGTGACCTAAACTCATAAAAAGAGCTACACTATGGATAATATCGGTCATAAAAGCCTTCGAACTGAAAATAACTGAGTTCAAAAAAGATGAGTAGCAAGCACTGAAAAAGCGTACA
Source organism: Geotria australis (assembly GCA_036362915.1). Taxonomy (NCBI): domain Eukaryota; kingdom Metazoa; phylum Chordata; class Hyperoartia; order Petromyzontiformes; family Geotriidae; genus Geotria; species Geotria australis. The sequence goes on along the minus strand of JAZEWU010000052.1, from coordinate 1,294,643 downwards.
TTTTATCGGGATGTAGTTTGGATTTACAAAGTGTTTAGATACGCTTGTATATCAAGACCTTGTGTGGCTAACGAGGGCACATAAATCGAGTGTGGAGGGGGGTGATTTAGAAACGGGGAACTTGGGTGAATGATGTTGGGAGGAAAAAACACACAATGCAGTAATAACGAAACCACGGTCAGGGTACGGAGAAAAGTCATCCAAAAGCAGAAGAGCGTGGGGGTGAATCCCTGAGTCTTGACTTCAACAGGGTGAATTGAACGGGGAAGTGTTAAATTCGCTCTAGCCTCCCATGCCTCCAACATGGGAGGCGAGAGGAGGAACACACTCCACGGCTACCCAGATAGAACTGCAATTCTCATACATCGAGCCGTGAAAACCTACATCGTTAGAGGGGGAAGGGTTTCAGCGGTATCAACAAACCGGGTCGACAACCAGCGTGGAGGCAGCTACACACAGCAGAGGTGAAGGCGCTGCACAGTATCGGGCAGAGGTTGAGAGTAAACGTTGCTTGCCAGAGCGGAAATGGCAGCGGGGAGACGGGAGTGAGATGGGACGGAGAGGTTGGTCAACGCCGGCTCGTTGAGGAAGTTGACAACTACAATAATAATCTAGCGTCACGTGGTTCGGCGTCTGCTCATCACAAATGGGGGTCAAGGTAGAAGCGTTCACGTCGCGATCCCTGTCAGGTAATACTTGGTGTTGCCTGCGAATTCTACCAAACACTTCGAAGCCGAGCTGAAAGACAACGATGTCCAGAAGCTGACCATCGTGCTTCGAAGAATCGCAAAGAAGAAGAAGACCTGCAAATTCTACCAAACACTTTGAAGCCGAGGAGCTGAAAGACAAACGATGTCCTGAAGCTCAACGGATGCCAGAAGCCCCTCAGTCTGGAGCAAGTAGAGAGGCCAATGCCTGACGCATTTAAAGCCAGCACTGACTATTATATCTCTAAATGTTGAAGGGCTGTCTGCAACTAAAGAAGAACTTGTTGCAATGGGAAACTGTCATATAACGATCACGCTTCGAAGAATCGAATCAAATTCAAATCACAAATGTTGTCTTTGAGTGTCGTATTTGAAAGCGTTTGCTTTCACCTGATCCTGTTCCAAACACCGACCTTAAACTCGATTAAATGTGAGATAGTGATGTTTGTTTTTTTGCGAGGCCTGTTTGTTCGGCGATCTCGAAGCATTTGTTTTGGCATTCTTCTTCCATTTAGAAATGTGTAAAGAAACAGATGCGACCTGTAGTTAAGATGTGTTTTAGTACATTTACTTGGCGTAGAAAGATGATTGGATGCAATTATTGATGTTTATCAATACAAGCTATTTGGGGTTTTTACATTTGATCGGAACTTGCTCTGCAGCATTTTTTTGTTGGTAAAATCAGCCCAGTGGATTTATTTGGCTTGAAACAGTTCAGTAGCGAGTGATTAACTTTCTTACATTTTCTGCCTTCACTGGAGAAATATGTCAAGCTCTGTCATGCAAAAGTTTGGCACGAAATTTGTATTCGCGTTTCAGTGTTCAAAATGTACTTTTTGTGATGTTTTAAAACTGCCTTTCACAGCCAAACATGGTACAGTGCCTTCTTAAAGTTCTGCATTTTGCCCAAATGTTGCAGACTTAAGTTTTCAATATACTAAATATTATAATTGTGTAAACATATACAATATATTATTTATATTGACATGTATTTATAGTAATCATCATGAGCCATGGTCAATCCACTGCTACGATCAATGCCTCCCAAAATTCACCACCAATAGTATTGTACATAACTTCCGTGAAAACCAGTACAACGTTTGCAAATCTGCATTGGACCAGATGATGTTTTTAATTCCATCCATCCATTGTCAGAAACCGCTTAATCCTGTACAGGGTCGCGGTGAGCCAGAGCCTATCCCGGCAGACACAGGGCGCAAGGCAGGGCTATTAATGACATAGAAAAATTACATCATGTCGTTTTTGCCTCCGTCACGTTTACGTGGCTACTGCCGTCAACAGTGATTGCTGATGTTGACCCTCTGACCCCCGTGTGTGACCTCTGCAGGCTCCACAGACCTGGTGGTGAAGGCTCAGGTCCTGGCCGGGGGACGAGGAAAGGGGGTGTTTGAGGGCGGCCTGCGGGGCGGAGTGAAGATCGTCTACTCGTGAGTAAACACACAAACGAACGTCAATCAATCAATCAATTCAACTTTATTGTCAAGCCTGCCATATGCCCAAGACATACCGAGGATCGAAATTTCCACTCTCTCAGACCCCGGTGTTGGCACACACATGGAAACAACAAAGCTTTAAAAAAATACTATGGTAAAAAAATAAGAATAAAAAAATACAGCCATAACTCGCCCCCACGTCACCAACCGGCCCCAAAAACTGTGACGCCACCCGGTTCCCGATGCAAAACCAACGCAAACAGTGCGCGAAAAAAATAAAACTATTTGATAAAACATTAAATAACACTAAAAACACGTCCCAGTAATACCTGCTATGATGCAGGCGACGCTGCTGAGCGACGCAACGCCGGACCCAACGACGCCCGCCGAACCGAAATCCACCCCAGAAAAGCGACGCAGCCGGGTTGAGTGTGGAGATTGTGTTGTGGTCAGGAGCAGGGTTAGTTGTGGTGATTTTGGGGTGAGGAGCAGGGTTAGCTGTCAGGCTGTTGCTGTGGTTTGATTGTTTAGCTTTAAGAATTGCTCTCAAGAGCTGTTCTTTCTGGATAGCTGAGCGTTCCTCCTATCCACTTCATGGGTTTCGCCTGCCACGTTGGAGGGCATCGTCGGGTAACCTGAAGGAATCGCACTGGAGAGGGATTCTCATACATCGAGCCGTGAAAACCTACTACATCGATACCTTGGTTAGCTTTATTGCAGTTAAAAGTAGGGGTGGATCAGTGCGTCCATTCATTGATTGCAATGTATTTGCAGCACATCATGCGATTTGAGAGTCACATTTCTGATTTGGATTAATTGCATGCAAATGATAAACTAATGTTACATCTAGGCTAATGAAGCAAACAACACTATTACAATTTTAACACGAAGGCTTTTCCGAGTTTACACGGTTCTAATCTTAAGCATTATGTAAAACTACTCGAATTACACAGGAAAACAATTCAAGCGTGACAGAAAAAATTAGAATAAAACATATTAATATGTATTTTTGTATTATGATCATTCTTCGAATCAAGTGATGGGCCGAATCTACGCACGGCTGTGATTGTTTTACCACATTGCCACCAGAGGGCAGTCTCCCTTCACGATCACCACGGCCAGCATAGAATTGCAAACCTCTCCCTGCTAAGACAAGCACTGCTCGCGAGACTTACGACCGCGGGCGGACTCCTACGACAGATGTCTGAATTACACATTCCTACGTTGGGGCACCAGTCTATCAATAGAACGACCTTGCGCTAGCGTACTGTACGTAACATCGCGTACAGTGTATTGTTGTCGCCGTACTCCACGAAGCACGCGTCGTGACGTCATCACGGCATGCGGCTTTAAAACGTAACGCCGTCGTCGCTACTTAAATATTACTCGCAAAGCCGAACGCGTTTGTGGGAAATAATTTCGAAAGTCACGCATGTGCCATTTAAAATTTCCCCCTTGTTTTTATAATTAACGAAGCGTCAGATTCGTGCAACGATGTAGGTTTTCACGGCTCGACGTATGGAGAATTGCTCTCCGTAGTTGTTCTTTTGGGGATAGCCGTCGCGAAGGAGAGAGAAGGAACGCTCGATATGACTGTAGATGCGTGTCGCAGCCCGGGAGGCACTCCACAGGTAGTCGTCGTTTGCATGTGGTGATGCAACTTGCAACTCAGTCAGTTTTTATTTATGCTCGAAGGAACCGTTGAACTATGTAGATCGTTTTAAAACTATAAGACCTTTTTTGCCGTTGTACAAATAATGTAGAATATACGAGGTTTTACCCTTTCCGGCAATGAGAAAAGTGTTGAGATCTTAAAAGGTGTCCATTTAGCGTTTTAAGATCTCAATACTTTTCTCATTGCCGGAAAGCGTAAAAAACCTCGTATATTCTACATTATCGTTTTAACAGTTATCCAGCTGGAAGGGGTAAGCAAGTTACGACATCTCATGTCAGAGGTCGAGACGACGTTCCGTGCCAGAAAAAAATCCGCGCGGCGCAAACCGATCCGATTTGCGATCGTCACGGAGCAGCAATCAATCCGACGTTTCAGCCGCCGTGCGACGTGTGTGCGACGGACAGGGCCGAGGAGGCGCGCGACCTGGCGAGCCGCATGCTCGGCAAGAAGCTCTACACGAAGCAGACGGGCGAGAAGGGGCGCATCTGCAACCACGTGTTCATCTGCGAGCGTCGTTACCCGCGCCGCGAGTACTACTTCGCCATCGCGCTCGAGAGGGCGTTCCAGGTGACCCTCCTTTGTCCCTCGCACGATGTATTGCTTTCCACGCGCCTCTGAGTCGTTCTCTCGTCGAGTTAATATCTTCGACATTGAATGAATATGTGCCACGCGTTATGAATGTAAAATTATTATTGTTATTGAGCACCGCGCTCTTCCGCCCGGTTTTGCTGATTAGCCTCTCTTTACCGGTGCTGTTTCGTGTAGGTTTTCACGGCCCGGTGTATGACAATTGCTCTCGAGAGCTGCTGTTTCGGGATAGACGGGTCGAGCGTTCCTGCACTCTCTTTTTCGCGACGTTTCGCCTCCCCACGTTGGAGGCATCGTCATACGCCTGGTGACGGCTATCCCGACAGAGCAGCTCTTGAGAGCAAGCCTCAGTGTTGCGGTTTCACTAATAAGACAAATATGTGCTATTTTGACTGTGTAACCGTCACTAAATGTTAGCGATCATCATCTGGAATGTTTTTACACAGAACTAATCCTTACGTACTTTACATTTCCTCTTATCCGCACGAAGGATGGTATTGCATCCGTTCTCATTTATTTCCATATAGCCTTAACAGACTGTACGGTTAAGTGCTGTTAGCGAGTAGCACCTATGAAGGTCAGCACGGCACACGAGGCGGTGGGTGCCCATCACCACGCCTGGCCGCCTTTATCTCCCTAGCGGCAGTGTATTTACACAGCGCAACGGGTACTCATTTGAGGCTGCATCGACCTATGGGAGGTGTGTAATTTTTATGCGGAGTGGTAGCTCAGTGGTGTGCGCGCTGGGCTACAAACTTTGGAGATAATAATAATAATAGCGTTTTATATAGCGCCTTTCACCCGAGGGTCTCAAAGCGCTGCAAGTGTGTACACACTGCACCAGGTACTCATTTAAGGCCGCGTCGGCGGCCGTGAGCGGGAATCGAACTCGGGTGGCTGGGTATCGCAGCTCGGCAACGCTAACCACCGCGCCACGTCCGCCCGCAGGGCCCCGTGATCATCGGCAGCTCCCACGGCGGCGTCAACATCGAGGACGTCGCGGCAGAAAACCCCGATGCCATCGTCAAGGAGCCCATCGACATCATGGAGGGCATCAACCACGCGCAGGCCCTGCGGGTGAGTGGTGGCGTGTCGAGGCCTTCATCCAGCAGCGGATAGACCGTGGCTCACGATGGTGTAGGGTTTTTTTTGCAGCTCGCTGTATACGACAATTGCTTTGCGTTGCTGTTCTTGCGGGATAGCCGTGGCGAGTGTTTCCACGCTCTGTCGTTCGCGACGTTTCGCCTGCCACGGTGAAGATGCCTCCAGCGTGGGAGGCGAAACGTCGTGGAGGAGAGAGGAGGAAACACTCGACACGGCTACCCCGAAAGAACAGCTATGGGAAATTAAGACGACAGCAGTATTAATATTGAAACATGTGAGGTTTAATAACGATCAGAAATTACAAGCACCGACTGCATGTTTGCACAGGATATAACATCTGCGGCGGGGGTTGGAGGGCAGGTGATGTCAGTGTGACGCATAAACGGGCTCAATTCTGTGGGATGCAGGTGACGTAGGCAGGTAGCCAGCAAAACATTTTTTCTAATATAGTATTATATATGATTAAAATACTACTGCATAGGTTTTCGCTGTTGTACTCTGCAGCCCCGGTGTACTTTTTTTGTCGTACCGAGTGTTGCTGGTCGCAACGCGCGACGTTTCGCCGCACATACCCGGGGCTTTTTCGGCAACCGAACAATGTTTTAAACCGGCGCTCTAATATTTCCCTCCTCTCGCCCTCCCGTCCCCGCGACAGGTGGCTCAAAAAATTGGCTTCCCCGACGAGCTGCTGAACGACGCGGCCGAGCTGATGATCAAGCTGTACGGAGTGTTCATGAAGTACGACGCCAGCATGATCGAGATCAACCCCATGGTGGAGGATTCGTCCGGAGCAGGTTCGTGGCGCCCTCCCGATCACCTCCACACACCGTCATCCGTCATCGACCGCGGTCTCGCCTCTGCCGGATGTAGGGGGTTCACCGTGCCGTCACCGTCTGTCACGTTCCAATCGTGGCCACTTGCCCGTGGTAGATGTTCACTCGGGAACGTTCGCTCCGTAACGTTCCACTCCGTTGGCCATTGGCGCTTTCGTTCATTTCAACCACCGCCCATCATCCTGTCTAGCGACGCCTTCCTCCCGAGTTACATTTCCGCTCACCGCCACCGCCAGTGACGATTATGTAAACCAGCCCTGGACCCCTCCGCTAAGCCCGACTCTGATTGAAATGAGTACCCGGTGAGGTGTGTGCAAACATCGCCACCGGGGAGAAAAAAGCAGTTGGACGCAGCGCTTGCCCGTTCACCACCTCGTGTACCGTGTCTACCTGCGTAGGTGCTTCTCGCTAACACAGCACTTGCCCCCAGGCCCGTTATAAGGCTTACAAGGTGGAATGTGTCTTGTCTTTGTTTCCTCCCCCCTCCCGCCCCACCGCGATGACGACAGTGATGTGCATGGACGCGAAGATCAACTTCGACTCGAACGCGGCGTACCGGCAGAAGCGCGTCTTCGCGATGCGCGACTGGAGCCAGGAGGACGCCCGCGACGTCGAGGCGGCGCAGGCCAACCTCAACTACATCGGCCTCGACGGCAACATCGGCTGCCTGGGTAAGAGAGGCGCTCACTGGCTGCGGTATCGGGAAACCTCAGCTGAACGCGGCCGATTGGCCCGTGCCACTTCAGAGTACCGTGGGCGTAGCGTGTAGTAGTAATAATAATAGTAATTTAACATTTATAACGCGCACATATTCATTCACTGTCGAAGGTACTCATTCGCAGCCAGGAGGTTTGCCGGCGGCATATTGACAAACACTGCGCCATATTAGGATGTTATCGGTCAGTTAATGAGTATTTTATTAAGTTGTGGGAGGAAACTAGAGATCCCGTAGGAAACCCACGCAGAAACCCACTCACAAGCACCCACACCCACTCACACGTGAGTGGGTTTGAGTGCGAGCGGGTGCGTGAGGGTGGGTGCGTGCGAGTGAGTGGGTGTGAGTGAGTGGGTGCACGAGAGTGGGTGGGCGCGTGCGTGTGAATGAGTGGGTGCGTGAGTGCGAGTGGGTGGGCGCGTGTGAGTGGGTGCGTGAGTGGGTGCGTGCGTGAGTGAGTTGCGAGTGGGTGCGTGGGAGTGGGTGCGTGTGTGTGCGAGTGGGTGGGGTGCGTGGGAGTGGGTGAGTGCGAGTGAGTGGCTTCATGGCACTGAAGCCTCAAGGTGCATATGGCCTGGCACAGGCGACGTGGTGACGTCACTGCCACTTAGTCGCGAAAGACGGTTGTTATGTGTGTGAGTGAGTGTGAGAACACACAGTCTGTTAAGGCTATATAGGGGATCTTTGTCTTTGTCTTTGAACACACAAACTCCACACAGAAAGGCACCCAAGGCGGGGATCGAACCTGCTCAGGCAAACAATTCTTTCTGTGAGGCGCAGATGTTACCACTGTGCCACCCTGCCGTCACACAGCAAGAAGCCCCTGGGTTTCATTGCCGACTCAGGCCCGCCTGCCTGTGTGGAGTTGGCGCGTTCTCACCGTGCCCGCGTGGGTTTTTCGTCAAGCGTTCCGGTTTGCTCCCCACAGTCGAAAGACGTGCTGCGGCCTAGGTTAATTGGCATGCTGACTAAATTGCACCCGGTGCCCTGCGAGTGACTGGCGTCCCATCCTTGGTACAGCCCAGCCTTGCGCTCAGGATAGTCTCCGGCTCACCGTGACCCTCTACAAGGTTAAGCAGGTACTGATAATGAATGATGAATGTACCAACGTGTTCTACATACAACAGGGATGTATTTTGGGGGGGCTTGCTGGATATTCGTTGCTAGATTTTTACATATATAGTTAAGGCCTCAGCCTTGCGACCTTTCTACAATTAGATTACCCCCCCCCCAGGACACTTTGGCCGTGAATTTAATAAACAAAAAAATACCACAGTAGTCAGAGGCATCATCAGGCTTCTGACTAAAGCCAGAAGATGTCTCCAACGTAGAAGCTGAAACATCGTGAAACTAGAGAGGAGGAATGCTCGACACGGCTATCCCGAAAATAGCAGCTCTTCAGAGCAATTCGCAAATTATAAAGTGTTGCTGGCATAATGCATTGCTGGAAGGTTTTCGCTCTTGTGAAGACACGTTCCCGTCCCCGTGGTAGTGCTGAGTCAGTTTGCGTTTTAATCAAAGGAATGTAACCCTGCTCTGAAGAGAAATCCTCAGACATCGAGCCGTGAAAACCCACATCTGTACGTCGGTGACGAGGGTAGCCTCGTTAACAGCCCTTGGCTTTGGTCGCCGCAGTGAACGGCGCCGGTCTGGCCATGGCCACGATGGACATCATCAAGCTTCACGGCGGGCTGCCCGCAAACTTCCTCGACGTGGGTGGAGGAGCCACGGCGCAGCAGGTCACGGAAGCGTTCAAGCTGATCACCTCCGACTCCAAGGTGAGCGTTTTCTTGGTCCGTCGCCGCGCTTCGAAGGAGTTCTGCTGAGCTCGCGGCGGGGGTTCAGATTCAGGGCGATGTTTCGTAGAGTTTGGAATTTAAACCGGTAATCGCGAGGAACTGTGTAGTGTTACGCGCCGATGTTACACCAACACGTTCCGTGTACAGACGCAACTACGCACGTGGTGTATAAAGGTACGATGCAGACAAAGTGACAGGCAATGTAGCGATGCACCCAGGCCGTGTCTCGGGCTGTCCCGCCGTGGTTTGAAGCCTCGCTAAGTAGGAAAAAACATAAATACTGTAAACTTACGATCAGGTATATCATTACAGCACTGTTAATGACGTCGATCTTGACAAAAAATGTCCTGCAGTTCAGAATCGTCACTGCGATCACAAGAGCACTCCTATCACATGCCTGACCACGCTTAGTTTTTTTTCTCAATGAAGCTTCAGTATTCTTTGTGGGCAGCCTGGGACTCGCACCCTAGAAAGACGTGAACGAAAGCCGTTCGTCTTTCAGAAGCTAGGAATTAAAGTCGACGCGGCAGTTCAGGCGTCGATGCCGCAATCAATGAACCACTCACGTTTAATGAGTGCGTCTAATGTTAACAAACGTAATTGCCTTGTACTCCGTGTGAACTGGCCAGATGGCACTCTAGTTAGGAGCACGATCCTTCATCGGGATTCAAGTTCTGGTCGGGTCACGGCTAACGTCAGTGGTGCACGATGTCTGAAATGGTCTCGCGGTGCCTTAATTACTCACCCACAATGTCCAGTCATGGTGAAGTCTGGTAAAGCAATCCCCAGGATTGACACTGAAGAGACCTTCATCCAGCAGTGGATTGAAAAAGGGCTGCCAGCTGTTAACCACCAGGCTGAATGTGAACCGGTTTTTCGTCCATTGTCATTCTCACTTAGCTTTGGTTGCAAATCAGAGATTCCATGTTCTTCACTGCTTTCTTGAGTGGAAACTCGAGATCATATCGATTAATACATTTTCGGGAAAGATACATATTTAATTAACCCGTGCATGATTAACTTTAGAGCCTCATCTCATGCCCCATGAGAGCCGATAGTCTATCGACATTACAAATTAATTTTGGGTTGGATCATATGAAAAGTTTTGTAAACTGATCATTTCAATCAGCTTTATCAGGCACCCTGACAAAAGGCCTGTAGAAGTCTTCAGGATTTGTGTCTTAGATAAGGTAAGGTCCTGACGTCATCAGGGAGGACCCAGGATGGTGGGGGGCAATGTATTTGCACGAACTGTAATAGATCTATCGACCTTGTACGAGCGGTTCTTTACAATAATAATAATAATATCAATTTATATAGCACCTTTCACTTGAGGGTCACAAAGCGCTGCACAAGGGCCGTGAAGAGGACGGCATGTCAACAACGAAATAAAAAACACAATAAAAAATCAAAGCAACAGAAAATAAATGATTAAAGCTACTTCGAATACTGAAAGGTCGTGAAACTGGCAATCTTAAGGATACAAACCGACCCTTTGCACAGGTCCAGGCCATTCTGGTGAACATCTTTGGCGGGATCATGCGCTGCGATATCATCGCCCACGGGATCATCGCCGCGGCAAAGGAGCTCAACTTGCGAGTGCCCATCGTCGTTCGCTTGCAAGGTACGCGAAACCAGCCGCGCCTATTTAAGAATAATCTATTTATAATGTGATTTTAGGCAAAATTCCACCCGAATTTGTGGACGTTATTTTGTGGGAATAATTTGATCGCAAAATTCTTATCGGGTTCATTACACTGTACCCTAAGCTGTCCACGAGATGTCGTTATTTAGAATGCCAAGCTCTTAAAAACGTCATTATTGAGAATAATAATAATAATAGCATTTATATAACGCCTTTCACCCGAGGGTCACAAAGCGCTGCCATGATGAGCCTGATGATGGGAGACAATATGTTGTGAAAGAGAGAGGAGGAAAACTCGACACGGCTATCCAGACAAACCAGCTCTTGAGTGCAATTCTCATACATGGAGCCGTGAAAACCTACATCCATTGACTGTAGTAGTCCTATTTTTCACCACTAGGCTGCTCCCAGCACTGAATTCAAACCCATGATCCGAGTTCTGTCAGCTTGGCCCTTATAACCTCCGCACTACTTGGCCACCTCGCAAAAAACACGAATTGAAATGCATTTCACGTTGCTGCATAGCGCAACCCAGCTGCCGTACCGGCCACACCCAGGGCTGTTCCTCACGCTGCCTGTTATCAAGCGTAGCTCGCTGCAGTTCGGTGCCGTCAGTCTTTGGCAAGTGCGCGAAAACTCTGAACGAAGCACACCTTTTTTTAAACGATGTTCAAGTAGGCCACAAATCCTGGCAACGGTTAAGCCACGTAACGGCTCCTGTGCCTTGATAGGAGCCATTTAGATGTGTTCGGTCATTCTTAGTATTGTTTTAAATCACTGCTGCTGAGCACAGGCCCAAAGGCCCGAGATGCCAGCGACAGACAGCACTATTGAACGTGTAACGGATAACACAATACGTTTCTTGATTGAGCGACGTTGTGGTTAAACACAGTATGGATGAGAGAAAAGAATTAGTCGGGCAGAGAAAGTTCACGGCAAGAGTGACCATGGTAGTAGCGATAGAAGACCGGTAACGAGGCGACTGTCGGTGAGCAGGCGATTGAATTGAATCAGCGAGTTCTTGATCAGCAGTCTAGGAGGCTACAAAAACAAATGTACGTCATTGTCATTATAAATTCAGCCTTTCCACTTACAGGACCAAATCGCAAATGAAGTGAGAACTAAGCAGGCAGGCGGGCTGTCCTACGAAACTTTCTTACTTTGAACACTTTAAAAGGGCTGTGTTTTTTCATTGAGAAGCATGTTCATTTATTAATGGTTTGTCTATGCAGGGGTAACTCCAACTCCAATAACGCTAAGTGCAGTTTGTTTACATCCCTTTCAAAGGCCGCATTACATAACCACCGGGCATCGACTTGGGCCGTCTAATCGCAAGTGTCTGTAGGCGGTGATTCAACGCGTTTTAAATTCCCGCGCGATTCACATCAGGGCTTTAACACTTACCTCGTGCGATCTTCCGCCCCGATGAATGTCACAGGAACTCAAGTGGACGATGCCAAAGCTATAATCGCGGCGAGCAGCCTTAAGATTCTGGCGTGCGACGACCTGGACGAAGCTGCTAAAATGGTGAGGAAGCGCTCCGTCTGTCCTCTTCCCCGTCGATAGCGACGATCATTGTCATTGGGTTTCTGCCTGTTAGAGTGGGTTATCTGATGTCCGTAGAGAACGTTAGAGCGACAGGCAGCGGCTTCCCACACACACCACACATACACTACACACACACTATATATATACGCACACATACTATATATATATAAACACCCATACATTGTCAGAAACCGCTTAATCCTGTACAGGGTCATGGTTAACCGGAGCCTATCCCGGCAGATACAGGGCGCAATGCGGGGCTATAGCCATGATGAGACGCCAGTCCATCGCAGGGCACCGGGGGTAATTTAGTCGCAGGGCACCGGGGATAATTTAACCTAGCCGGAATGCCCGGCGAAAACCCACGCGGGCACGGGGAGAACATGCAAACTCCACACAGAAAGGCACCCGAGCCCTGATTCGAATTCGAACCCGGTACCTTCTTGCTGTGAGGCGGCGGCGCTACTCACCGTGCCACCGTGCCGCCCCCCCCCCCTCCGCAGTCTAGTATCTCAAACCTTGAACAAGCGAGACAGGAGGGGCGCACAACTAGCATGGGCGTTATGAAGGCGGGTGAGCTGGTGGGGAATTTATTATGCCGCTAACATCGTTATCTTGGCTCCTTCAATTCCACGCCAGTTTGTTTGCTTATCCCCCTCCTCCATCTCCGAGATTGTGTTTCGGCACCTGCTGTGCAACTGAGCGCATCTGTCTTGAATTTGTGGAGACGCGTTGTGCGTGATTGGTTGTTTTTTTTTCTTTCGTCGTTGACACGCCGCGGCCCTCGTGTAGCGCTTTGTGACCCTCGGGTGAAAGGCGCTATATATAATGATATTGTTATATATGCGCACGTACACCAAAATACCCAGTCGCTTGCCCGTTAGCTCGAGCGAGCCTGGAGGTTTTTCTTTCGTGATTGTTTAGAGAAGTTGAAATGTGTTTTCGTAATAGTTTAAAATAATCCACTAAAAAAAACCCTCACTTACCCTTAAGCCGTGATTGAGTTTGACACCGGTCAACAATGTTTTCTTTCGAACGCGGTTTGAAGGATTTCCCGGTATATAATTTAATTCAAAGGGCATTTCAATCAGAAGGAGCCAGACTCTTAGCTGAGCAGTTTGAAAAACGAAAGTTGGCATTTAAGCAGGGAAGCTTGAGATGGATGTTGAGAATTTAATTTTGTGGCGAGACAGGATAAGCTAACGCACAAGTCGTGGAAGAGAACAAGTGTTGCAGATAGCATTAGGAAAAACAGGTTGCATCGAGTAACACTCGTGTGCTGGACGGGGGAGGGCAGGTTAGAGAGACAGCTACTGGAATGGTCTTGACGAATCGGGCAAACGAGGGTGAAGGAAGGCACTGCAGCAGATGGCGGGAGACTGTTAGGACAGATCTAAGAGGTTGTGTGTCTTACTCAGCGGCTGCGGATTTATGGCGGAGGCTGGGCAGCGTCGGTGATGCCTGTGGCATCAACGGCTTTGGCCACGACGACATCTCCACTGCCGTTAATCTTGCCCGTCTTGTTTTTTCGCAGGTCGTCAAGTTGTCGGAGATTGTGTCCATCGCCAGACAAGCTAACGTGGACGTAAATTTCCAGCTGCCTCTGTAAACCGGACGGGGTTTAACATTTAAACCTGCCGGCAGCTTGCAAGACAAGCCTCTGACCACTTGTTTGTATTTATTTGTTGTCCGCTGTAATCCTTTGGGGTCCTAAGGGAACTACAAACATTTCCGCAGTCTTAGGATTTCATCCAACTTGTTTTTCCTCCACCGCTTGTGTGGTGCTTAATGGAAATATATCATGTAGCCACAGTTAGCGCACTTGCTCACCGCGCACAAGTTACCGCACGCTCTTGTGAATTCAGTTTCCGCAAGCCATGTTATTCGTGAGTAAATACTGTACGTGCAGGTTTCCAACGTTAGATAGTTTGTTGCGCTTGAAGAGAATTGGAATGAACAATGCAGGTTTGTGTGTTTGTGGTGTTGGGCAAAGATTTGCCCCCTTGAAGTTATAAACCCGAAAAAATTAAAATGTAATTTGAAAAACCTTGAAACCATAAAGTGCTCACTGACTGAAGTTACGCATTTTATTTGTGTCATTTCAGAAGTTACACAAACTGAACAAGAAAAAATATCTTTTACACTGGTCTGAAGTTGTAAAAATGCTCTAACACTGAAAAGAAAACCTAACAGAGAGAAACGTTGTTGCAGGTTAATTTTTTTACTGAATCCACACTCACAGCGATGCCGTGCGAAGCCTGACATACCAACTTCCACGGTCATCTGCAACACAAACAAAGAGAGGGGGGGGACAGGGCAGTGGTGTTTTTAAGTAGCGCAGCCTCTCTCCCCGCTCACACACTCCCGCTCCCCATCGCGAGCTGCGTTCACGGTCCAGACGGCAGCAGCCCCCCAGTGACGAGACAACATTTCCCGAATCCATCTGTCACTGCGCATATTACATCCTGAGTACGATTATGCGGGCAGCAGGGTGGCGCCAGTGGTGACGCTCGTGCCTCAGAGCGGCAAGTTTCCGAGTTCATTTCCTGAATTGGGCAAATTTTGCTATGTGGTGTATGTTCTGCCCCTGCTCTGCATGGGGTTTTCTCCCATAGCTAAAAAGATCTCATTGTCAGCAACCGCTTAATCCTATACAGGGTCGCGGTGAGCCGGAGGGAGCCTATCCTGGCAGACACAGGGCGCAAGGCAGGGGAACACCCAGGATGGGATGCCAGGCCATCGCAGGGCGCCTGGGGAAATTTAGTCAGTACGCCAATTAACCTGGCAGCATGTCTTTGGACGGTGGGAGGAAAACGGAGTGCCCGGCAAAAACCCACGCGGACACGGGGAGAACATGGAAACTCCACACAGAAAGGCACCCAAGCCGAGATTCGAACCCGGGGCCTTCTTGCTGTGAGGCGGCAGCGCTACCCCACTACGCCACCGTGCTGCCAGCTGAAAAGATACACAATGTAAATGGTATTGTATAAAAAAAAATCCCAAATCTTAAAAACACGCCTGCAAATTACGCAACTCGGATTACACATCGCACGCATCGCCCCATACTTTGAAAACTCAGCAGGACCCTCTTGAAATAGTTTTGAGACTCAGGTTTTTCTGGTTACACAAGGTAATGTGGGCACTGTGCCTCGTCTTCAAAGCCCAAAATACCATTTTTGCCCGAGCAATAATAAACATAACACACAAGCCCGTGCTGTGTCGGATAACAACATGTTCCAACAGGGTCAGCTGCTCAGATTTTATGTCTCCATGTGCTTTTAACTCCGTGCCTGGTCCCCAGTCACATCCACCGTCCTCAAATCTCATTCCACCAACTGGTTTAGTCTCATCCTTCAAGTCTCCCCTCTCTTCCTCCTGGCCTGCAGCAGCAGCATCTCCGAAGATGTTTCCTTCAAAACACCGTCCGTTCCCTAAAGCGCTTTCTTCGGGTCAAGTGACGGCACACACAGGCAAATTTCCTGTTCCACCTTTGAAAGCTCACGGAGCATTAATTACAGAATTGCAAGCGATAGAAGTGAGCGACTGTCATTACCCGAGCCAAGTTTTTACTTTCCTAAGCCGCGGGAGAATGTTATCTTTTGCCTCGGACAGGACATAATGCATTATTAATAATATTAAATCAACACACACGGCGTCAAGAATATTAAGAGTGCAGGCGCTGGGACATTAGGTTACGCGTGGATCAGGACATGCTTCCATGCACTTGAAATGTTAGGCGTAGCGAGGTTGGCCATTGACCCTGGTGCAAGGGATTAAAGGGGCCCCATCCTATTTCCCTACCGCCCGCCCCACCAACCCACTGCTTAGCCCAGCACCAGGGCACCTCTGGTCTGTGGGCCAAGTATGACTACACTAGCTGCACACTAGATCACCAGATCCACTCAATCCGAGTTGCTTCCCTTATTTTGAAGGTGAATTATAAAAAAAAAAAACAGGTGTGTAATGCAGTGTACCCATTTAGGCATACAAGATGCGTGAGCTGAAACTAAAACAATTAGTTTGATTCCTGATCAAGCAGACAAGAGGTCTGTTTTATGCTCTAATTCCCCAACTGCATTCGTGTCATGCGCTATAGCATTAATTTCGATATATACCCCTGCACTCAACCGGCTCCTTTGCAGCCCAAACAGGATGGGTGTCATTGCCTACATGACCCACCAATCTCACTTCCCACAGCATCGGATTATACGCGCGCGCCGCCGCAACCTCACATCGCGCTGCTGTCAGCCAGAGGGGGATCTGCGTGCGAACTTCCCTGGGGAACGGGGGGTGCTAGCAACCCGCCCCCATCAACAATCACACAACCCACGCACTAAAGAACGTACCCCACTGGCTTCAGCTGCCCGCGGGCGTCGGCGCTTGGCGGTCAACGGAGACGTTAATAAAGTTTAACACTCCCTTCGGCACCGACAATTTGAATGCGCGTCGGCGGAACGGCCGGCGATGTAAAACATGGAGCTGGTGTGACCCTGGCCCCTAATTAAGCACGGTAAGTCAGAGCTAATTAGGTGCAGGCGCTCTTGTCCCGTCTTAACACGAGCGCCGGTATTTTCTTAAACATGTAATTGTTACGTAACGCGTGAATTATTTATCTCGACTGCTCGGCAATTCGCCCTCCGCCTCCACGTAAATTTAGACGGTTGCCCAAATTAACGGCGATATCCGGCACTCTGTAGTGCGCTGACAAGTAAGCGTTTTATTTGAAAACTTTTGATTTGCTGTCTTGCGAGGGCCAGACTGGGCTGCATCTTCGCTGTTTTGTTTTTGCGCTCTCTCATGAATAACAATGCTCACTTATGGTGCCAGGCAAATTCACAGCAAATTAATTATTATTATTATTATCACGGCAAATTAAACGTCAACATCACTCGTGGAATCCACGGGCCACGTATGAATGACAGGAAATTAAACCATTTCAAGGAATGGGCAAGGTGGTGGTTGGTGGTTATGTGTTGAAACAATACGGGAAAATCGGAGCCTATTTTGGCAGACACGGCGCAAGGCAGGACTTTCCCCACGATGGGATGCCAGCCTCCTCGCAGGTCACCAGGGGCAATGTAGTCGGGCAAATTAACCAACACGGACGTGGGCAGAACACGCAAACTGCACAGAAAGGTACCCAAGCCGGGAATCTAACCCAGGTCTTTCTCACTGTGATGTGGCAGCGATACTGCGTCGCCATGCCACAAATACAAAAAAATCATTGTGACTTATATAGGCAGCTTCAGGGCCTAAAAATAACCAGACAACTTCGGCACAACAGCTTAAATCCCTAAGCTAAAGAGTATAAATTGCAGAAATCTCCCCACAGATGCCATTGATAAATAGCCTCATTAAGATCCCTGACAATTTGAGAACATTTAGTTCTCTTTGGTGGAGACCTACCTGTTCAGGTGCGGCCAAGAGAACACAAAGAATCCCCATGTAGGTGTTTTGCGAAGAAATGTTTACTTTCTATTCCACAATGCACCTGAGGAGTTGTCAAAATATTTTGATGAAACACTGAAATAGCCTTGCGCCTTAAGCCAAAAGTCACATTTTATTGCAAGGGGTCACCTACTCCGATTCTCGGTGTCTTTCTATTCTGTGCCTCTCCTCTCGCCACCGAGTGCCGCTAACAAAACACCCACGTTTATTGTGAAGCCCCTGATTCTTCGCGGAATAATCGCAACAAAAAGTGCACCAATTTTCGGGTTTTTTTCCGAGAATATAATGGCAGAGGGAAAGTACCGTGGGGGCGAGACTGAAAACCACTGCAACAAAATAACTAAATTGCACGACGACAAAATATATACAATGGCCCCGACTGATGTTATTTCTGGACGTAATCATATTTACCTAAAATATGCAATGTATGTCCACATGTCGCCTGATTGTTTACCCTCGTGTTCCGATTTATGAACGCGACCGAACGCAGGCTCGCGTTACGCGGAAGCCCAACGCGTAACGCCGTAATGCGCATTATTCCTCCGCACGGCTCTCGGAATGGTAATGCAAACATCAATTTTTTACAGCGTGTATTCGGCAGCGCCACGCGCTAAATTGTGTTTTCTTTCGGCCCGTTGCAGTATTTTCCTTTGTCATCATCTGGAACGTTCACGTCAACTAACAGCAAGAGAAAGACAAAGACCAACAACGATAAACCTGGGCCATTTTAGTGCAACCGTCGCCTGCAGTTGTCACCGGCAAAGATGCCGCATCATTTTCCATTGGAGGAAATGTATATATATTTTTTGTAAAAAAAATTGTTTCCTCCAGTTGTGCTATCTGCGTCATGTCACGAGATTAAGTATTCCTTCAGATCTTTCTCAGAGCGGTGCATCCCCTTGTGTTCGAGAACGGCCTGTAGAAGTGGATATCACGAAACTTTCTCTGAGATCCCGTCCAAGCGAGCACAGTACTTTCCCCACTCGGTCTGTATATGAGCGTGCGGTTTGTCATACGACAGTCACTCCCATCATCGCTCCCCGTGTCAATACCACAAGCATTATAGACTGTGAGACTCAAACGACGCCTACGCTGTTCACAACCTGGCTCCCGACACATTCCCATTATTTCCATTATCATATTTGTTGTGTCGCAGGAATCCCGTAAAGAGCTTGCAAGCTCACTGGGTATTTTTCTGCTGTAATAATAACCATCTATCCATCATCCATTTTCTAAACCGCTTGTCCTGGTGAGGGTCGCGATGGCAGCAGTCCAAGGAGAGTGGACCAGACATCCCTTTCCTCAGCAACAGATTCCCAGGCGTTCCCAGGCCAGCCAAAGGATATAATCCCTCCAGCGTGTCCTGGGTCGGCCTCTAGGATCTCCGCCCACACGGCACTGGCTGAAACGGTGGGCGAATCCAGAATCGCCGGGGGGCGACCTGCGTGCGCGCGCGCCGTCGGCGCGGCGATTCGCGCCACTCACCCGACACGGCGGCTACTCGTCGACGTATTCGAAGGGCTCGGGAGCTTCCGGCTCCTTCTCCTCCTCCTCGAGCTTGGGGCCGTGCGCCGCCACCGTGTCCACCAGCTCCTCGGCGTCCTCGCTCAGGTCGCGCAGGAGGATGATGCCCCCGATGGAGAGCTGCGGGTGTCGCAGACCGGACGGCAGACGGGAGGATCAGCGACGCGGCAAAGAGATGGACAGAGGAACAGACGTTTGCATACGGAGAGGGGGGATGGATGGAGAAATAATGACAGGATAGCCGTGAACAAAGACAGAGGGCAGACAGGGTCAAACAGCAGCAGAAAGACAAGTTGGTTGACTCCCCGACGGGCTGATAAATAACAACCGGCGGTCTGGTGGAGAGAGGAACACGAAGCCAGAAACAGGTGGACAGCATGACCGACGACAGGCAAACAGAGGGACAGACGGGATATCGAAGCAGACCGGGACAGACTGACTACAAACAGAAATAAAACAACGGCAATCGGCATCCCTATAGATTTGTTCGGTGGAGGTAACAGAATTAGAACACATTTATAAATGTTCTATTCATATCTCTGGTCAATGCGTCATACAGAGTTAATGCGCCTGCAGAAGAACTCTGCCACGCGTCACTTGTTGTCGGGATCGCGGCACAATTGGCCGTTGACGGCTTGAGACAGGGATGAAGTTGCTCGGCGTGGAGTCTGCTCAGTTTAAAATAGCACAGAGCGGTTCTCAAACAGCGGGTATAGTACCGGTAAATATAGGGGAACCACGTCACGAGCCAAATGTTACCGTGATCTGCGCTATTACTTGCCAACTTTCACCGAGACACGTTCTGTTCAACATCCGGGCTGTTTTTAGTGAACAAAGTTTATGCCATTTGTACACTCAGCTGCAGCAAAGCCGCCACAAAAGCTGTTGCCTTTAGCAGAATGGGCTTCAACAATTACTGTTCAGCACCAAGCAAGATGGATGATGATAATAACTGCTGTCTCACAGGAATCCCGCTCCCAGAGTTTGCAAGCTCACTGGGTATTTTCTGCTGTAAAAATAAACATCTAGCCATCTACCTGTGAACATGGCCATGCAAACAAAGGGGATCCATGAGATTCATCTATTTTGAAAGTGAGAACAGATTCCTGGTCAATGCCCTTCCACAAGCCCACACCGAGAAGTCTGGTATATTATCGGCCACGGGTTTCCATCCAGCAGCGAATTGACAGTGGGATGTGAAACGGTTTTACGATTATTGTTACCGGTGATTTGTATCTCATTTACACATTTGTCATTTGAGCCTCGGAAGCAGCAGGCAGAGGTAATGAGACGCTGTACGAATGAGGTGTCACGAGGTCTTTAAAATCCACCAAATAGCAAACAGGTGCTCTCGTATAATGCCTTCTAAATCCACTGGGCATGCGTTCAAGCAGTCGGAGCTTAAATCGGCGAAGTGTAAATTTACTTCACCAGTAGGAACGCTTTTAACACGTCTGGTGTTATGTAGAAAGAGCAGAATGTAAATCTTCACCAAAGAAGGCAGCGATGATGCATCCTTCAAACCTCAAATACAATGATTCGCTTCGGCTTAGAATTGAACGGCAGGAATAAACAAATGGCAAAATACTGCAATAGGCCCCAACGTCTACGCTCTCCGACTTCACAAACCTGTACTGACCAGCACAGTGCAGTGTGGTAAAATAATCCCCATGACCCGCACGGCTTGGAGAGGATCTCAACCAGCAGTGGATAAAAAAAAACGGCTGAGAATTCCTGAGAAATGGGAAACTGTAATTTAACAATCACGCAAAGAAGAAGAAGAAGCTGCTCTTTCGGGATAGCCGTGTCGAGCGCTCTCCATCTCTCCTTTGCTCGACACGGCTGTTACGAATCGAGCCGTGAAAACCTACGTCGGAACATCGGGCGTGACAAACAAGTGCCGCGCGCGCACTCGCGTACGTTTTTTAACGATGTCGCCTGCAAAGTGCAGAGTTCTAATCCCTACTCGCTACTTTAAGGAAGTGACGGCCATCTTAGGGGACGCTGGCAGATTTTTGCCGCTCTTAAGTTTGCCAGTTTCACGACCTTTCAGTGTATTTAAAGCATCCTTATTCATGTAATTTTTTGTTGCTTTGTTTTTTTTTTCTGTTGTTGTGCAGCGCTTTGTGACCCTCGGGTGAAAGGCGCTCTATAAATTGCTATTATTATTATTACTTTGCCGTTGCGGCTGAAAAAAAAAATGCCACTGCTTGGGCACGCAAGCGCGGCTCTGCGCTTAATCTAAAATTTCTCACGCCAGATTACCATGAAGTCTGTGGCCGTAACGCACACGAGGCGGTGAATACTAAGCACCATCGCACCCGAGGCTAAACGTTGCCCCCCTCGGCCTAACACCCGCGTCATCGCAAGACAAACACAGACGATGATTTACATTTAATTCCGCGAAAAGACAAAAAAAAGGTACGGAATTTAATTGCCGGTTGCCCAGACCATTTCTAACAAAAACAAATTATATATATTTTTTTCAGATCCCGCTACATTTAAATTCATCTGCTCGATCTGACGTGTGTCACGTAATTCAGAGGCTGGTCACACAGCCCATTGCACAACTCGTCTTAAAAGTGTCGGGAGACAGACATTTTTCTAGGAAAAATAATTATGCAATTAAACACGTCACGACACGTACACGCCCTCTGTCAATCCACTGCTGGATAAGGGGCTCCCCCCCCTACGCCTCCGCCTTGCGGGCGACTTGCCATGACTTCAATCTCACGGAGGGCGGTGTGTGTGTTCAAGGTGGGCAGTGTGTGTTCAAGGTGGGCAGGGGCGGGTTGGTGAAGGTGGGCAGTGCCTGATGCCGCGGTCTGACACTATTAACGTGACGACAAGACCTCTCAAAGGCGGACTCTTTCATCGGCTGCAATCCATAGAAAGTCAGGTAAAAACGTTCACAAATCAACAAAAGTGACAAACAACAAAACTTCGACCGGAACGCGACTCGCGTGCTAATTGCGCTGGGTGCGGTATAGAAGCCCGCTAGGGATCAAGGTAGAGGCGTTCACGTTGCGATCCCTGTCAAAGTAATACTTGGTATTAACTGCAAATTCTACCAAACACTTCGAAGCCGAGGAGCTGAAAGACAACGTTGTCCAGAAGCTCAACAGATGCCAGAAGCCCCTCAGTCTTGAGCAAGAAGAGAGGCCAATGCCCGCCTTTAAGGTATTGCAGGTCAGCTTCACAGCGATCGATCTGGCGGCGCCTCGCGTTGCGAGATCGCGAGAGGGTGGCAGTGGTTCGGCGAGCGCCGCGCCCGGCAACGGATTGATCGTGGGCGACGCTGCAACCAGTGACTACACTTATCCGTTGTACGCACCAACAGGTAACCGCTCCCCCCCTGCGAGCATCTGCGACGGACGCATTAAATACGAGCGGAGATAAGTGCGCCGAGACGCGGCCACAGCCACGTGAACTGACAAATTAGCGGCCGTATATTACGTTCGTGCATGGGTGCATGGGCGCGCGAGATGGGGGCGCCTGAAACGGACACGATTAGACGCGCGGAAGGCTGCTCGACGGAATGAACGGGATGCATGAGCGCGTGCGCAGATTGATAAACGAACGCGTGGAATGAAATAAGTAAAAAAAAAAATCGGGGAGAAAAAAAAATGAATGTTTCGAATCTGTGTCCGTAGATCAACCACGACGTCGTTTGTCAGTTACGATCCACCTTTTGCAATTCGTCTCAAAGCCCCTTGCGCTTGCCAAATGGGATGATGTATGTGATGTGGGGGGATACGCGTCCATATCATGTATGGGTAATGTATGTTGCGCGTGGCCCTTTTGTCAATCCAATGCCGGATGACGGCTCCCGCAAGCCCGCGAGCATCGCAGGCGGGGTTATTCAAAGACACTTCACCAATCGGGCGGTCGGTGCGGGTTGGTGACGGCGTGGAACATAGACGTTGGAGCGGTAGTACGGTACAACGGTGTGTTTTTCTGTGCTGCCCCCCCCTCATGACAACGAAACCCCGCAGCAGCCCGTTTCGTGCACGGTGGTGGCCGCCCATCCAAGCGTTGTCCAGGGTCAACCCTTGCTTAGCTTCGAAGATATTAATGAGATCGGGCGCATTCAGTAAAATCTGCTCCTAGGTGTACGTTAACGCACTTCTCCGTTAAACATTGCTGGCTACAAGCCGCGCGCTCAGAGTGGCATTAGCGCTGCGGCAAAATACTCCTTGTTCTATACATACACGCACTGGTGTGTACGCGTGGCCTGTGCGAGCCTACAGGCGATTCATTGCCCACGAGTGAATCTGTGCGTTGCCCGATTGTGTGCCCACACGGCTTCACACGCCCGCGACTTGGCACAGCCGTACGTTGGTGTGTAGCAGTGCTTGTCCGCTCATTTGCCACGTGTAGCGGGGACGTGAATTTGGTCATTTGTGCCCGAGCGGCGCGCGCAAGTCTGCATCCCTCAAGCCTGCGGGCGCTCACGAGTTCACGTGCGTATGCCCTTGCGTACGGAAGTGTGTGTGCTCGTGCCAACACATTTGTGTATGTGTATATGCAAGCCTACACACGAGTGGGCATGCCAGCATAAACGACAAAGATCCCTTCTATAGTCTGAACAGACTTTTGGGGCAAGTTCCATTCGCGAGAAGCACCAGCCAGCTTCACACACTTACCCACACGAACAAAGACAAAGATCCCCTATATAGCCTTAATAGACTGTAAGGAC
>JAZEWU010000052.1:1200446-1220003 GCA_036362915.1 Geotria australis | reverse complement strand
CAAACCGCCTGGCTGCCTCCTCCGCCTCTCCGCGCTTTCCTCGCGCCTTCGAGTCCTTCTCTGGTCGAATGAATATCCTCGGCATTGAATGAATATGCGCGCATTATAAATGTAAATTATTGTTATTATTATAACGAACGGGAGCAACGCGCCGAGGCGGTTGAGAGCCGACGAGAAGCGCAGCTCGTTTTTTTCCGCGTCCCGCAGCGCGCTCCCCGACAGCTAGGATGTCAGAGGTCGACATGAATGGGGTCGTGTCTCAGCTGCGCGAGGCTTCGAGTGACGTTGCTTAAAAACGAAATCTAAACAAGAACTGCGTATGCACGTAAAAAGAAAACCGATGCCTGCTATTTTGTTTTTCAAGAAAATTCAGCGGCAGAAGAGAGACGTATCCAAGGAATTTAATTTGCACTGCCATTGACCGGTCTGTCCGTCAAGTGCATGAGGCACTGCGTCATAGGCCAGCGTATAAGTCTATTTGTCTAACGAACCCAACGAAACAGCCCCTGTCAGTCCAAGTGAAGAGCGCGACGTATGAAGAAACGGCGGTGCACTTCCAAATAATCCATTTGGAAATGTGAGTGTTTTCAATTGATCCACAGAATATATATCTCGCTGACAAAAGATAAACAGGTGTGTATGTAAAAAGCGTATTTTCCGACAGCATTATTGCACGTTTCGTTTTGAAGAACACAAGCCTGGGAGGGGTACGCAAGTTCCAAAGTCAATAGTTTTGCGGAAAAAAAGTAAATCAATTACTAGACGTGTACGAGTTATGTTAATTCTTATGTCAGTATCTTTTTTAATCCTAGTGCTTTTAAACCTTTGTTGTTGTGTTCCAGTCCGTGTATATGCCAACACCGGGGTCTGAGAGAAACAGCATTTCGATTCTCTATTTGTCCTGTACATATGGCAGAATTGACAATAAGGCTGAATTGAATTGAATTATACACTTCCTTAACAACCGCCTGACTTTAAAACAGCCGGCGGAATCTTTAACACCCGCCCGGTCGTGTCCACCTGTAGCCCACTGAAAGCAAGTCATGGCATGAGCACACCGCACGGTCGGCACGATAGGTCGGCAACTCACTTGCGCCGCTGTTTTTCCTACACCGGCGATAGTTTCACGCGCGCTCTCAGGTCGCGGCACCCACAACCCGGAACAGCCCGCCACATCTATTACGCCCAACGCAGTCCACTACAACCTTAAATTGTTTTTTTTAAAGCCACCTCTTCACCGACTCACAACAAACCGACTGAGCCAGGTTTCCGCGCCTCCGAATCAACGGGTGCAACGCGCCCAGAGAATATGCGCGCGTTACATCCATCCATCCAATTTTAGAAACCAGTTAATCCTGTACAGGGTCGCGGTGAGCCGGAGCCTACCCCGGCAGACACAGGGCGCAAGGCAGGGGAATACCAAAGATGGGACGTTACAAATATATATTATTATTATTATTCCCTCATAATCCACCGACCACAGCGGCACCAGTGTCACGGGCCAAACTCCCGTTCGTGCGATGAGAACGCCTCTGCACGCTAGACCACCGCGCGCTTCGGGGAAGAGCGGTTACACGGCTCGGTGGCGCAGTGCGATTTGGGATCCAGGCTCAGTGCGGTCGCACCGCCTGCACGCTCACGCCGCCACCCGTTCCGCGCGTCCTCACCGGCATCCAGGATCCCCTGGGCGAGGATGGCGCCGAACTTGGCCATGACGTCGTCGTGCTTGTCGCTGATGACCTTGGTGTAGAGCTGGCGGAAGTGCGTCACCTGCGAGGGCGGCACGGTTACGCGAGGGCAAAGTCAACGCGTTCACTCGGACGCAGTGGTAACATCCGCGCCTCGCAGAAAGAATGGTCTTGCCCGAGCAGGTTCGATCCCCGGCCTTGGGCGCCTTTCTGTGTGGAGTTTGTGTGTTCATCCCCTATTCTGCGTGGGTTTCCTCCGGGCTCACCGGTTTCCTCCCACAACTTAAAAAAAAACGCTCATTAATTAATTGACCGATAACATCCTAATAGATAGGAAGCAGTGTGTGGCAATATGGCGCCGGCAAACCGCCTGGCTGCCTCCTCCGCCTCTGCGCCTTCCTCGCGCCTCCGAGTCTTTCTCTCGTCGAATTAGTACCTTCGACAGTGAATGAATATCTGCGCGTTATAAATGTAAAATTATTATTATTATAACTGCCATCGCGGTATGAAATTGGGTGGCAAGGTAGCACAGCAGTAACGTCTGCACCTCACAGAAAGAAGGTCCTGCCTGAGGCGGTTTGAATCCTGCCTCGGGCACCTTTCTCTTCCACGTGGGTTTCCGCCAGGCTCTCTGGTTTCCGCCCACAACTAAAAACAACCACTCATTAATTAATTGGCTGATAACACCATAATATACAGGCTGCAGTGGTTAGCAAATGCTGTCGCCGGCCAACTGTATGGCTACCTTCCTCTCACCTCTCCGCGGTGTCCTCATGCCTCTAAATCGTTCTGTCTGCAAATAACTTAGAGACGGAAATAAT
This sequence comes from Geotria australis, assembly GCA_036362915.1. Classification (NCBI taxonomy): domain Eukaryota; kingdom Metazoa; phylum Chordata; class Hyperoartia; order Petromyzontiformes; family Geotriidae; genus Geotria; species Geotria australis. Next base: position 1,217,494 of record JAZEWU010000052.1, on the reverse strand, counting down.
GAAAATGGATTATACATTTTATTTAAATTAAATTAAGCAACTTCCATTGGGAATTCTCGCAGCATTTATCAATGTGCCTCTCTGTGTATTACAGAACATCCTGGGAAGAGGTCATGCTATTATTATACGAAGTTACATTTGAAGTTATTTCAAAATATCTCTTTATTCACGCTGGGGAAAAACATTTTATATATCCGGCAAGTTGAGCCTTGATGTTTCAATTCTCAGAGCTGGAAATGAATAAATATTATTGCTTTTTGGGTGGTGATATATGTCTAGACTGACACCATCAACTCACTACACTTGATAGAATGGTTTAATCAGGGGCGGAGGCTCAAACCCGGATACTAACCCAGGATCTTGGCACGGCCAGCTCAGGCGCCAACACTGGGTCAGTTTGCACTTGTGAAAGATATATAGAATGTCACCAGTCCTCAGCCGTTAAAAGAAATTTGCATCACATTTAAACAGGGCTTAAATGTACACTTAACGTATGAAATATCATCACCACCGTTAGCAATGCATAAATTACGGAAGATGAGAATTTTCATTTTGTAAGACGCCAGCAGTGACGAGTTTCTTTGAGATTAATGTCAACAAAAAAACCTTAATGTACTCGGACTAAAACTCATCGACACAATCTTAGAAAGCAACAGTCAATCAATCAACTTAACTCCCACCTATTTTTTTTCGGCACCGACAGAAGCGCAACACAAAGGGGCAACCCTGCAATGGCTTGCTCACACCACTGCTGGCAGAAAGGCACTCTAGACAGAAATAGACAGAAATTTGGCCCAATATTTGGCCTAACATTTTTGCCGCTCTTAAGATTGCCAGTTTCACGACCTTTCAGTGTATTCGAAGCAGCCTTAATCATTTAACATTAGTTGCTTTGGTTTTTATTAGCTGTTTTTTTTTCTGTCGTTGTTGACATGCTGTTCTCTCCAATGCCCTTGTGCGGCGCTTTGTGACCCTCGGGTGAATGGCGCTATATAAAATGCTATTATTATTATTAATATTCCACGCTGGCCAGACTTCTGGAAAGAGGTTGGAGTACCCACACTTTACCCCACCACACACGACATGCCGACCAACTAACTGCTGTGTCACCCATATACACCGCTGGGTGGACTGAGGCAAAGGGGACATGGAGCGAGTTAAGAAACTTGCACAATTGTTTTAAACTGCTGCGCCAGAAGATAGAGTTGACCCTGCGACCTCTGGATTATGACTCCGGCGTGAAAACTATTACACCACGGCTGAAAAAACAGGTGTGGCGGGTCAACAAAGACGATACAGCGAAATTACATTACAAACAAGCCTATACGCATGGGTTTTTCTGAAAATTGAAGATTTTCTGATTGAACAGAGGAATAACTGATCCATTGTGGCCCAACACATTTTGGTTTAGCAAACAAGGCACGGACGATGGTGGCATACAAGTATTAATTGTTGTTTACGAATGGCGATTATGACCATAATGTGAACGCACCATTTACCAGCTGGGAAGCAATTAAAAACCAAGAATAAAATAATGATTATTAAACTAAAGAGCATTTCGCATGCACGGAAACAAAACAACGATGAGCGCATTTCGCCGTTAAGACTATTAAAATGATATGATTCAGTATATTCGAAGTAGCCTTAATAATTTATTTTCTGTTGCTTTGGTTTTTATTGTTTTTTTTCTTTCGTTGTTGACATGCCATCCTCTTCGCGGCCCTTGTGCAGCGCTTTGTGACCCTCGGGTGAAAGGCGCTATATAAATAGATATTATTATATTATTATTGGTCCCATCTACACACATTTGGAAAGATATCACCAGTCTATTTTTGCCAATTTGAGAGAAGTCAATATCGCACACTTTTTAGTAATAATATGGGAAGAAAATTGTCAAATGAAATCCAATACAGTCAACATCAGGAGAAATGTTCCCAATCGATTTGTAAGTGATACAATGAATCAATCACTACACATTTTTAAGCACATTTAAAATACAGCACCTTGTTCCCTCCCATTAAAAAAACAAAGAGACTTGACCAGTGACCTCACACTTTACATTTACTGAACAATAAAGAATTTAAACTCTTAAAGTATTGATGTAGGTTTTCACGGCTCGATTCATGATGGTTGCTCTTCAGAGCTGTTCTTTCAGGATAGCCATGTCGAGCTATATAATGACCATTAATTAAACCAGTCACATTACGTTATAAGTAGCCTTTTCATAAGTGTCACCAACTTGAATATTTAAAGCTTTTAAAGGTAGGACTAATTTTCGCCAATTTACACAACTGGATATTATGGAATACAAAACTACTGCAGGGCTTTTAACGTTCCGTATATTGACGCTAATGGAAAGATAAAAATGTTCACAGATTCTAAATAAAAAAGACTCCGGTGGTATTGAAATAAATTAACCAAGTACACAGTTACATTGGCATACTCTCACAATGTCCCCAAGTGTGGCCTAACAAGTAAATCTATATATAATGGGCTACGTGTTTTTATATAAGTTTGTCCGCCCTGAAGGTACCGTGTTCGAAAGCTGCATTAGCACAAATTTTATCTGCACAACACCAAACGCGCTGCGGTCTTATTTCAGGTTTACTTCCCACTTATTGATTGCTCTTCTTAGACTTCAGAGAGGCAGTAAAATAACGTGTCACACATCATAATAACGTGTCACACGCTCAGAACAAGATCGCCAATAGGGCCCGTACTCCCCTGGTACACACTAAATACCAAATGCACTGGCTGGGGGGGGCTGGAATGCACATGTCATTTGAAAGGCTGATTGGACCCTCACGGAGAGTGGCGCTATCAGTTGTTTGTTGATGGCCACGTTCAGGGAACTCGCTGTGTGTGACTGGCACACAGCAGCTGCGTGCAATTAGCGGCACACGGCGGCACATTATTATCTCGGGCTGGCCACCCAGTACATGCAGACAGAATGGATAAGTTGACTTTGATGAAGCTCAGAGTGTGTGTGCGTGTGTGTGCGTGTGTGCGCGTGTGTGCGTGTGTGCCCGTGTGTGCCCGTGTGAATTACAGCATCAGAGTGATGTCAATGTTGTGACACGATCCCTGCATTATATTCCTGGTCATGAAGACCTACACAGCTGGCAATTGGTATCGAATTCTAGACTGTGTCTCTCCTAGGTTGACTCCGACAAAAGCACACTGTGGTCGCGGCACGCACAACCTGGAACAGCCTGCAACACCTAATTGCGTCAAACACAGTCCCCCAAAGCCTTCAAAAAACTCTTAAAACGTCACCTCTTCACCGACTCACAACAAACCGACTGAGCAGGGCTCCGCGCCTCCGAATCAACGGGTGCAACGCGCCCGGAGAAAATGCGTGCATTACAAAAGTAGATTATTATTAGTGATAATGCAGCTAGGGATGTGGGCCACTGGCTGCAACGAGAGAGAGTGAGGAAGGGGGTGCAACTATACTGGGCCCCCTAATATAAGGGGCCCCCACAAAAGGACGGGATTTTCATACATACATACTGCATGACTGGGCCCGTCAGCCAACACTATGTAAACGGGGCCCAACGTTTGTCACGTAGGGCTAGGCCACAATCATTAATAGGTGCACGCTAAAAGCACGTTGTGTCTAGAATCTATCCTGGCTGAAAGGTGATTCTTTGTTCTTTCATGGCGCGTGACGGCACATAGGCTGGCACACCGTGTCTCCAACCTGACAACCAGTGTAGGATTCCTGGCACAGGCCGCGCACATGGCATATGGCTTCGAAACAACGCCAAGGCAACACCCCCACCCCAGCCGTCCCCCTTGAGGTCAATCTAACAAAATATAGGTGCTGCCACAGCATAGAGAACATCAACAATATGGATATAAAGGTGGTCAGGCATGCATAGGTTCCGGTCACAACATCCCTTTTCATTTCAGCCAATCGCTGTCTATTGGGCTCCAAAGACGGCACTTGTCCCGGCAGCCTGTGTGGCTAAACTGTGAATTCTTCACCGCTTAAAATGTGACTTTGTAATTTTTGAGAATTGCTCTGAAGAGCTGCTTTTTCAGGACAGCCACGTTGAGTGTTCCCCTCCTCTCTCCTTCGCTCGACACGGTTATCCCGAAAGAGCAGCTTTCGAGAGCAATCCTCATACACCAAGCCGTGAAAATATAGATCAATATATTTGCATTTTATTCCTCCCCAGTTTTACCCTAATTGCTATGAGCATCGTGTCATCGACACGCTCCCACCTGCTTGTATCGCAGGAGTCCCATAAAGAGCTTGCAAGCTCACTGGGTATTTTTTCTGCGGTAATAATAAACATCCAACATCCATGCTCCTGCACGTGAGAGTAATACTCGTCATACGAGTCAAGACTGATGTTTTCATTCTCCGTGCGGAAATCTATCCAAAGTAATTACCAAACCAAATTGATCGTGATGCTTTTTTGGGCAGTCATTGGTGACCGGGTTTAGACCATCACCAACTCAGCGCACTTGACATCCCAGTTAAATCATGGGCAGCTGCCTCGATTCAAACCCAGCAGCTCAGCACCCTGACCTCGGAGGCAACGAAGCCACCTCGGCGGCGCTTCGTCTCGTTTTGTGTGACTAATCCTCGAGTCAAATCCAATGGCAACAGGAGGAGTTGGAGAGTATGTGGGGCTGGTTCTGAGCGGATGATAAATCCACCAGTCTCGCCGCACAGGTCACGGCACGGTCACCTCCATACATTGCGGGGGTCAGACCCGCCAGCCTGGACAGACCGCCGAGTGAAGTGCTGCTGGCAAGCACCTATTATTATTATCATCACAGCATGTGCTGCGTCACAGCCATAAACACGCAAGTCCTGCCACCCGTTGTCACTAACGTTGACCAGTGGACACGGCGTACTCGCGTAAGCACGATCCAAATCCAAGTTGCGAGCCAACAGCAGCCGGGGTTTCGTGTCGCAGCCAAGAAGCAGGATTCTTGCTGTTGTATAACGTACGCAAAGACGGTGGCGCAGCGGTAATATCCGCGCCTCACAGAAAGAATGGTCTTGCCCAAGGCGGTTCGATTCCCACCTTGGGCGCCTTTCTGTGTGGAGTTTGTGTGTTCTCCCCCTGTTCTGCGTGGGTTTCCTCCGGGTTCTCCGGTTTCCTCCCACAAATTTTAAAAAAAATACAGGTTAGTTATTTGGCCGATAACATCATAATATATATGAAGCAGTGAGTGGCAATATGGCGCCGGCAAACCGCCTGGCTGCCTCCTCCGCCTCTCTGCGCTTTCCTCGTGCCTCTGAGTCCTTCTCTCGTCAAATGAATATCTTCGACATTGAATGAATATGTGCGCGTGATAAATGTTAATTATTGTTATTATTATATAGCCTTTAACAGACTGCTGGGGGGCCAAGGATTGTTAGTGACCACCGGACAAGGCCGGAATGGTAAATGGGTGGTGTGGCCAGCACCATGCCCGGCCGCCTTTGTCTCCCCAGGCCTGATATTTGACACACTGCTCGAGGTACTTATTAAAGGCTGAATCGACAAAAGACAAGCCCAGGACAGATTCAGATATCACTCGCCACTGATGGTTAGTCGACAGCGCCAATCAATTGAAGTTGTCACGTGGGCAGAAAATATGCCAATTGATTTGGTATCTCAGCAAAACCAGGCAGTTTAAAAGCCAGACAGTTTTGCCGCAGATTTACCACCAGCGTCATCAGTTGTTAACGCTCTGCTCTCGGGAGCTGGTCTTGGAGCACAGCGCGCCAAGTACAGGCAGTCCCCGGGTTACAAACGAGTTCCGTTTTTAAGTCAGTCTGTCTAAGTCGAATTTGTATGTAAGTCGGAAAAGTTACATAAGGTTCACACCTAGCGTCAATTAGTCAAATATTTGTCTTTGTACATATTTCACCTAAAACATCTTAAATACAATACAGTACGAAAAATAAACCGCTGAAAACGCGCAGTGTTTTGAGCGCTGCGCAAAGTGGTCCGCCCGTCCGTTAGTAAAAATCACTGTATGTAACTCGATTTTTTTAAATAACAGGCTTTACGGAGGTCGGTACGTAAGTACAGGCGTTCGTAACCCGGGGACCGTTCATTCATTGTCATTACCCGCTTGATCCTGTACAGGGTAGAGGCAAACCGTAGCCTATCCCGGAAGACACAGGGCGCAAAGCAGCGCTACACCCTGAACGGGACGCCAGTGCATCGCAGGGCACCGGGCGCAATTTAGCCAGCAGGCCAATTAACCTAGACAGCAACAGCGGAAGTAGCAGCGTGTATTTGGACTGTGGAAGGAAACCAGGAGAACCCGGCAAAACCCACGCAAACTCCACTCACAAAGGCACCCGAGCCGGGAACCGAACCCGGAGGTTTTCGACCGTGGGGGGCGGCGGCGCTACTCACCGCGCCACTGCGACGAGGGCGGTTGGCGGATGATAAATACAAAATTTTAAAAAATCTCCGTCGACCCACCTTGGGGCAGGTGACGTCCGTCTGTTGCACGAGGATGAGAGCGGAGGCAATCAGCGCGCCCTGTCGCACGTAGTTAACCGGGTCGTTCGTCATGGGTTCCAGCAGAGTGATGGCTTCCTAGGGGGGGGGGCGAGAGAGAGAGGGGGAAACGACGGAGAGGAACAGTTGTCAAGTCAAGCTGTGGGGGGAGGGCAGAGGGTGGTTGGGCAACTGTCATTCGGCCTGCCCGTAAATCCAAACGTGTTTACCTCAATTACCGCATGGGGTGCTTGCCATTTAAATATTAAGAGAGCCGTAACATTTCAACGCTTCATTCAACGAACCCCTTCCAAAAGACATCCCAAACCATCCTCGGGTTTGGACGTTGACGACTAAACCAATTTTTTTATATCGACTGTCATTGGGTTGTGGGCACCATCTGCCGGATATTAATAATAGCATTTTATAGAGCGCCTTTCACCCGAGGGTCACAAAGCGCTGCACACCAATGTTATCCATAGTATATCCCTTTTTATGGGTTAGGTCACGTAAAAAATATAAGTGTCGTAAACCCGCCTCCACCCGACACAGCCACTTAGTAAGGTTTGTCACGTGAACAAAACAATCTTGTTTTACTTTCCTGCGCCACGTTGCTGCCACACTTACTGTGCAACTGTGCCGCTCATCAAGCAATTTGCAAATGCTTACGTTATAGTTTAGTTTCACCAGGTGCAAAACTCAGAGAGACCAAGATGGTCTCATTTGGGAGTGGCCCAGGTCTCCAAAATGACGAGAGAATAAAACAACATGCAGCGAGGAAGTTGAACGTTACCGAACAAAACTACCGCATTATGGGAGAAGTAAAAAAATAAAAAAGCATGAAATAAAGTAAAAATTTCCCATGACATAAGTTAGTTTGGTCAAAATTACTTTTTAAAACATTGCACAGGAAAAGTAAATGAGCAAAAACATCGAAGAGAATTAAGGTAATCATTCTATGTGGTTTAATGTCTTTCTAGGACTAGAATTTACTTCTTAAATAAGCTCAAGCACCCCCCATCCCCCTCTGCAAACTGTCCAACATGACATTTTACTGGCAACAACAGGACTTTATGACGTACTTAAACCCTCCAGAGACAAAGTTCCCAAACGAATTCCCGACAAGATGGGTGACCTTAATTCCCCAGTGAAACCACGCGACACTCCGTTAATTGCTACCGATTGTTTTTTAATTGCCATCAGTAATCCCACACGGCCATATATTCCCTGCGGGTTAAAGCGTGTGAAATCATAACATTTGGATAGTGGGAGGGCGAAATCCAGCGCAAAAAACAGCCACCGCTGAGCCAGGACGTTAAAGAGGCTAGGAACAAGGAATTCCCAATTTCTCCCACAAACTTCCAATGTGGCCACGAGGGCCGGAAGACTGTCCGAGCACAATGACCACGTTAAACACGGCCCGGCCAAAAAAAGTCTTTTAGGGCAGATTACACGGGGAATTGAATTAGATTACATTGGCTCCGTTGTGTTTCCACGGGACGTCTTAAGCGTAACCAAAAATGGCAATATTTATAACGACAGGCGCCTAAGTGCAGGATTTGAATAATCGCACACTAAAGTTAAGGATTACACAGAGCCCACCTCAATTTGCCAAATGAAAGTAAGTGTCTCGGGCCTTTGTTTGTGTTTTTTTATTTCATCTCTCATAGCAGGCAAGCGCTATTGCGCGCAGTCGATAGATCTAATACTGTAATCGCAGCGAGACAGATAAAGAAAGCGGAGAGACGAATCGCTCGCCTATTAATTGCGGTGGGACACACCTGATGTTCGGTGCACTCCAGAAAAATGGTTTTAATGTGAATTTCATGGGGAAGCCGACTGTCCATTCAATTTAACAACGGTTCCGCCGATCACGTCACAGGGGTGTCTCCAGGCGGCCACTAGTTATTCGGATTAATATACTCGTGATAGATGTGTATATGTGCGGCGGGGGGAAGGGGGCGGAATATCTCCACGTCGCAAGCGCGATGCACGCTGCGAAACGGACGCCGGCAAAAGCAACAGGATGCGTCACTTGCTACGTCAAGAATCATCGTTTCCTTATTTTGTTGACCGTCCGCGTGTCAAATCGTGAGTCCAAGCGTATATTATTTACACGCCCGTCCGGACGTCCAATGAGTAGACGGAGCGATAAATTTGTGCGCCGCCGCTCGGTGGATTGTTAAGTCGCTGAATCGCGAGAAGGCTTGCGGACACCTTCATTCAGCTGCGGATTTACCATGGGTGGTGATGAGAAAGTGGACGCCAATATGCATTTATGGCGAGTGGAACAAATCATACAGCATGATTCCACGGACAACAGTTATAAAACAAAAATGAATCAGCATAGAACACAACCGAATAGAGTAAATGAAATCGTTGCTCCCCCAAAAAATCAAACAACCACAAAAATCGTTACATGTTTTTTTTTCCTACTATACACGTGCGCGTTAAAAAATTTCCGATTAAAACAACCGCTCAGCTAACCATACGGAGAGGTTGTCGGAAGGAATGCGGCGGAGCAAAACCTCTCTCTCGCCCGGCACTGGTACCTTATTTCCAGTCCCCGCGCAGCAAATTCCGAGGGCGAGCGCGGCGCCGTAGCGCACGTGAGGGTTGTAACTCTCCGACAGGAGGGACACCACGCTCGGGCACTGCTCCGGGGTCCTGCGAGGGAAACACGCGCAAGCAAGACGATCGAGGCGCGCGGTCAGCGATCGGCGGTTCCGCGCGCCCCTCTCGCGGACCGGCCGACCGTCCGAGGCTGTGTCGAGGCGGTCGGACGTACGCTCCGGGGACTTGCCGGACAGAATCACCGCCGGAGCGAGTTTCTGTCGCTCTCCTGGCGATCGCATCTCCGACGGCTTGGCGGTAACGGCGTACGCGTGGGTTGGGAGGTGTGTGTGTGTGTTGTTTTTACGGTGGTGCCGGCTGGGGGGGAAAACGCCGCGTTAGAGCGCCACCGCGGCTGAGACCCTAGGTTCAAATTCAGGTTTCAGCTGCCCGGCCCTCGTCAAACTAGGTACTTGAGTGTAGCGACCAGATGACACCTAAGCCGAGTTCTCAGTGATGAGGTTAAAAAAGCAAATAATAATAATAATAATAATTCAATTTATATAGCGCCTTTCAATCATGTTAGATTTGGACTTTGACCGTATTAGGATTCTTTCAGGTCTGTGGTCAAAGTTTTATTGCTGTGATTGTCGTCCGGCATATATATATACCACTACAGCAGGGGCAAGTGAAAATATCAAGTGCCTGTAGCGTGAATAATAACAAACAATTCGAAGGGATCTCAGAAGTATATTTGTGATGTCATCTTCAAGATGCCGTGCTTGAACATGATGTGCTTGTGCTGAAATGCCTTTGTCTCACTGAGTCAATAAACACAATCAAATATGAAATGGACATATACCAAAAAAAGAGTTTCAATAAATAAATAAGGGCATGCTGCTGTGAGCTTAGCGAAAAGAATATCTGTGGTGGGCTAAAGTGTGGGTAGCACGTCTAAAAAAATCAACCTCTTGGATGTGGGGTGATTGTGTGATAGATAACCAAGTACGGGGATACTTTCAAAGTATTGAGTAGAGTTTAAATGAAAACTGAACTGTAATAAACTCGGCTCATATCTTGTAGCTACAAACATAATTTGATTGTGTGGGGATGCGGGGTAGACATTTCAGGTTTCGTTAATGAACCAGAAACAAAAAGGATTTTAAAGTAACTTCTGGATGTTCTGATTTATTTCATTACTGAACCTTCAAACATCCTGGCGACTCCACCGATTGCCACGACTCGTTGTTTTTATGTCCTATAACTTATCGCTTTTGCTTGACTCTCAGTTAATCTGTCTTGATGTTATTGACATGCCGCTCTCTCCACAGCCCTGTGCAGCGCTTTGTGACCCTCGGGTGAAAGGCGCTCTATAAATGTTATTATTATTATTATTATCAATGCTAGCGGCCACTCGTGTCTGTCAAAGTCACGCAAATTTATCACGCGTGACGCGCGCGTATTGCATAAAATCGATTCTCGCGCACAATTCGATGAACGACTCGTGAGCGTGAGGAATCACCGCAAACTCTGCCTCGTGACATCCCTAATATGTACTGCCTACAAGAGCTGTTTGTTTAGTACGTCACATCTTCCTTTAAGTAATTTCTAAGTGAATCTGCATGTGGATGAGCTTAGAGTACCCAGAGAGTGTATACAAGGGGTGCGGACTCAAACTCCACGCGGAGGTCAAACCTCCTTGCTGTACTCCATTATGCAGTAGGGCACTTAAGCAGTAGCAACATGCCTCAAACACACTCGCCCGGCAAGCAAGTGTCTGGCACAAATGACGGACTCTCTGTCTCTGCACGCTCCACTGCCAAGCGTCTACTTAACATGCCTGGCAAGCGAGTCCTACCTTGTCAAGCCCAAGGTATTGAACTCACAGACAGATTGAGAACACCGTGAACAGTTCAAACAAGTTCAATCAACACTGGGACAAAGGCCAGTCAACGTGCTCTGCGACGCCTTAACATTATCCTTCCCATTATCCCTCCGTTGTTACAAGGGCAATTTCCGCTAACTGGATTAAAACACGTGCATAATGTTCCCAGGTGCGGAACGCCGTTGCCGCTTTTCTTAACAGGTGCTTTTTAAGAAGGCTTAAGCGTATTTTTTCAATTAAAAAAGGTCCCCTCGGATATTAATTACGCGTTAAGCGGATTTTTTTTTTATAAGCGACCACTTATTTTATTTTTGTGCACAAGAGCAGTCACAGAAGTGGGATAATAATGAATTCTCAACAGATGCTGTAAGTGCCACGTGTCTCAAACATCGCCGCCGAAAGTGATCAAGTCATTTCCCAGCCACTCGGCAGGTGAAAATGAACGGCAAAAATTAAGCAGAGAAAATGGGCAATAAACTATATATTTAAGTATAAAATTGCTCCAAGCGTAATGTCTAGGCAAGTCAAAATTGAAATACACTGCTCGTTTAGCGCACATGTACTGCAAGCAGTAAAGTAGATTGGACACAGAAGACGCAGAAATCCAGGGCCAGCCAGGATTCCACATTCCACATAACATGAAAATTTAGGATTGATAAATCGGGAAGCTTTTGCTCTGTCTGTGCCGTTTACATTGTTCTTCTCACACGGTCTGGGTTTGTAACATCCGCGCCTCACAGAAAGAATGGTCTTGCCCGAGGCGGTTCGATTCCCGCCTTGGGCGCCTTTCTATGTGGAGTTTGTGTGTTCTCTTCCCCCCCCCCTGTTCTGTGTGGGTTTCCTCCGGGTTCTCCGGTTTCCCCCCCAAAACAAAAAAAAACCCCATTAGTTGGCCGATAACATCATAATATATAGGCAGCAGTGTGTGGCACTATGGCGGTGGCAAACCGCCTGGCTGCCTCCTCCACCTCTCTGCGCTTTCCTTCGCTACACCTCCGAGTCGTTCTCTCGTCGAATGAATACCGTTAACACTGAATGAATATGCGCCACGAATTATCAATGTAAATTATTATTTCACCGCACTGCAAGCGCGAGCGTGACACAGCGCGCGTGTTGATCGATCTCGCTCTCCTTTCAGAATCCGCTCCGACGCCCGGGCACCGAACGTGACCTCGCCGGTGAAGTTCCACAAGTGGCCTCAACGCGGGACAAACTCGTGACCCCGGCGGATTACTCCGTCCGATTCTGCCGTCGGCGTGAAGGATGGACCCCTCCGGAAACGGAGGTCAACTAACTTCCCACTCCGGGGCAATTCGGTGCTCGGAGCACCCGTCAAATCGGCTGCAATAGCGCACTTGAGGAACGGCGTCCGTGTGAAAGAAAGGGAGCCTTGCGTCGTGAAGGAACGCTAAGGATCGTTCGAGTGCCGGCTTAAGACAGTTCCCTCCCTCTTCTCCACCGTGCAAAATTTACTTGGTATCTCATGCCATCGCGCCGACACTGCACGGTAATGCTTTTCCTCTGTCCACTCTGAATACATATTTCCATTCGCCGAATATTCTCACGTTTATCGTCACATGAAGCAAACCGTTGAGATACCATCGAACGCATAAGCCAATACTAATTAAAATGTACTGCATGATAAAAGACGCTTACCCAAGAGGAGCAACATTACGATGCGTGGAAACCTAATCATCTTTTTCAAGTTTTCCAAAAACCTCGTCTTGAGACCGAAACCGAGACCACCAACATCCACAAGCCATCCAGCCGAAATCTTCAAAACCACAAACAGGAGCCAGCGCGTGCCCGAACGCAAGCCCTCGCTAAAAGTCACGAATCGCTCTTCACCTCTTAACGCCGCAGTCCGCCGAAACCGGGGAAAAGGCACGGTCAACGGCACCGCGCCCGTCAAATGGCGCCGCCGCGGCAATTCGGACAAGCGCGCTTGCCTGCCCGCGCGGCCGGGCGTAAATAAATCGCATCGCGTGGGACGGGACCGACAGTCATGCAGGTGCACGGCGAGCGGGAGGCGCTGGCTAACGCGTCCGACAGCCAGCAGCCGGCCGGCTGGCTGGAAATGACCGCCGGGGAGACGGCGCCAGTCATCAACGGCAGCGGGGGAAACATCTCCGTGGACTTGCGGAGGGGCGCCGGCCACCTGAACCTGCCCGTGCTGCTGCTCTTCCTGGTGGTGTTCCTGACCGTGGCCGGCAACGTGCTGGTGATCCTGGCGGTGTCGCTCGAGAAGAAGCTGCAGACTGCGACAAATTACTTCCTCATGTCGCTCGCCGTAGCCGACATGCTGGTGGGCATCCTGGTCATGCCCATCTCGCTGCTCAACATCCTGTACGGTGAGCCTGTCGTCGATACCTATATGTCCCCCCCCCCCCGGCTCACACATGCATCTCGGCAGACGCCGAAACTTTTGGGGGTTGTCGCGCGGATTTTAACGACGACCGGTTGGCAACAACAGAAACTGCTTTTTGTCGCAAGATCACGCGACGCGTAATGACATCGTCTTTCTGAAAGTAACGGCACAGCAGGTTTTGGGCAATCCTTTGGAACAATGTGGTTAAATTTCTTTAGGGCAAGGCCCAAATGACAAAGCAGCTTTATACAAAATGTTGTTCATATTGAGTTATCTTCACGAGAATTATAGAGCCCTTTCCCACCCTTTACAAACACAGACAGAAACGCAACGCTAACGCATCAATTCTATCATCCATAAACTGAAAACCGTAAGTGAGTTTCGAATACAGTTGTTTTTTTGCGTGTTTATGTTTGCAAGAGACCCTTCGTTCCGCTAAAATTAGGGTCTGGCACTTGTCACGCATGCCGTGCAGCCATACATTCTATGCAGGAGTCGTGGCCAAGCGCCTCATAACTGCAATAAGTAACGTGGCCGACACCTTAAAAGGGACGCTCTTAGCACGAGTGCTTTGCTCTGCCAAGAGGCACCGTCCGTTATTTATGCTTCCGAGTGTGTGTGCAGTAAATGAATGCACGCACAGACAGATGTGCTCACGTGCACGACAGAGATCCCCGTATAGCCTTGACAGACCGTCGGGGCAAGTGCCGTTAACGAGCGCCAAAGCAGCCCGGCACAGCACACGACGGGATGGGATGGGATGGGTGGCCAGCAACACGCCCGAACGCATTGTCTCCCCAGTGGCAATGTTTACGCACCGTACCAGGTACTCATTTGTGACTGAGTCGACCTAGGGGAGGCCCGGGACCAGTTTAGAAAATCATCACTGGTGTTCCCTGTGAGCGGGAATCCAGCTCAGGTGGCCGGGTCCATAGCACGCCGTGCTTACTGCTACACTATCGCGACTTTCTAAGTTAACATCGTGGCACGTTCAACAGCATTTTACTTTCCTAAGTGCTGCCCGTGGCTCTTATTTATTTATTGTTTAAAATCCTTTCAAACATGGCAATTCTGTTGGGTTACGAGCATCAGGTTTTCGACGGAGCACTATTTGGATTTAGGGAATCTTATTTATCGCGGGTAGTTAATTGGGACAAAGCGGTGAAAAGGGTCCTTTCAACGCATTTGCCTCCAACAAAACTAACACGAGTAATAATGCCGCAACAACAAAAGACTGAATTTTGCAATTGCACAGAATGCAGGCCACAGGACCGACGCAAATTGCTTCAAGTGCACGGCGAGATTTTCAATTTCCATGGACAATGTGCGCTTCCTACAAGCCGCGGCTTAATGCGCCCCTAACCAAGAATGAGTGACTTGAAAATTAATGGAAATTAGGGTATCTTTGTGCACGGCAATGTTGTTAGGCTTCGCGGGACGGGGCAACAAGGGGTCCGTCTGCGGTTACACGACGGCTTCGGAGAGATCGCCCCATCTTAATATCTGTCACTCTCCCGGGCTGCGGCAAACAGGCGCCATCCATTAATTAGGCAGAGCCATCTGTGTGCACTCGTTTAATCAAACATGGCCCCTGCGAGTTAAACGACGGATCTTCCGGGCGTCACCGACGTTAGCCGCGCTACGCGTTCAACACCGCGCCATTAGCGCGTAATCAATTAAATCGTGTCGCCGACATTTAATAACACGCCTTGAACCCCTACACCATCCCCCCCCCCCCACCCCAACCTCGCGCTCTATAATAGAATTTAAAATTAAGCGGCGCCTGACGCTGATGGAAATGCACGCGCAACGGACGCGCGTTCAAATCGCTTGTAATTCGTCTCGGCTGCGGTCGCCGGCACGAAACGGACCGAGCGCCGGTCACGTGTGGTCACGGGATGCTGCTGGTGAGGTCGCGTGTAGCACGCCCTGCGATCCAGACAGTTACCGGCTTCTATTCAACAACCCGGCACGACGGCTGAAACAATTGGCAAGTTCTTTAAATACTTTCACCTCCGTCCACCCGGCGGTATAAAATAGTCACGCCACAGTTGGTCGATCGGAAGGTCACGTGCGTCGTAGGTAAAACACGGGTACTCCCGCACTATTCCGAGACATCTGGCCGTTGTGGAATAGTAGGTCTAATTAAATTCTATCGGCTCCCTTCACAGTTCCATCTCGTGAAGGCCCTTCTGTTGGTAGGTCGACGGTAAGAAAATGTAAATTCTCACTGCACTCACCCAAGTGCTATGACTAACGATGACTTTAAAATAATAGAATGAAAATATATCTTCATGAAGATTGTTAACAGTTATGGCTCACCTTGAGCTACGGTTAAGTCGAACTGCCAACGACGTAGATTCAGGCTAAAGTAGCCGTTCGTGGTGCCCTCATTTCACACCCGTATTCTGCCCCGCAGGCTTCAAGTGGCCGCTTCCACTGGCTCTGTGCCCCGTGTGGATTTACCTGGACGTGCTCTTCTCTACCGCGTCCATAATGCACCTGTGCGCAATCTCACTGGACCGCTACATAGCCATCAAGAAGCCGATAGAGCACAGTCGATTCAACTCCCGGACCAAAGCCTTGCTTAAAATCCTCGCCGTCTGGGTGATATCCGTCGGTAAGTACCGTAGTCGGTCATTCGTGGCCAAAATCGCGAGCATTCACAGATCGGAGCTGAACTCAAGATATGAGAACGGTTCTTAAGAGCTGTTCTTTTAAACGTTTCGCCTCCCGCGTTAGAGGCACCAACGTGGGAGGGGAGAAAAACGCTCGCTACGGCAAGTCCGAAAGAACGGCTCTCAAGAACAATTCTCATACATAATAATAATAATAGCATTTATGAAGCAGTGGAAACCTACATCGAGACAAAACTCAAAATACCGCCTTTCAGTAAACAACTTATTTTGTGATACTGCATTGGCAACGGCGTACAAGCACAATTACTAAAAACAACTCAACACGTTCGTCAATAACACTGCGTGGCCTTGAAAGGAAAAATATATAATAGGCAACGTTTTGAGCAATGGCCCTTCTTCATAGCACATAATGGCGCTTCGCATGCTGTGAAGGGCCCTTGCCCAAAACAAATGCGTTGACGGATGTTATTGACAAATGTGTTGGGTATTTTATTGCCTTTCAGCAAGGGTGCTCACGGTTTTGAATAGCAAGTGTCGGTCGCCTTCATCGTTTTAGATGTTAGCCTCGCAAATGTGTTTTAAATTAGTTCGTGATAAATGTTATTTCCCACACTTATTCATTTCGGTTTAATAATCACGGCGGGGATATGTAAGCAAGTTCCACGTATTGTGGATAAAACGGCAAGGCTTGCAGCGTCCCTACAATTAAGTGGACCTCCACTTGCATTATCACAGCAACTTGTGATCAGTGACAAAATGATTGCATTTCCCAACTGTGTTGATGTAGGTTTTCACTGCTAGATGTATGAGAATTTCTTAAATGCAATTCTCATTTCCGAAGTGTTGTTCATACAAGTACAGCAAGGAATACTAAGTTAAATAATGCACATTTGTTTTCACCGCCTAAAAGCATCTATTTAAAAATGTAAAAAATGTCGGCAGCAAAGAGCTAAAAATCCCACCTCTGTTTCATGAACGTAGGCACTTTACTTTCTCAAACGCGCTACTACCATCGATAATACCCATAATGTACAACCCTTGGTCAATCGACTGCTGGACGAAGGTCTCCGCTCGCCATATTAATCATGGGGGGTTCTTGGAATTTAACTTGGGTGGCCCGGTTCACACAATGAACCACCACT
>JAZEWU010000052.1:1189556-1200324 GCA_036362915.1 Geotria australis | reverse complement strand
AGGCGGGAATCGAACCGCCTCGGGCAAGACCATTCTTTCCGTGAGGCGTGGAAGTTAACCACTGCATAGGCACCGTGCCCGCGTGTGCCGACGACTCGGCTGTCAGCGCCTTCCGTGTTGCACCCGTCGCACCAGGCATCTCCATGCCGGTGCCGGTCCTGGGCCTGCAGGACCTCGCCTACGTGTACACGGAGGGCAGCTGCCAGATGAACATCTCCGACTTCATCATCTACGGCTCGCTGAGCTCCTTCTTCCTGCCGCTGGTCATCATGGTGGTGAGCTACGTGTCCACGACGCGGGTGCTCAGGCAGCAGGCGCTGCTGTGCGAGGGCATGAACGGCTGCTCCAACTCCAGCAGCTACAGCAGCAATTACGGCGCCGGCGGCAACAGCCGCGGCCGGGTGGCCTCCCTCACGTCCGGGACGCCGCCCGAATCCGTCGGCCTCCTGGGCGGCGGCGGCGCAGAGGCCTCGTCTCCGGCGATCGACGGCGCGCCGCCTCCGCCGCCGGCGCGCGCGAAGAGCAGGAGCGCGGCGACGCCCTCGCAGAAGCGGACGATGCAGGCGATAACCAACGAGCAGCGCGCCTCCAAGGTGCTGGGCATCGTCTTCCTGCTGTTCGTCGGCATGTGGTGCCCGTTCTTCATCACGAACGTGCTGTCGGCGCTGTGCCCGGCCGGCGCGTGCAACAGGCACGCCATGGCGGCGCTGCTCGACGTCTTCGTGTGGGTGGGCTATGTCTCGTCCGGAGTCAACCCGCTCGTCTACACGCTGTTCAACCGCACGTACAGGCAGGCCTTCGCCAGGTGCGTATTCGCGGCTCGGTCGCGGCTCGGTTACGGACGTGCCGCGAAAGTGGCCCAGGGAGATCCCCGGCTGCAGGGTGGCGCAGTGGTAACATCCACGCCTCGCAGAAAGAAAGAACGGGTCTTGCCCAAGCAGGTTCGATGAGTGCCTTGGGCGCCTTTCTGTGTGGAGTTTGTGTGTTTCCTCCGGGCTCTCCGGTTTCCTCCCATAACTTAAAAAAACTACAAAAAAATACTCATTGCTGGCTGCCTCCTCCGCCTCTCTGCGCTTTCCTCGCGCCTCCGAGTCGTTCCATCATCGAATGAGTAGCTTCGACAGTGAATGAATATGTGCGCGTTATAAACTTAAAATAACAATTATTATTCATTCCTTCGTCGTCACGTACCGCAGTGAACGTCTTTCCAGGTGGATACCCTAGCTTTGGTATTTAAAGAATGCCGTCGACTTGTTTACTCGTTTCACATCCGATTTTCAGAATGTAGGTGGAACACTTCTGCGTAGGTTTTTCGCGGTGGTGCTGCGCCGCTCTCCGGTGTGTTTACAAGTTGTACCGCTGTGGATTGTTCGGCATTAACAGAAGCCGAGCTGAAAGACAACGATGTCCAGAAGCTGACCATCGTGCCTCGAAGAATCGCAAAGAAGAAGAAGGCATTAACAGAAATCATGTTCCCAAAGAAACTCACGGCACCTCGCAGCTCGTGCCGAACAACACACGCGGCACAACCAGAAAACGCATCGGAGCGCTAAACGGCAGTGAAAATTCACAACAGGTCCTGGTCATTCGATCGCAACGTGCAATTTAAAAATGTAACGTCTGTCGATGTTTGTGCCACGAGGGTAAACGTCGGCGGTGGAACAATTCACCTCTGCCTCCCGATTCAATGGAGTGTATTGTGGATTTCCTCAGAGTGTTGTGCGGCCTGAACAAATGTCACCTTGGCCGGATAATTGAAAACGGTGATCTGCCTGGTTTTTTGGTTTCACATGAGAAGGATTGACGTGTGTGGTTGAAGTTACATTCTGCAATGTTGTTTTTTTTAATTCGTTGAAGCCACTCGCCACTGCTGGATCGTAAAATAGGGAAATACACGGGAAGAAAATAACTAGAATTTCCGATTGAATGATGAGTTCAGATCATTTAATTAAATCATAAACGTAATTGAAAACTATTAAAAGATGAAAAATACATTTTCCATTATTATTTGAATGATACCTCCCCCCCTGGCAATGTGAGTTTCACCACATTCAGTGGTAATTGTCAGACGATTAGAGGAACTGCTTTTTTCACACATTTTCAATTTCCCAATCAAAACAATTAAGCAAGGAGCACGTGAAAATGATAGCCCTCCCATTACATCAAAAGTACATGTTTAATAACACTGGCATTATTTTTACCCCATGGAGTCTTTCATCAGTCTGGGTGTAATATTTGCTAGGCAATGAGGTGGCAGTACATCAAATAGGCCTGTAATAATAAGATATATTTGTAACGCGCGCATATTCTCCGGGCGCGTTGCACCCGTTGATTCGGAGGCGCGGAGCCTGGCTCAGTCGGTTTGTTGTGAGTCGGTGAAGAGGTGACTTTTTAAAAGTTTTTTAAAGGTTGTGGGGGACTGTGTTAGGCGGAATAGATTTAGTGGGCTGTACCAGGTAATAAAAAAATCTTCGTGGGGTTTGTGCACTCTCTTCTCAAAAGCACGAGATTTCTCCAGGCACTCTTCTATCCAAGATGTGTGACCAGGAAAGGTTTGGCCAAGGCCGCCTTGAGCAGCTCCCACGAGTAGAGACCCCTTTACGACAGCAGTGGCAGGGACCGCACATTCACCTCCTTCTCTCTCTCCACCTCTTGGGCAGGTACATCGTGTGCAACTTCAAGACGCCGCAGAACCCGGCTGCGTCGCGCGGGATGAACCGCGAGCCGTCGCACAACGCGTTCACTCCGGCCTTGGCGCGCGACAGCCTCGCGTCGCCTCCACCCTCATCCACGCCGGGATTCAGTTCCGCCTACTCCTTCTGCAGCCTCGTCAGCGACGCGCGATCGCCAAACGGGCGCCAGCTTCCCGCCGCTACCGAGCGGGACGAAGACAATATGGCCGCCGCCGCCATCACGCAAAGCGAAGGCAGCTCCGCAAGCGCCGTGGCAGACAGCCGCGTGTAAACCGTTGCCCCGGTTACGTGGAGCGGGATCGTCGTGAGGATGCAGCGTGCTGTCGGTCGAGAACGGGAGGTTCCTCGTACGCCGCGACGGAGATGCAAAACCGTTCGATCGACTTTTTCCGGACCGGCAGTGTAAAACCGAGGAGCTGGACAGGTTATCCCATCCAGCTGCGGGGTTCTCGCTTCGAGGTGGCGGGTGCGGTGGCGCCAACGCACGCTTGCAAACGAGCAAAATCGGAGCCCGGGTTTGGTGGCTCACGTGGAGATGGGAGTCCAGTGACCTGGGCTGGGTGTGCCAGGCGACGTGGACACGGGGCCGATGTACGTTTAATGGTTAACGTCTCGTATCTCTGGAGATTTACTGCGAATTGTGATTTCTTTTCACATGCAGAGGAAAAAAAAGGAGTTGGCCAAAGATCCCAGGCAAAACCTTGAAGCCTGCATAGGTATACAAAGAATTGAAAAAGTTAATTGTATGAAGGGCAGTTGAGACTGAGGTTGTGTGACCTAAAAGGCAATAATAATAAAAACCTCCACAGCATCAAGAAGGTCTCGTGCCTTGCAATGGTCGGACCACAAATTCCAGGCAAAACTTGGTATTGCAGAGCCAATGGGCGACCTTGGCGATGTTAGCCACAACAATGGCACAATTATGCCAGAAAACGGCTTCTAAAAATCCCACGCGGCATTTCGATTCGTGCCGTCAGCACACCAAAATTTCATAGGCTGTATATCTTGAGGTGAAAACAGACGATGCAATGAACCCGCCGCTAAGTCCGGCAGAAAGTAATAATCATGATGAGACGCTTGGTCAACGGTCTGAAACTTCAACTTTGTAATCTCCGTCCCCGGGTTACTAAGTGACAAGAGATGGCAATCTGGCTCTGGGGATGCCATGGAAAAGTTAAGTCGTACGCCGATACGCCATCTTCAAAACAAATTCGTTTGAATAGATGTCATTTTGCGGACAGTGCGATTCACATGCAATCAGATGTGACAGGAAATTCTGCATACCAAAAAGGCAGCTTCATGAATAATAATAATAATAATAGTTGACTTTTAATTAAATTAATTTTAAACTTAAAACTTGCTCCGACTCGGTGGACATGTAGCGAGTTTCTAAGGTCACTCTAAAATATTAACTGGAAAATATCCCCAAGGTACGTATTTTCTGACTCAAAAATGTTGCTTATTTTAATTTGTTGTATGCAATTGACCTAACAATAAACAGTGATTACAGATGTACTGATATACGTTTTCACAGCTCGATGGATGAGAATTGCTTTCCAAAGCTGTTCGTTCTGAACGCCAAAGGATGCCTCTAAAGTGGGAGGTGAAACAACACGGGTTAATGCTCGACATGGCTACCTCGAAAGAAAAGCTTTGAAAAGCAATTCTCAGCGACTACAGAACCAATACCAACTTTCAGGGTATGATTATCATACTTTAAAAGTGTGACTATTATACCAACAATAATCACAACTGCGATACGTTCACTCAGACATCATGACACAAATGCTAGCTACATAGGCCCATAAACTTGCCAGCATCGAGACGCAGCTTTGCGGTTTGATGAAACTTAATACAATATTATATTAGGTGATTAACTGTATATCACAGAGAGATTTTTTAACACACTATAAAAAGAGACTACCAACTCATAACACAAAGCAACGGAATGGAACAAATTACTGCCCATTCTACTTTGTGTCTGCCGCCCAGTTTATCGTTTTAGCGGCCAGAGTAATTTGTTTTATTGGTCTGTGAAATAGCTGGTTAGTTTTAATATTTCCAAAAAAAATTCACAGCATTGTCCACGAAGGGCATTGTCATCTGCTGAACACAAGTTCTGCCACGAGAGCTGATGGATCGTTGTCACAGCTTTGAGAAAATATTCTTAAGATATTTCAACAACCCGTGAAAAATTACGATTGGAGTTCCAAGTATGACAGCTTTTTTCTGCATTGAATAATCCTTCCTGGAACTTGCCAGCAAAGGACGTTAGCGCAAGGTCTGCAACATGTGGCAAGTGTGTGGATATAACATCACTCCAGAAACCTCTACAAATCAAGCGGTCGGATAAAACCATCCCAAGGACGCTGGAATAATTTAACGCACAGGAAAAAAAAACAGCTGCCATCTAAGGAAGTATTGTTGTTATGACCTGCTGTCAATGAGTTTCTATCAATACACCTATGAGTTGAAATCCTGGCCGGAGTTAAAATCATCATCATCCTTCCAGGGATGATAAAATAAGAAACCACATACTGAGCTGTCACTGCTTTATGAAAAAGAATCAACAGCAATTGTGCAATGGACGAAATGGGTTCCTGCAACAGGAATATCTGCTGGGAGGCTCCGGGATTAAGCGGTTTCTTAAAATGGATGGATGGATGGCTCCGGGATTGAAAGAGAGAGACGAGAACTATTTGCCACTCACCGGAGCGTGCAAAACACTTGGATTTTAAAAGATAACAAATGATCAAGACTAACACAAACATGTACACGGGGAGGACTCGTTTGACAGAGCCTTCAGCAAGACCAATATATCTGCGTCAAATCGCACCGGTGGGTTTTATGGAAGTAGGTTGATTTGCGGCACCGAAAAACAGTCACGGCGATTTGGCAAGTGGATTACAACTACGGTCTCTATGGAGCTGACCAGAGCAAGTTAAAGCCGACATTTACATGCAATCTCTGTGTGCAAACTTTACATAATACTGACATGCAGTCTTTGCCAGACTTCCAAAACCGCGGTGGAACCAATGCGGAATTAATGTCAAACAGCGTTTGGAATGCGGCTCTCCGTTTGCCGTAGGTCTGCCTATGTATAAGGGGTGGGGAACCCTTGGACGAGGTGGGCTGTACTCTGTCCGCGACTTAAAGCCACGTGGATAAATGAGGACCTGCCACTTGGAAACGACCTGCAAATGATACGTATCCGTGAGTGAAAGAATCTTGAGTGGCACTAATCGGGTAATGGAGGGTCACTTCTGTCACTACAAGGGCCTCGACCTGCACGTTACTTTTTGCCGGTGTAATTATCGGATGATGGGACTGCGCGTGTCGTTACGTGTGTGGCCCAGGAAAAGAATTTCAAAATTATATCGGGCCCTCGTTAAAGAAAAGGTTCCATAACGGCTGACCTACACAATATAACGCTTGCCGGAGCTAAAACATCGAATGCAAAATGTGTTTCCCGACACCAAGCGACTTACAAGTTGTACAATTGCTACAGCAGGCAGTGTTTGTTCCACTTAGAAGAAGAAAAAGCGGGAGCATGAAACATGCAAAAAAATATCTTTTGTACTTCTCTTTTTGTCGACACAAATTCGCATGCCTTTCACCAATATAGAGTATTCTGGTAAATATGTTATTGTGTTCCGCGCATTCTGCATCGTCGAGTATTGTACGATCACCGTTACGTATTTAAACTGGCTCTCGTGTATATACACTGCCGCAACGAAAACATACAGTTACAACGATGAAAGGTGCATTCTTAGACAACACGTTCCT
Source organism: Geotria australis (assembly GCA_036362915.1). Classification (NCBI taxonomy): domain Eukaryota; kingdom Metazoa; phylum Chordata; class Hyperoartia; order Petromyzontiformes; family Geotriidae; genus Geotria; species Geotria australis. The sequence goes on along the minus strand of JAZEWU010000052.1, from coordinate 1,193,845 downwards.
AGAGTGGAAGGGTCGTTCTTTTCCTCCTGTATCAATTTCAGGTGTTAATGTTATTACGACGACAATAAAAAATTACGCGCAAAACTATGATTGTAATGCAGGAGGTTAATGGCTGTGTTATGATCACTGTGTTAAAGTAAAACTGTTTTATATTTTGGGAGATTGAGGTGCAAACCTTTGATTGTTCCAAAGAGGAAACTATATCTCAGCTAAGCGTGTAATATTTTAAATTAACACTATGGCAATATTCAGGAATTATTTAAAACAAAAATTGGTTTCCTTTTGTAAAGTTATAAAGCTGGAGTTGGGAACATGAGGCTTGGGGGTGACACAAGACCTATCATTGCAAAACAGCTTGCAAGCGATATATACCTGTCACAAGCAAGTACCTTAGCTAGTCTAACTTAGTGTGAGAGTTTAATGTTTTCGAACTGGCAACAACATTTTTCTAGCTTTAGCAGAGGGATTGAACTCGGATTCACTGAATTCGTAGATCACTCCGCGAATGACAACTCCACGTACGAAGTACCGCTTCACAAAGACATTGACACGGCTATACCGAAAGAACATCTTTGAAGAGCAACCATCATAATACATCAATCAAATACAAATTTCATCTTCAAAAAGTCTTCTGACACTCGGTGAGACTTTCCTTGTAAAGTACAGAACATTTACGCACCAACACATGCCACAATTAACCCAACCATCGTTGGCTGGACAATCACCACTTGCAATACCATCATGACCAGAATACACAACAGCATGCAGTGCGGTGTACAATGATACTTTCAAAGTGATTTATAATGCCCTGGGTTAACCGCCTCTGTCACCTATGCTTATCGCAGCATTAATACCAGGCACTAAACCGTGACTGCAGATTTATCAATGAGATTAGCTTAGCTGGGCCATGTGTCCAAATATATCAAGGTCAGGCAGAAGCTAGCTATGTAATGATGCATCGATTCATCAATTAATATTGATTCTTAGGCTCATGATACATCCATCAAATTGTGGCTGTAAGAATCGATTATATGCAACGTATATAAATTATGCTAATTACCTAATAATAGTGTGGAGAAGCGGCACAGCTGAGAATGCACGGCAGTATGAATCCGGTGACCTAAGTTAGATTCCCTGGCCGTGGCAGTCAAACAAATCTAGTTGCAAGTTGCAGTGCTACATGAATCAAGAAAGAAAAACTGCTGCACTCTGCTAAATATCACTAGACAGCAACAACCGCCATTCACCACTAAGTGGTGGTGACGTCACCACGGCACTTGTGCCAAGCAAAATGCACTTCAAGGCCACGTGAAGTGTTGGCAGGAGGTCAAGGGACAGACCCAGGGTGCCATGAGTTGCCTGACTGAGATAGCTGGCAGATGCACGCCCTCCACTCCCTACTGTTCCAACATGCTGTGTTTTATCTGTCCACTCATTGTTGTGAGCATAACTTCACTGCCCTCAACTACGCATAAGAACCCAACACACACAATCTCAATTAAATCCATTGAGACCTGATTACAAGTTAAGGGCTTTGACTTCAGCATGAGAGATTGTTGAACATCACAACTGGCTGCTTTTCATGTGCTGACATCTTTGCAGTGTTACTGTTTATAATCTTCCTTTACCACAACTAAACTATATATATAAACACACACTTAGCCATTCAAAGTATTTTTTTTCTCTCTATAAACCTGAATAGAAAAAGGGGGAACCAAGGGCTAGTTACAGGCATCCCTATTTTAATGGATAGGATGCGTTCTTGAGGCTTGTCTGCTAAGCGATAAATTCGCTGAGAGAAGTCATTATTAAATGCTTCATTACAACTGTACAGTATTTATTAACTGAATGCTATAATAATACAATATTAATACTAATAATGCAGTATTATAGTGAAACTAATACCCTAAGTATGTTTATATGCAATGTATGGTTCACAGGATCCTTGGGAGTGCAGTGCAAGTGCTATACTCACTATTATAAAATAAGTATTAATGAATATTTTTTCCTGTGCTTTCAACGAAAGTTCCTTGGTCGAGACTTTGTTAAAAGAGTTATGCATATAATCGATTCAAGTAAAAATAAGTCTTCAAACGTTACAAGTATTGGTGACCAGAATCCCATACGGCAGCGTCAATTTCAAAATGCTGCCCATGATCCTTCAAATCATCAAACGGATGAAGATCTGAGGATGTTAGATTTGGGCTGTATGCTGGAAGGGGAAGCACAGTTTACCCAAATAGGGACACGGGCCTTTGATGTTCAGAGGCTCACGTGCAGTCTGGCATCACCATGTTAAGAGGATGACTTCTGTCATCGAAAAAATGTCCACGCTATTTGTGACACTCGAGAATTAATATCTAAAATGTCATCGCATGCCGAGACACTAGCTAAAAGTCCCCCGTAAAAAAGTGCATTTTTGGTCTCTTAATGTCACGTTAATCCAAACTGAGATGAACTAAATCAATGTGATGCTCGCAGTTAGTGTGAGTTTATGTCCTATGACAGGCTTCAATGAGAAATGGCTATTTTCGTGCAAGAATGCTGGTTTTCTGAAGATAAAAAAAAAGAAATGCAACAAATAAATTAGGCAGATGCGGTTAACGGCTAAAATTCTGGAACGGCACACCGCATGCGAGGACAATTTCCACATGTAAGTTAACGAGCACTGGAACATTACACAACCTACGTTGCCAAAGATGCCACAACAGTGATTAATTTAAGTCCATCACATAATTCAATAATAATTTTATACTACAATTTATAACGTGCACAGAATTCATTCTACGGCAAAGGTATTCATGTGAAGACTAATTGATTTAGAAGCATGAGGAAACCGCAAAGGGGGAGGGGGGAATGGCAACCACCCCGTTAGCCGGCGCCAACATTTGCCAGACACTACGTCCCATATAGTATGTGTTCTGTTAGTTATGGGAGGAAGACGGAGAACCTGGAGGAAACCCACCCAGAACAGGGGGAGAATACAAACTCCACACAGAAAGGCGCCCAAAGCGAGAGTCAAACCATCTCGAGCACAACCTTTTTTTAACGTGAGCTCCGTATGTTACCACTACGCCACCCTGCTCTTTGAAATACGTAAAAAAAAAGGCTATGTTCCGTTGAATTCAACTCTTCTAAAAAGCTTTAAAATGCTCCGACGTCGGAAAGGTTGGTTATAAGTTCAGAAAGCACAGCCCAGGGGGCCAAGTTAAAATCTGATTATATAAAACAAAAGAAGAACAGAAATAGACGTACCATTTTAGTTCTCATGCGCGAGCAGACTGAAAACCTTAAGTGACTCGAGCACATTGACTTGGTACGTATGCGAGCGAGTGTGTGTGTGTGTGTCTATGCGAGTGGCATTGTGATCCATGCACTGGGCTACGGACCCTGTCCAATTCTTGGACGTGGCTTGCATCAGCATCAAGGGACATATAAACTTCCCTGAGCCTCCCCCCAGGTCATTTTAACCTCAAATGAGTACCCAGTGCAGCGTGTAAACATCAACACCGGGAAGACAAACGTGGCCGGACGTATTGCCAGCCAAAGTACCCCATTGAACCTAGCCTTAATAGCCAACAGGCATTTCCCCCAAACAGCCTATAGTTCTACATGTGATCCTTGTCTTTTATATGTATAGTATGTGAATGTATGCTATACTGCGGGCAGTAGTAATACAGCCATAAGCGTGCTACACTATGAACCCAGCAAGCCGAGTTTTCGATTCCCGCTCATGGCCAACACCTCCGAATCAACGGGTGCAACGCGCCCGGAGAAAATGCGCGCATTACAAAAGTAGATTATTATTATCGCAACCAGTCCCCGGGCCTCGGCTAAACTTACTCAGCCTCAAATGAGTACCTGGTGCGATGTGTAACCATCGCCACTGCCGAGACAAAGGCGGCCGGGTGTGATTGTTGGCCACCCACTCCCTCGTGTGCCATGCCAGCCTCGATAGGTGCTCGCTAACAGCACTTGACTCAGCAGTCTGTTACTGCTATACGGGTGGGGGGGGGATCTTTGTCTTTGTGTGTTATTTAGAGCGGGTTGGACAGCCACACACAGAGGGAACTAAATCTTGAGGCGCGGCCTTGGGAGAGTGACAGGATGGCAGTGACCTGGCGCTTCCATCCCGTGATGTATATCCGGAATGCTCGAGTAGTTCAAAGTTCTGTGAAGCACTACATAAATCACTAGCGATGAACGCCACCTCCTTCATGGACGTCAACCCCCGGCCCAACGACTGAAGTCAAGAAAAAGCTTCCTCAGCCATGTGCAGCCCCTAACAA
>JAZEWU010000052.1:1175816-1189551 GCA_036362915.1 Geotria australis | reverse complement strand
GCGGAGTTCAATGAAAATGCAAGGGGCTGTGTAAGAAAATGGGAAACTGTAATTTGACCATCGCGCTGCTTCGAAGAATCGCTAAGAAGAAGACTAGTCATAAGGAACAGCTCTCAGCCTGACTAGAGCACCGTGCTTTATGTGTGATTAGGCACACACAGTCCCCCCCACACTGTCTGCGTAAAGATTCACGTCGAACCATTTTTGTAAGGGAATGGCCAGCAGAAGCAAATACCGCAGAGCTAATTCTGAAATGCCTTCAAGCAGCCCCTGGTCCATGCATTAAGGGGAAACACTTATCCACTGGTTCAAGAGACTAATACATGTCACAAAATATGCGAAGTGATTTTGTTCACGCAGAGCTAAGTCACCTGGAGTCTAGCACTCCTGGTTGGGTTTCCGTTGGTAAACAGGTCTGGAGTCTGGCACTCCTGCTAGGGTCTCCCTTGGTGAACAGGTCTGAGTGGAGGTTCCAGACAAATATGACCGAAGACCCTCCGACTAAAAAGAAGGTGGTGTCAGGAAGGGCATGAAAACGTAAAATGTTGCTCCAATACACCCACCATTGAGGGGCAATCGGCCTACCCAGGTCAGCCTGGATACCAGCTGTTTAAATCGATAACAACATATAACCTAGACCTGGAATTTAGTCACATTCACTGCACCTGAGAACCAGGTTTCAACACGGGCGGTTGCCTGGATTAGAACCCAGGATCTCAGCTGCTCCAGCTCAGAACTTTGAGCTCTTCAGCAACCCCTAAAACGTCGCTTCACATCCGGTTTTACGATCACACAACTTTGTATATTCGAAACGCAAGAGTGTGTTTCAAATGGAAAAAAGCCACAAAAAAATTCAAATACATTAGAGCAATGGAGTAGAAATAAACATGAAGTTTCTGTTAAAAATAGACATTAATGGAAAAATATGTGACACTGTTGTGAAAAATGCAGCACTCGACTGAAAGATCTAAATGTGCGGGTTGCTGAGCAATAGGTTTCAAGAGCCACCGTACAAATGAGGCCGTTGCTGAAATATGAAATGTCTTATGTGCAATGTCATGAGGTCTAATACGCTATTCTCCGTTATGTCATTTTTACATAACTGTGAGAATGGCCACTGTTGATCCTATCACAAACGGAGCATGACCCTGCCAAACCTCCAGCACTGAGCCCTAAGTGAGCCGATACACCTCAATTTGTGTCTAATGTATACCCCGTTTCATCGCGCTTATGTAAGGTTTCAATTACGAACAGCCGCGCTGGGGAATTTCTGCACGAAAACGCGAAGGTCTGCTGCTTTTGACAACCTATGCGAGAAGAAAAATACTCAAATTCCAAATAGTACACTTTGTTATGATCGCATTTCCACTGGGTTATGGTGCTTCTCTGATGCACTGTCAACCTTTGCACGAAAAAGACAACTTTTCTGACGATTAAAAGCACGTGCAGAAATCACAAGAGCAATTATTTTAATTATACGAGACAAGGGTGGGGTTTAATGAAGCTACATTTGATAACTCATTTATAGCCGTGACGCTAATAATTCAATTAGTCATCGCAGTCATAATAATTGCACTAAGAGGAAGTTGATAATTTTACGGCATAAATGCATATTTTACAAAACGTGTGTCTGCTACACGGCACAAACATAAACATTAATCAAGACAAGGAGGCAGCTGTGTCAGTTGTAGTGGCACCTGTGCACCCAGTGCTTGGGTCAATCCGCTTTGTGCAAGGGCCTAATCACCCACACTGTGCGGTCATGATTGTTCATTGACCAGGCCTCACTGCACTTTGCATGGTGGGTTATGTGTGGTGGTGCATAACACTGATGCGGCAATTTGGAGGAAGGGTTGGCAGATGATGGCACATTTGTAAAACGCCCAAGCTTGCTGGGCTGCCAGGTTGCCGAGAAGTTAATAATATGGAAAATGGAATCAGGAACCCATCTGTGTGAGCATTTGACTGCTGTCCCCTTAGTAGGTGTGTGCAGGTTTTCTCTGGATATTCCTTTTCTCCCACGAGCAAATCACTGCTTTGTGCGTTAGTGAGAGAATTTTGGCTGTGGTAAATCGGTATTAGAGGGAAATGTCTTCCACCGAGCAACCATTGTAATTTTAGTACGCACTTTACACTCGGTCGGCACTCATGTCAAATTTACCGTTATTACTGAATAACGCAGAGATACGTGTTAATGTGTAGCCCACCACAGGTATATTTTTGAAAGTTTTATCCAGCCCTCAGTTAAGAAAAAGGTTCCATACCTCAGTTTGTTTTAATAAATAAACAGCATTGTAAAACACTTACAATCAATAATTAAAAATGTCCACACTTCACAAATATTGTACGTGTATCCAACAGTTGGAGAAGTACTTAAACAGAACACCTACCTGAACAATATGAAGCCAATGGACTCGACAGCCGCCCTCCTCACATCATCGTTCACATCACTCACCTGTGGGACACACAAGCACAAACAGTTAAGGTTTGCAGACTGTAAAATGCCACATGCTGTTAGACAAAGATCCCCCGTATAGCCTTAACAGACTGTAGGGGCAAGTGCCGTTAGCGAGCATCTATGAAGGTCGACACGGCACACGAGGGGGTGGGTGACCAGCACCACGCCCGGCCGCCTTTGTCTCCCTAGTGGCGATGTTTACACACTGCACTAGGTACTCATTTGAGACTGAGTCGACCTAGGGAAGGCCCAGGACCTGTTCAGAAAATCGTCACTGGTGTTGGCCGTGAGCGGGATTCGAACGTGGGTCGCCAGATTTGTAGCCCAGCGCGCTAACCACTGGGCCACCGCTCCCACACACACAAGGGTTATAACGGCCGTTATCCAGGTTGGCCAGTTGCCCCCAATTGAAGTAGAAGTTTACTGTTGAACGTCCTTCCTAACGCCAACCTCCTTTAGTCGGAGAGGCAATGGATTCGTTATTTGTCAGGAACCTCCCCATGGACCTGTTCACCAAAAAAGACCCTAGCAGGAGTGTTCGACTCCAGACCTATTCACCAAATGAGAACCTACCAGGAGCTCTATACTCCAGTTAACATAGCTCTGGGATTCATTGGAAAATGCCATTGCTGTTAGCAAGCACCAATTAAGGAATGGCATGGCAGCCTGAAGGGCAGCGGTGTGGACAGCACCACCAATGGCGCAACTACCATTACGGAGGTCTCCTTAAAGTAGAAATTGCGTCGATTGGCTCTATGCTGTTAAAAAAAACATAAAGGAAATGTTTACAAATTATTTTCTGTTGATGCGCATGACAATACGTGCAGGTGCTAAATGCCAATGTTGACGTCTGCTGGCCATGACCAGAGGGCTTCAGGTGAAAGTTCGTGACGTTTTGCCACTCCTATTCCTCTGCTGTAGGAGCGCAGACTACAGTGCTTTTACTATATGGTCCATATTTTAGGTTCCTTGCCCACTGTTGCACTACTGTGGCTTGTCTTTAATGTATCTCTATGTATCTGTCTATCTGTGTGTCTCTATGGGTTAACTACATGGTTAATAGTTCGGGATGCATGGCCACAATTGCACTACTGTGCATCGTCATTAATGCTTCTCTGTGTATATCTGTGTATCGATCGATGTCTATGTGTCTCTGGGATTCATATATGGTGCAATGTTTGGTAGCATGGCCACAATCGCACTACTGTAGCGCGTCTCATGAGGATGGTGATGTTCTGATGAAATTGTAAATTAATTATTTTAACGGCAACTTAAGATATCGTATAGATGACCTATATTCATAACCAGGTAAGAGCCAATTAGGGGTGGAACAGCTGCAGTGAAATGCTGATTGAAACCATGACTTTTTTAAGGGTAGACCTGGGTTTCATTAAAAATCAGCAAAACGGCAGATGCATTTTTAGTGAGTGGCATGGTGGCGCAGTGGTAACATCTGTGCCTCCCAGGAAGAAGGTCCTGCCCGAGGCGGTTTAATTCCTTCCTCGGGTGCCTTTCTGCGCGGAGTTTGTGTGTTCTCCCCCCGTTCCCTCCATAACTAAAACATGAATTGACGAATACCATAATAATATATAGGATGCAGTGTCTGAAGGGTTGGCACTGGCTGACCATGTGCCTGCCTCCCCCCCAACTCTTTGAAGTCTCCTGCAGCACCTTGGGACCTCTGGGTGAAAGGCGATATATAAAATTGTAATAAATGATTATAAAACAACGTTAAAAATAAATACTACCAAAACTATCATAGCTATTTTAAAAAAGAGGATGCATCAAAGAAGACCAACATTTCCACACACAATTTCACTTAATTACTTACCAGTTAATTTTTATTTACCTACTTAAAAGCACTTAAATATTTGGTGTTATTCAGTTTATAATAACATGTTGCTCCCATGTTACACAGACTCATGTCCTCATGAAATCTCAAATTAACGGAAATTTAATGTCATTAGTGTCCAACAGAACAATTTTAATCCCTTATCTGCCACCGACTAAAACACCACTGCATGACTAATGTGCAAATTCAGGCTTAAGCTCCTGCTGAGGTTAACCCTACGGCATCACAGTGTAACCGTTCATTCATTTGCAGAAACTGCTTAATCCTGTACAGGGTTGCGGTGAGCCAGAGCCTATACCGGCAGACACAGGGCGCAATGCAAGACTATACCGAGGATGGGACGCCAGTCCACCACAGGTCTGTGAAAAATGAATTAATCATTCATTAACAGTATCCACTTAATCCTGTAAAGAGCTGCTGTGAGCCACGGCCTATACCAGCAGACACAGGGCAAAAGGCAGAGCTATACGCTGGATGGGACACTACTCCATTGCAGGGCACGGTGGGCAATTTGGTAAGCAGGCCAATTAACCTAGGCAGTATGTCTTTGGGCTGTGGGAGGAAACTGGAGTGCTCGGCAAAAACCATTATATAGGTCCAATCTCATGAGATGTCAAAAGCTGAGCAGCTTTGTATCAGAGAAGTGTGTGTATGGGTATCTACCATGCAGTACACAGGCGTTATAGGCTGTGGGCAGGAGAGGGCAGTGCGGTAAAACCCATTGCTAAAGCTATATTTATATGCTCCCCTGCCTTCACAAACCTGCGCTGACCGGCATGAAGTATGGTCAAATAATCCCCACAGCCCACAGAGCGTGGCGAGGCTCTCATCCAGCAGTGTATTGCCAGAAGGGCTGCACAATCACACGTCTATGTATAAACCCCCAATACAATACATGGACAATAAACTCCTGCCAGCTTTTTCAAGCAGTCACCCCCCTTTTCAACGTGGCTTAACTCTTCGCCACTCACGGCTCCTCTGGAAAAGTAATCTCTAAGGGACAGCCAAAGTGCTAGAGTTCAAGCCATGCGACCGATACAAACAGCAATGACAGAAGGGGGCAATGAATCATAATGATTGAGCACTCGTGGGCAGTATGAGCACCAAGGGCATTTCCCAAAGCGAAAAACTCCACAGAGAAAAAATGTCCAACGTACATTCTGCCAACAGAGGTATTTGGCTCATGTGCTCAGATGAAGTGCCAAGGGATCAAGGCACGCTACACTCGGGCCTATTTGCCGAGGGAGACTGGACAGGATATTACTGCAAAGGTCCGTGATAGCACTGGAAAGTCTTGGTGCAATTTCAGCTCTGATGAATTCCTGATGTGGAGTTCGTAGCTTGTTTGAAATTCGTTAAGCCATGCAAAAAACATACGATTGAAGATTACAAATTTTCCTTAAAATCTTACAATATGCTGCAGAGAGCGAGTCATTCGGGAATATATGGTCGTATAGAGGGATATGAATCACTGGCTTTGTTCACCAAAAGTTGCACTTGCTCGTTTTCTGTAAACGTAAAACAAAACACCGCATTTGAGGCCAAAATTGATCTCTCTTCAGGACAGAACATGTAGTTCTCTGGTTAAAATACGTTACACAGACACGAAATGTACAATGTGGCCAGGCGGTGCCACTGTGGCTAAACTGCAGAACACGTAGTCTGAAAATAGTGAGTTCAAATAACAGTCATGGGCCTATTCAACCCATCATAACTTCAAGGTAGTAGTTGACAGTTTAAGTGGTCGTAATCTAGGTTGACCCGGATTACTCAATTGCCCACCGATGGTGGAGGTATTAAAGCAGAATCTTACAGCTGAATGCTCTTCCTGACGCCATCCTCCTTTAGTGGGACCATGATAATATAAGTACCACTTTTGGAACGTGTGAAGCAAACCATCACGCGGCTTAACAGAAAAACGACAAAAGCGATGTGGAATGTCCACCACAAGTACAAAGCCAGTACAACGGAGAACAATACTACCATCCATCCATTTTCTAAACAACCTGTCCTGGTGAGAGTCGCGGTGGCAGCAGTCCAAGGAGAGCAGACCAGACATCCCTTTCCTCAGCAACAGATTCCAGCTCTTCCTGGGGGATTCCCAGGCCAGCCAAATGACATAATCCCTCCAGCGTGTCCTGGGTCGGCCTCTAGGTCTCCACCCAATACTACCACCAATTCCAAAATCCTACTTTTAACCTGTTCAAATGCTGGGAAAATTTCCTAGCACGCGGAGTGAGACGGGAGCAACACGTACATAACACTACCCGTAAACACCTCATCACAGCACCGACTCCACACACCGCTGTCATGTACAACCTTCGCGAAACGCCGATTCTCGGTCGCGGCACCCACAACCTGGAACAGCCTGTCACACCTATTGCGTCAAACACAGTCCCCCACAGCCTTCAAAAAAACTCTTAAAAAGTCACCTCTTCAGAACAAACCGACTGAGCAGGCCTCCGCGCCTCCTAATCAACGGGTGCAACGCGCCCGGAGAAAATGCGCGCGTTACAAAAGTAGATTATTATTATTAAACACGTGGGACAACCGCGGAGAGCTAGAGGCACAACGACGAACGCGTCGGGCGAGACTCACGGCGACGTGCAGGAGTCGTCGGATGGCCTTGTTGCTCCCGGAGCCGCAATACGCCATCGCCACGGTGTACATGCCTGACCTCCGCAGGATGGGGTCCTGTGCTCGCGCACGCACGCGCACACGCACACACACACACACACACGGAAGGCGGGCAAGGTCAGCGTTATTGTTGTTGTTTCGTTTTTCGCAGATCGATGTTTTTTTCCGCCCCCCACCCAATAGCTGGACCCACAACCTGGAGGGCCTTACCACTTCAATTACAGAAAACCTACTCAGCCACAACCTTCAGCGAACACCTCGAAAGCAGCCTATTTACCCTGGCGAATAATAATAATAGCATTTTATAGAGTGCCTTTTCTGTCGTTGTGCAGCGCTTTGTGACCCTCGGGTAAAAGGCGCTCTATCTTCTTCTTCTTCTTTATTATTATTAAGTAGATGTCAGATATACAACGTGTGCTTGCAGATTTGGGCAGGTTGGCATCTGTGAAGATTTGGTTGGTCAAACCTTTGATTTATGTGGCTGGTTTTCAACATATTAAGTCCCGAAATGCCACACGACTTCAGACTAAAGTTTAGTTCCCACTGCATCAGGTTTAACAGTGTTATTGGAACAACCTGCCCTGCGTAATGGCCACAGGGATGTACAGAGATAATGTATAACTGCTTTAAACCTTAGACAGCATTTACAAGAGGCCAAGCATAATCCCAACTCTTCAGTGAAGCTTACACATCCTTACGTGACGTCTGTTTGTGACACTGCTCCTAATGCTTCAGACTAAATGGCAAAGAGAGAACATTGTCCTGTCCCGTCAACTTTGGCAATGATGGACAGCCGTATTTATACGTGCCTTTCGGAAAGTTCTTACTAGGGGCTAGTCATAAACGGAGACACAAACCCCAAACTTACTGCACGGACATATTGCAATGATTGGAAGTGACATGATGACAGGAGTATAACGGCATCCTTGACAATAACTTAAAAGTCTCATTTCTAAAACTTCAAAATCATGACAGACTGCCTGAAATACACAGCCTGTGTACGTATCTACAAGATAAAAACATTTAGTTTTTTTTGGGGGGGTGTCATCCCCTTATCCGTTACAGATTCAAAGCATTAGAAATAACATCAGCAAGCACTGAGAATGGAAAGCAATCTTAATTTAACCGTAGTGGAAATTTGTCATAAATTAGCATTGATACATCGCCTCTATTCTGGAGACCGAAGTCTATGGATCTTTCAGAATCGTATAATTAGGTTGGCGGCATGGTCGGCTGACGTCATTGCCCCAAGTTCACGTAATCGTTACGTTGGGTGATGTTGGATGGAAGCAAGATATAATTGAACGCGAGTGCTCCAAGCATTACGATGACTAGCCATCCGAAAAAATACATCGTTCTGATACAGGAAAGCTGGTCAGAGGTTGGGTCACCAAGCGGATAATGATTCGGAGCCTGGGTTCAAATCCTGGCAGCCGCATGGTACTGAACAAGGTTAAGTACGGTAGGTTTATTGTCTAAGCCTGGTAAACCGTGACTGGACATTTTCATTCCTGTGGGATACTCTCTAACATGAAAGGATGAAACTGCCCTGAAAGAGATGTAACTGGAATCTTCATATTAAGACATGATTATGACAGCACCATTCGGATAACATTTGATATTTTTATAAAGTTACCCAGATTAGCATCTAATATTCCGTTGACATTTACAATAACCGATTTTAGTAAACATCAAATACAACTGTATAATCACATTTATTTATTTTTTCCACTTACATATAAAACTATTTTCCAACAAAAACTTCCTTTCCACAATCTGTGAGTGCATTTGAGTGGGCACAAATCACAGCTCCTAATTTACTGTGACAATTTTCAGTTGATATTTCTAAGTGCTTTCTTTATCTGGGGATTAATGACAGGAAGGGAAATCACTGCCAAACAGTGAGCACCACTAGCTTCAAGTGCCAAAAAAAACACAATTGCAGAGCCAGTTTACAGTCAAATCTGACTTCATTTTAAAGCATTAACACATTGATGCTTGCACACCTCCAATGTAACCTCGGGCCACGGACAGTTTTGAAATTCAGCAGCTTGGGTCCGCCCAGAAAATGTATCAAGATAAATAGCTTAATCTCCGCGTCACACCAAGGCAGAAAAAAAACAAAATCGCAAACAACAAATCCAGGCAAAAAAACAGAGCGAGTCAAATCGAATTAACAGCAAAGATACATTTTTTGCAGATCACCAAACAACCAGGAATGCATCTTAGTGTCTTTAGCAGTGATTTGGAACCGACCCTAAAACTGAACATCCCGGAACTGCTCGAAGCAGCAAAATAAATATACAAGACTGTTTGTTGACTGTGATCCAGGTAGACCTGAAACCAGTTCCAATTCTTGCATTTCCACGGAGCGGGAATCGGCAGTTGGCATGATTAAGTTTATATTGAAGACTTGTACATTTTTCCCGTTCGACGAATGGGTTTATGGGAGGGCTGTTCGGGGGAGAAAGCGCGTGATTGAAGCACCGTGACATGAAACAGACACTTGCGTACCACCAATAAAAAGCCCCACTACCTCACATATCGGCTGATCGACGAGCGCAGATGTGAGGCATTAATTGGAGTTCACCATCTGCCACATCTCAGGGAGGAATTGGCTTCAAATGGTCCTGCCTCTCCTTCTATGTCTCCAACCCTCGCCTCCACCATTTACCAGGTGCATTGGCAGCACACAGGGTAATAAAAACTTTGATGTTCCCATTTGCCAATCTAATGATTGTTGTTGTTGTCAGGTTAAACAGCCACTACCTAGGTTGACCTGGGTTAGCCCACAATGTTGGGGGCATTCGAGCAGAATTTTACAGCCGAATGCCCTTCCTGACACCAACCTCCTTTAGCCAAAGGGTCTTCGGATCGTTATTTGTCTGGAACCTCGCTCGCCCCAAACCTGTTCACCAAGGGAGACCCTAGCAGGAGCGCTGAACTCTAAACCTGTTCACCAAGGGAGAAGCCTAGCAGACATGCTAGGACTCCAGGTGAGATAGCTCTGGGGTTCATTGGAACACGCCAAACCCTCCCACAACAAGGTGACGATTAGTCTTCTTCTTTGCGATTCTTCGAAGCACGATGGTCAGCCTCTGGACATCGTTGTCTTTCAGCTCGGCCTTGAAATGTTTGGTAGAATTCGCAGGCAATACCAAGTACTACCTGACAGGGATCGCGACGTGAACGCTTCTACCTTGACCCCCGGTAACGATTAGTGATGAAGTGACATAATAATTGTGATGTACCGATTTATACTGCTGGTTGGACAGAGGCGGGGATTTAAGAAACATGCCCATGCTTTTGTCCGCCGTGCAAGGAGACTGAACTGGCAACCGCTGGATTGCAAGTCTAACCGTTACACCACGGCCAGGTGTTGGCGACAAATCTCTTTTTTTCAATTTTAGAAAAATCCCTAATTACTATTGCTCCAATTTATTTCAGCGAACCAATGGACTTTTTTGGGTAAAGCTTAGCAGCCGGTGATTAATAATTTAACTACCAATTTAAAAAAACACAAGAGGAACGTGCGGAAAGTTGAGCAGCATTAGACCAGTCACTTCTTCTGCTTCTTTGCGATTCTTCGAAGCACTATGGTCAGCCTCTGGACATCGTTGTCTTTCAGCTCGCTGATCATTACGTAAAGTGACTCAGTATGAAATGTGTAATCACAAAGTGGCCGCTGCCTTGAGAATAGTGGATCACATGAATCACCGTGAAGTTTAATAATGTCTGGATCGAGGGCTAGCAGTTGCCAAGAGGTCTACGCTCCCACTGTCAGAGTTGATTCCAGTGATGAGAAGCAGCTATAGCCTGCAATTTTCAGGCAGCACAAAGAGGCAAAGTCACGTTAGGAAGAAGCATGCACGTGCATGGATTATGTAACACTTTCCAACGTGAGGCGTTTTTTTCCAGAAACAACCACCCTCCCTCCCTGTCACCCTCCGTGTTTGTCTTTAAGGAAGTGACGACCATCTTAGGGGACGCTGGCAGATTTTTGCCGCTCTTAAGATTGCCAGTTTCACAACCTATCAGTATCTTTACCAGAGTTATTGTGCCACCCTGTCAGTGATGAACCTAAGCTGAGAAAGTATGAAAAACACATGGCAGTCAGATGAGGACAAGGGGGAAAGTCAGCTGGCAGGTGTGACCAATAAGACCACACTGCAAACGTTCCATCGCCCTCCAGGATTATTCATTGTCAGAAACCGCTTAATCCTGTACAGGGTTGAGGTGAGCCAGTCTATCCCGGCAGACACAGGGCACAACGCAGGGATATGCCCATGATGGCATGCCAGTCCATCACAGGGCCATGCAGGATTATGCTCAATCTAATGATTATGAAGACTTTTATAAACGGCACCATCGATGTACAGCCAAGTACATCTATGTGCGGCAGTAACGCAGCCTCAGGGATATGAAAGGCACGGACAAAACGGCAGCAACGCACCCTAATCGGCATCTAAAAACTTCCTTTTTTGCAAGGCAGCTCTAGACGCGCGTGACTCTGAAAAGCCACAGGCTACAGGTACTTGGTTTTGTTTTTTTTGTATCTGTGCACGCGCTTATAAAATGAGGTTGGTAAAATTCCACGAGCACAAATGGAACAGTCAGCAGAAGCCGGATTGAGACTCCAGCGGGACGCCATGGGCACTGAAGCCTGTTATTGGACGCTGTCCAGCCGCGAAAATACCACCGCACAATAACTTTTAACATTTGTAAGGATTTCATTAGACGGTAAAAAAAAACAATGAAAGTAAACTTAGTTAACTGCTCTCAAGAGCTGCTCCTTTGGGAGAGCCGTGTCGAGCATTCCTCCTCTCTCCTTCGCGACGTTTCGCCTCCAACGTGGGAGGCCTCCAACATGAAGGCGCTGGACAAAGCTATCCTGAAAGAGCAGCTCCTGAGAGCAATTCTCATACATCTAGCCTTGAAAACCTACATCAATCAATAGGGACATTTATTCAATCAAGGGTCACCTGAAAGAGAAGCATATTTTTCTCTCGTTAAATAAAGGAAGGTACAGACATCCTAAATGCTTTATAGCTGCCAATTCATAAAAGACACCAGGGCAGATGTATATATTTACATGCTATGAAGGCCCACTGGCAGAAACGTCGCCTAATACATAGTTTTTTCCATTTTTATGCATGTTTAGTTTTTTTATGAATGCAAGCTGGATAGTAATTTGTTTTTATAGTGTCCTTTATGCAAATAGCATCTCAGAATGCTTAACATTTCGACAAACACCATTATGACCCTCGGGTGAAAAGCGCTCTATAAATGCTATTATTATTTTAAATAGAAAAAATTAACATCTTAAAGAGAGCAGTTTATAAAAGAATCTGCATTTATGCACAAGCACAACTCAAGTTGGCCAAATAAGAGCTGTTTCCACGACTTCCTTGATAACTCTAGCACGTCTTCCCTACAAATACTGAAGCAGAAGGTCAAGAGCACATTGCCGACAAAAGAAAATGTTACGTGTCAAGTCAAATCCAATACTTCCACCAGCCACATCACTGGATTTTTACACGTTTGGTGATTTTTTTTCTCATTGGGCGCCCATGACGATGCAGGAATCCTGAAAAGAGCTTGCACGCTCGTTGTGTATTTTCTGCTATAATAATAAACATCTAGCTGTGTACGGTATATAGCATATCCGACCGTCACACATCCACCCGGACAAATTAAACAGCCACTTGCAGGTGCGGTCTTTGCGCACATTTTTCTATAAACGTTCACGAATCCGACTTTTGCAAATATCTGTTTAAACCTCGGTTCAGAGCTGGTCAGATACGCGATGTACTACTTTCAAGTTGTCGCGATTGTGGAAACGTGGTAGGGAAGACGAAGGGTGCTGTGGTGTCAGGTAGCATCGTCCTGAAGGTGAAATCCAAATTTGTCGTGTGATTATTTTCGTGCAATTACCCGTGAACGATCAAGGGCAATCATCCCGCTATATACGAGGCTTAATCGCAAACGGCTGCCTGTATTCGGACCCAGAAATGCAGTGGAGGTAATCCAATGAATGCAAGGAAGGCAAGCAATGTTAGCACCTGAAGCCTTTTTTAAAGCACCCTGAAATGTAATCATTTTAATAAGCGTGATTCTCCAAATGTGAGAGATGAACTTGTGAAATATAATAACGCCTACGAAAACAAACGTTACGTTTGTAGGTGTAGAAATAATATCACATCACTGTGAGGTGCACAGGTTTAATATTTCACAATGAATGAACAAATTATGTAATAAAACTCGATTGATTTTAGGCACACAACCGTCGGCACTTCGGCAAAATTGAGAATCAAAATAAATAAACGGATATAAATACATCGACAGTTCCCCTATGAACAGCTGATGCCAGGGTAGATTTGTGTCGAAGATGCCGGGCTGTAATATGCGCAATAAAGATGTAAAAAAAAAAAGATATTTCAGAACACAGCGCGACATTTGGTAATCTTCCGTGGTCTTAGGAGCCCCATTATCGCAATGACTCTCCCCTTGCAGGATCAATTATTAGGTTGGCCGACAGACGAGGAGGAGGTTGCGGGGAGTATAAAGTTAGAAAAAAATCCCATCAAATGTCTGCACATGCGGCGGGATGCCGCAATGGTAACATTTGGGCCCAACAAAAAAGAAGGTCTTGCCCAAGGCGCCTCGAGTGCCCCTCTGTGTGGAGTTTATGTTCTCCTCCTGTTGTGTGTGGGTACTGTCCGGTTTCCTCCCATAACTTCTTCTTCTTTGCGATTCATCGAAGCACGATGGTCAGCCTCTGGACATCG
>JAZEWU010000052.1:1161029-1175777 GCA_036362915.1 Geotria australis | reverse complement strand
AGCTTTGTGCAGCGCTTTGTGACCCTCGGGTGAAAGGCGCTATATAAATGCTATTATTATTATTACCTTGACCCCCCTCCCATGACTAAAAACACTTATTAATTGGCCAATAGCATCGCAATATATATAGATGATACAGTGTGTGCCAGGTTGGCACTGCTGCCTTCCACCCCCCCCAACCAATTTCCGGTTTTCTGCAGCGCTGTGGGACCTCTGGGTGAAAGGCGCTGCTATATAAATGTAATATATTCTTATTACTAAATGCGAAATGACAAAGGTGAAATTGCTGATGAGTCGCAAGTGATCTTCACGCATAGATCCAAGTGTCGCGAATTGCTTACACGGAAACACGGAGCCCACTTAGAATGTTGCAGCAAGTGCTGTTAGCACGCCTCTGAATCGTTCTCTCTAACACTCAACGAATATGCACGAATTATAAATTGTAATTATTCTTGATGTTAAGGCCAGCACGGCACACAAGGGTGTGGTGTGGCCAACACCAGGACTTGCCATCTTGGGCTCCAAAGTGCTGGTGTTCACATCCCGCACTTGGTACTCATTAAAGGCAGTCTTAACCTCGGGGTTAATTTAGCACCAACTGAGATATCAATCGTGTTAGCCACGGACGGAAATCAAACTCAGGTCACTGGGCTTGTAGCACAGCACGTACATCCATGCGCGCGCACACACGATAAAATATCTGCTGGTTTAGTGGTTCGGAAGATTGGAGCAAGTTCAAGACATTTAGACCAGCACAGCGAGCAGAGGCTTAATAAGGAAAGCATGAGGGAGTTCTGGAAAGGGTTCACAAGATGCCTAATTAAAATAATCACAAAAAGGCAAAACACATGTGCATTGGGCATGCGCTCAGAAATAAAAGCTTGATGAAGAAAGTTATGTAAGGAAGGATGCCGTTGGTGATGAGCCTGCTGATGTTTCTAACGATGATGCATGTGTGACAATGCTGTTTGTGTGTTGACACTGCTGTAAAATTAACTCGAAGGCTTTCATAACCAATGTTATCCATAGTAAAGCTCTGTTTCTGAGTTTAGGTCATGTGAAAAAGTGTGTAAGTGTAGTGCACCCGTCGATATGTTGGAGAAAACGAGCTGAGTGGAAGTCTCATCAAGCCCTGATGAAGCTGAGTGGAAGTCTCAGCGAAACGTCGGTACCATCTTTGAAGGTAAGTGCTGTGTGTGCTCGCTCGTTTTCTCCAACATATCGACGGGTGCACTACACTTACACACTTTTTTACATGACCTAAACTCATAAACAGAGCTTCACTATGGACACTGCTGTAGTTGACGATCCAGAAAAAGGCAGACGATGTGGATTCGGAAACATTCTCAGAGGTGAAAAAAGGCTTGACGAAGGAAGTTGTGGCAGGAAGGATTTTTGGGAACGATGCCAAGAAGCAGAAGAAGGGAGATGCTGTGTAATGGCCCGGTGGGGGGGGCACTGCAGTGCATAATGTGAAACAAAGCTTAAGATCTGTGTTTAGCCACAACCTGCCACAGGACTAAAGAAAACGTGGGCACACAAAGAGATGGTGTGCCCACTTTTGCTTATTATTCCAGCAAAAAAAACCCAGTGAGTTTGCAAGCTCTTTGCGGGATTCCTGTGACCTGGTTCAAACACAAATCTGCCACAAAGACATGACCGGTTTCTCAAAACCAAAGACTGGGATTATTAGACCCGTTGTCTATTTGGTAAAAGACGTAACACAATCTCCAGAACCCACGTGTTAAATCGGTTTTGTAAAATGTTAATTGAAATGTAATGCCTGAAGGACGTATTTACGTGAAATAAGCGCAGAAACAGGAAATGAATTATTCTCCGATTGAAAATTGCCTTTTGACGAGATTTCAACAGCCCCATATTTAGCTTTGCTCCCCCCCCCTCCATGCCCGTGCTAACCTGACAGAAATGCTTTTGGCCCTAGGATAAAGGAATTCCTCATTTGCTGAATGTCACGTTATTGCAGCCAATAATAATAATAATAATTCAATTTATATAGCGCCTTTCACCCGAGGGTCACAAAGCGCTGCACAAGGGCCGCGAAGAGGACGGCATAACTAAGCTCTTTATTTTTTAAACCCTGAAATAACATCATGACATTAAAACAGTCACTCATGCCATTTACACGCACAGCACAGCGCGGTGTGTCCTAACATCACCCTAGACCTTACTTTTTCATGGGTTACTTAATGTTACGCTTGGAAAATTCTATGTCAGCCCATGCCACAACATGTCATATCTTCTCAACAATGACCAGTGCTATAACCGTACGCGCAAAAATAATGAGTATTTACGAAGCCGCTACTTCAGATGTTGGCCACCGACACGCTCCGACCGTTCACAATGGAACTCCGTTCCTGCGCCGGGACTCAAAACTAACACAGCAATTCAAAACGGGCCAGCCAATATTCTGATTTAAACGTGAGCTGACCAGATTAATTACAACGCGGTCAGAGCCCCGGTTAGAACCTGCGTCAAGTACCGAGGTGCATTAATTCTATTTGCACTATATTTGTTATAATTATAGTTTTTGTTCTCGTTCTGTGCCTTGTTATTGCCCCCCTCGACCCCCAGCTTAGCTTAACTTGTTAATATAAAAAAATTGTTAGTATTTAGTTGTTTATCCTAGTATTTTTAAACCTTTGTTGTTGTGTTCCAATCCATATATATGCCAACACCGGGGTCTGAGAGAAACGGCATTTCGATCCTCTATATGTCCTGTACATATGGCAGAATTGGCAATAAAGTTGACTTGAATTGAACTATGACCGCCTGCAACATTGGCCCAGGCTCAACACGGCAAAAACGCGAGCCGGACGGGCGGCCGACGACCTCACCTTGTCGCGACAGAGGCTCTCGATGAGCGCGTCGGCCTCCTCCATGCGGCCGTACATGACGGTGGCGATGCCCACAGCCAGGCCGCGCAGGATCTTCTCGTGCTGCGTCTCTTGCGCGTATGCCACCATGTCCTCGATGGCCGTGGCGGAGCGCGAGCCCAGCATCACCAGGCCCATGGCCAGACCTGCCGCCTCGCCTGCAACACACAGCGCGTGCCAGTGTTATCATCAACATCATTTATTTTCTGTTCCTTTGGTTTTAATTGTTTTTTTCTTTCGCTGTTGACATGCCATCCTCTTCGCGGCCCTTGTGCAGCGCTTTGTGACCCTCGGGTGAAAGGCGCTATATAAATTGATATTATTATTACTGCCTGATGATGCTTCCAACGTGGGAGGGGAAACGTCGCAAAGGAGGGAGAAGGAACACTTGACACGGCAGCTCTCAAAAGCAATTCTCGCCACTGATGCCAATACACGTGGCCCAGAATTCAGGGAAGCAGACGTAACATCACCAGAACGAGGGGGTCGATGACACGGGGACCGACCTGTAACAGCATCGTCCTGGTAGAGGTTGAACTTGAGCTGTTCATAGACATCCTGCCGCGCCGTGCCCATCGCAGCAAGACCCAGGCCCAGGCAGCCGCCATGACGAACGATCTGCGCAACACAAATAATAATTAACAATAATTTTACATCTATAACACGTGGCACATATTCAGTCAATGTCAAAGGTATTCATTCGACGAGAGAACGACTCAGAGGCGCGAGGAAAGCGCCGAGAGGTGGACGAGGCAGCCAGGCGGTTTGTCAGCGCCATATTGCCACACACTGCTTCCTATATATTATGTTATCGGCCAAATAATTAATGAGTGTTTTTTTTTAAGTTGTGGGAGGAAGCCGGAGAACCCGGAGAAAACCCACGCAGAACACGGGGGGAGAACACAAACTCCATACAGAAAGGCGCCCAAGGCGGGACTCGAACCGCCTCGGGCAAGATCATTCTTTCTGTGAGGCGCGGATGTTACCACTGCGCCACCCTGCCGCACAACACGCATGTTACGGATAACAGCGGTCACGAAAGCCTTCACGTTAAATGGCACCGACAACGATGACGCGTACGGAGCCAGGCTCCGCTAAAATCACGGGTTAGAATCCGGGCGACGGTGGGCGGCTGCGTACATCACTGTTGGCGTTCTTGAGCTGGTTGAGCAGGTACTCGGTGATCTCGCCCCCGTGGTTGGCATGGATGAGGCCTAGCGCGTACAGGCCTCCGCCCTCCTGGTACGCGGAGCCCGGAGACGAGTCCTTGGGCAGGTACGTGGCCATAAGCTGCAGAGCCTCCTTCTCGTGACCCTGTTAAATAACGCACGGATCGATGTTTGTTATTAGAGCGGTAAATACCCTGCGACCGCGCGCACGCTCTGGAAGCGGGATTCCTGCGATACAACAAACGGTGCGAATTAAAAGACGTAAAACAGCAAAAGCAGTTCTCCATCGTGTTGCTTCTTTTAATAAGTTTAGGTCACGTGAAAAGGTATGCAAGTGTTGTGCACCCGTCGATATGTTGGAAAAACGAGTGAGCTTACAGCACTTACCTTTAAAGATGTTAATTACCAGCTGGTAATTACCAGTGAAACGTCGAAAACATCCTTAAAGGTAAGCGCTGTATGCTCACTCGCTTTTCCAACATATCGACGGGTGCACAACACTTGCATACCTTTTCACGTGACCTAAACTCATAAAAAGGAGCTAGACTATGGATAGCATCGGTCATGAAAGCCTTCGAACTAGAAAAGCAGTTCTGTTACAATAATGTAATAATAATAATATATATTTGTAACACGCGGATATTGTCCGGGCGCGTTTCGCCCGTTGGTTCGGAGGCGCGGAGCCTGGCTCAGTCGGTTTGTTGTGAGTCGGTGAAGAGGTGACTTTTTAAAAGTTTTTGAAGGTTGTGGGGGATTGTGTTTGGCATAATAGATGTGGCAGGCTGTTCCAGGTTGTGGGTGCCACGACAATCACAGTGCCCTATGCAGTTAAGAGTTTTACAATTCTGCTCGAGTGTAGTGATGTAGGTTTTCACGGCTTGATGTATGAGAACTGCTCTCCACAGCTGCTTTTACTGGATAGCCTTTGAGAGCATTCCTCCTATTTCCATCCAGGCAGGCAATCTAAGTTCCACTTTGGATATTTGAGGGTTTTTGCCCCCATCGACCATCTCCCAATAACTTTTATCAAACACTTCTTTACTCATTTGCGATAGCACACGTCATCGTTAGGAGTCCCCGCCTTAATCTTGTGCAGGTTGCGAAAGGCTGAAGCCCATCTGGGCAGGCACAGGCCCCAAAGCAGGGCAAGACCCAGGATTGGACACCAGTTCATTACAGAGCACTGGAGGCAATTGAGTCCGCAGGCAAATTAATCTCGGCAGAATGTCTGGACAGTGGAAGGAAACCGGAGTACCCAACAAAACCCTCACTGCCACAGGGGGAACAAGCAAACAGAAATGCATCCGAGCAGGAAACAAACCCGGGACCTTCTTGCTGTGAGGCAGCAGCACTATCCGCCGCGCTACGTACACATCTAATCTCATTTTAACTCAGGTATGCATTTCTGCCTATGTTCATTTCTAAGAAAAACGTATTCATACACCCAATTTTAATTTTTCACGGTAACAACATTGTAAAATTTCGTACATCAATTTCTTGCCAGGCAAATAATACCTCCATTAAATAGTTTGTGGAATACAAGACAGCATTTATCATTGATACCGGTGGTAAAGTATTTCCAGTCTGCATATTTATGGTTTCGTATAGATTACCTAATTAACATTTGGTACTAGCTTTAGTGTTTCACCAATGAAGCACTTTGACGCTAGATTTCCAAGTGAAATAAAGTAGAATAACAAAAAGTACATGGGAACATGATTGATGAAACAAGATAGAATGATTTTACCCAAGCGGCTTGACTGTTATGCTTTTGTATGGGGTCACAGCAACCCCATCAAGTCTGTTGATAACACGCAAATATAAACTCTCTGCTTCATACAATTGTAAAACCACTCTTCAAACTCATTTCAGAAAAACGACCTAATATCAAAACAAATTACTTGTCTCTAAACTAATAATAAGGCTGTCCTAATACCTTCAACACTTTACGATTCTCTGGCGGTAAAAAAATTGTAAATCATGTTTTCTCGCACGGCAACATGATATTGAACACCCATTTCGTAGACAACCTTTATACAGGTGTATAATGTAAAGGCTTGGTTCCAAACACGCATTGTGACTGCTATACAAAGTTATTCGCCTCTTGTTTTGTCCACTCATTTGGACATGCAGGCTGCAGCTTTGACCATTTTTAGGTTTTTACATGTATTTCTTGTTAATTAGAATTGCGCTATTGATGGACCACAGAACAGAAATTATGTACAAAGACAGGGAGAACTATTTGGCAACACTTAATGGCAATGTTCTCTCCAAGCCAATTTATCGTGGGCCAGTGCGCAAGCCCTCTTCATATGTTCGGGATCAAGTAAACTTGATATACCACCAGACACCGAGTTAATTAAATTTTATATAATTAATGAACGCACAAAGACCTTCGGTTACATTGCATCTCTTTAGGGCACTCCCCATTATAAACGGTTAAATGCTTCTACTTGCTCCGTTAGTCTGCTCGTTAATTTGCTGAAGTGCGTTTCACCAAATTGCACAATCGAGCCGCTGCAGATGCAACATTTGGCTGAACGTGCAGCGCTGCAATATGCCACTGGCAGATGAAGAGCCCAGTGGAAAACAACGTGGTGGCCACTGCAGTGGCAGATGGCTGGTTCAATTCCCACCACCGCCAGCTTAACACTGCAGGGCAAATTATTACACACAGACACCCAACGGATGCCCGTAGTAAATCGTTTGACACACTTATCTGCAGGGTGGGGTTTTAAGGATTTTTCTCCTCGAATGTGCGGGCAAACTTTGGGTTGATCTGGTTGGTTAGAACCCTTTGTCAACACACTGCTGGATGCAGTACTCCCCCACGCCGTCAGTCATGAGCTGGTAGTTTGAGAGTACTTAACCACGCTGGTCAATGCAAACCAGTAAAAGCACAGCAGTAAAAGAGAAATGGACTCTGGTGTTAATGAGTATGACACACGGTAATTCCATGGGTTTCCAAAGTAGTTTGGAATGTTTATAAAGCGTACATCTCTCTGGATCGTAACCTTATCATGCTGGAGATGTTTGCATATTTCAATGAACCCCGGAGCTACCATCCATCCATTTTCTAAACTGTTTGTCCTGGTGAGAGTCCAAGGAGAGTGGACCAGACATCCTTTCCTCAGCAACAGATTCCAGCTCTTCCTGGGGGATTCCCAGGCGCTACATTGCCTGGAATCCAGCACTCCTGCTAGGGTCTCCCTTAGTGAACATGCCTGCGGAGAGGTTCCAGACAAACGATCTAAAGACCCTCCGACTAAAGTATGTTGACATCAGGAAGGACATCCATCCATAAGATTCTGCTCCAATATTCCCACCATTAGGGGGCAACCGGCCATCCTGGGTTGTATTGCTTGATGTCTAATATTTTTCTCCACATGGTGCGAGCGTCTTCCGGGAAATTAACCGAGCTCACATCATTTCAAACCAGGTTGTGAATAAGTTTCTAGGACGTGGAACGAAACATCAAACATAATTAAAAACAGTATGCTGTACACCCCAAAAACACGCCAGTAAGTTTAACAGCACAACTCCACAAACCGAAACAGTCCACATCTGCTCTACGGTGGGGACTGGAAACATCTTTCGTTGTCGACATGCCGTTCTCTTCGCAGCCCTTGTGCAGCGCTTTGTGACCCTCAGGTGAAAGGCGCTGTATAAAATGATATTATTATTATTGCACGCAATTTCGTGACAGCCTGCAAGTTCTTAAAACCCATCAATTGCGACAAACTGTAAAATGTTTCCATCTGCACCAATACAGTTGGCGACCCATCCCCTACACACAGGACACGGTCTCCTCCGCCGCACCTGTCCAGCACACTTACGTATCTCACAAAATAAATCAGGTGCACCGCAGACGACAGGGCTGAGACGGGGGACACACGGCGGAGGATTCGAGATGCGTTTGTGATGCACTGCAACACGAATCGCACGAAATGACGTGACGGAACATTACACTCGTCAACGACAGGGAGGTAAAAAAAAAACGGGGAATTTAAGGTCATCGAGACAGCATGATCGCCAGTGCGCGCCTCAGCACTGCTGTCTGATATTTGTTAGTAAAGCGGTAAATGACAGACAGTGGTATATCACGATACAGTAGAATTTAATGAAGAGCCCATTTGATTGATGGTAATGATATTAATAATTTATCAGATTTATATGCCGTTTTCCATCCAGAGATCCCAAAGCGCTATAGGAAACCGCAAACACGTGGCGTAGGCAGCCACATGGTGAGCCGGCGCCAACCCTCCAGACACTGTGTGCTATATATCTTCTTCTATGCGATTCTTCAAAGCACGATGGTCAGCTTCTGGACATCGTTGTCTTTCAGCTCGGCCTCGAAGTGTTTGGTAAAACGATGTTATCAGTTGTGGGGGTCAAGGTAGAAGCGTTCACGTCGCGATCCCTGTCAGGTAATACTTGGTATTGCCTGCGAATTCTACCAAACACTTCGAAGCCGAGCTGAAAGACAACGATGTCCAGAAGCTAACCATCGTGCTTTAAAGAATCGCAAAGAAGAAGTTGTGGAAAAAAAAACATAAATCTCAGTTTAAAAGGGTAGAACACACAAACTCTGCACAGAAAGGTGCCCGAGGCAGGAATCGAACTGCCTCGGGCAGGACCTTTTTCTGTGAGGTGCAGATGTTACGAACACACCACCCTGTTGCCCAATGAAGGCATCCCAGCGATTCGTCAGTTACTGGGGGGTGTACAACCATTTTCAGAAATTATCTGTAGCCCTAGGGCAGCATCGAGATAGGGAAAAAGCAATCATTTCCCATGACTAAGCAACGGCGGATAGAACATAACTGGGTTTAATGCTAAAAAAACACCACAATAACCATTTATAAATATGTGCATATATGAATGGCATAAATACAGCCCGTGTTGCCTTGTAACAGTTACGGGGCTACACAAAGAGAGAATCTCCCCCCAGCCCCGAGTTTCTGAACTCAGTTTGAGCAAGAATAGGCAGAGCAGCAACATCGATTGTTGTACTCGACTTCAACTCGCCTGCGTCTTTAAAAACCCTCACTGATCAACGTGGGGAAGTATGGTCCTGATAACCCCCACGACCCTCATAACATGGGCAGGCCTTTATACAGCAGCGAATTGACAAAAGTGCTCCTTTGCATATATACACTCAGTTTATCAGTCTTGATGTTATTGACATGCCGTTCTCTCCACAGNNNGCGTGTAAAGAGCAGAGAGCTATGACGCACCTTGTGGATGACACCGAGGCTGGCGGTGGCTGTGAACTTGGCCCAGTTGGTCGCCCTTGCCAGCCACTCCAAGTTGTCTCTGTTAATTGTAACACGAGATAGAACCACTAAGCATCGACATTAACTAGTTTTTTACGAGGTTTTACTTTGCCGTAATTAGAATTCGATTCGATTCTTCGAAGCGTGATGATGATATGACAGTTTCCTATTGCAACAAGTTCTTCTTTAGTTGCAGACAACCCTTCAACATTTAGAGATATAATTGTCAGTGCTGGCCTTAAAGGCGGGCATTGGCCTCTCTTCTTGCTGCAGACTGAGGAGGGGCTTCTGGCATCTGTTGAGCTTCTAGACATCGTTGTCTTTCAGCTCGGATTTGAAGTGCTTGGTAGAATTTGCAGGTAATACCAAGTATTACTTGACCGGGATCGTGACGTGAACGCTTCTACCTTGATCCCCTTTGCCGTAATGATGTAGGTTTTCACGGCTCTGTATAATAAAAGCTGCTCTTTCGAAACAGAAGTGGCGAGTGTTCCTCCTCTCTCCTTCGTGACGTTCGAGGCATCGTCAGGCTCCGAAGAGGCCTCCAACGTGGCAGGTGAAACGGCGAAGGAGAGAACACCGCTCGCCACGGCTATCCCGAAAGAACAGCTCTCAAGAGCACTTCTCATAGTTATTAGTTGTTGTCATATTAACCCAATCAAGAGTGATGTTCATCACAAGCCCAGATATGTAATTCCCAGTGTTGGAATTTAGCCAAATTAAGCGCAGAACCTAAAATGTATTACAAAAAAATCGTAGTCATTGGCAACTGGGCTGGAGCCATCAACTAACTATGCTTGACATGTCTAACAACTTTCTGAAGTTGAATTGTTTTAATAAAAGTGATGAAGGTATAAAGTATGTTACTTTTTATTTTCACCAAAAGGTTATAACGTAACCGTGCGCTGAAAGGAAATGGTGCGGATAAGCTATCAGATTTAATTATTACCTTTGCAAACTTTTGCCCACAGGTTTTATCATCTTAATAATGTGGCAGCATATTTTATTGCACGTCTATTCAAACTATTTCCCAATTAACTTTCAAATCATTGAAAATTGACTCATAATCTAATACACTTTCAAAATGCTCAAATGTCAAATAAAACCAATTTGGTGTGATAATGCCACCAAGAAACAGTTTTTAAACTGAATTATGAGCCAATCACAGGCAATAAAGCATATAACTGAAACCACATTCACCTGCCAAAAATAAACAGCCACAAGTTAAAGACACATGAGAGAAGGATGATCAACGAAAAGCAACGTACCCAAAACGGAACGTTTTCAATCGGTGCACAATGCCTGCTATGATATTTATCAAAAACAATGGGCAGTGTATTGATGTACGGCTTGATGGCTAAACTCCATCTCTGAGAATTAAAAAAATCGGTTTGTCTGTCACGCGAAGAGCGTTACTGTTATGTGGCCAGGCGGGTGGGGAAAAGCTACCCCTTTACTGTGTGAACCAAAGGTGACGTGATCTCAGAGGTAACTCTATATCTGCTTCCATGGGTCGATCCCTAACACGAACTTATGCACTGATCTGCAAGATAAAACCGTGAAATATTATTGAATATGGCAAAGCTAAAAGTATCCCATAAAAGCAGCACTGCTAAATCTTTTTAATTCCATTTCTCACTTTTGAACTTGCCCGATCTTTGCAGTTTACCGAATACAAAAAAAAATCACTGTGGGCATCAACGGGTGGGAATGCGGAGACTGCCGTCTGTCTGCCGTACTGTGCCACCACCAATTGAGGGGGGGAAGTGGGAGTGTGGATTTGCCACCGAGGGTTCGTCAGTCCTAGCTTGTAAACACAGTAAGGGTCTTTCCTATAATTCCGAAAATACCACGTCACACCTGGGCCTTTGCTGCGGCACACACATCACCGCTTCAATTGTCACGAGATTGCCGAGTCGCTTGAAATTAAAAGGACCCTAAAGTGTGGTGCTGGACTCTTGAGAATTAACATTTTGGAACCAATTGGCAGAGCAGACGAGGGGAGATTATTTTAAACCATAAATGCCAGTTCCAGTTCAGTAATTGATTTGAACTGCTCAGCGAGAGATCTGAATGAATACATTTTCTAATGACACGCCACTGACAGAAAAAACTAGTTAAAATGTGGAAAAATACTTAAGAACTAATACGGGCGGGCCAGTTAGCTCAGAGGTCAGAGGAATGGAGCTGCCACCACCGAGATTGCTCATCCAGGTGCTCGAGTGTCGCGGCCGTAATACCTGAGGAACTGATCGCTGGTCGTGCCGCAGTGCATGAAGGAGTTGGCGATGACGGTTGCGGTGTGACACACCGAGTTCCTCACCGCGTCCTGCGGGGGAGAGAGAGAGAGAGCGAGAGTCAAACGCTGAGGCGTAAACGCGAGCCTAATTGCGCCGCTAACGGGCTCGCACGCGCGACCCGCTACGGTCTTATCGCGGCACTCAATCACCGAGCAGACACTTGTAATTCATAACCTCTCCGTGTTGGGGAAAAAGGAAAAAAAAACGAGAAAACTGATGGCCCCAACACATGCGCGTGAATGGCAATTAGTCACCGGACATGCTCTATGGCAATCAATACAGTAATACCCCGATGTACGTCATTTCGGCTTACGTATAATTCACCTATACGTCACTTTTCTAGAGTAAATTTCAGTTCAGCGAACGTCATTACGTCCGACCTAACGTCACTCAGCAACGTCACCTACGTCATAAAAAAGGACTAAAATGTGTTTTTAGGGTTCTTTAAAGTTAGCGATAGTTATATTCTTTCGCGAGTTATTTACGCTAGTTTTACGGTGTTTGTCCTCATTTTAAGGCATTTTTAAGCCATTACGTCCGGTTTACGTCAAAACCGTGTTACGTCACGGCTTTTGGAACCAATTAATGACGTAGGGCGGGGTATGACTGTATGCATTTTTGAGTGTTAAAAGTCACTCCGATCAAACAGAGGGTGCTGCCACAGTGCAATGGTTAGCGCACTGGGCAAATGGTTAGCACGCTGTCAATATACTGAGGTCATCAGTTCTATTTGTTTCCCCGGGGCGACATCTGAAATCCCCATCCCATCTATGTTCACTGAGCAGTATTAATGGACACACCACGGTTGATCGGCATGTCGCGTGTGACGAGGTCAAGTGAGGATACTTCCACTTCTTACAAGAAATCTGGCTATGGTGCGAGAGGATGTCCAATAAGCTCGAGACAGGGCTCCACAGGGCCCACTCTAAAAGTGAGCAGAGCGTTGTTGCTCATCATTATAACTATATTTTACAGCAATTCTTTAAAAATTAACCTTTCCTGGCAGTGAAACAGGAAAACAAAGAGAGGGCACACAGGTCCTTAAAAGCGATGTCGAAGTGCCAAAACAATGTTCTTGCGACTGATGAGTCGAGGGCATTCACCAGCCTAACCTCGCTTTTTAATCACACTCTTAATTAGGCAAGTTCATCTAGAGAGCACCACGCAAGATTATGGCAATTAAGGTTGGCATAGCATTACCTCACCACGCTTTAATTGTTTCATTTCAAATTTGCACAGGGAGTGCGGAGAGGTCATTCTGCTGTGGCTTATTTATTTTGTGAGGAAAATGTACTCTGTTTTAACTAACAGTTTAAAAATTGTGGGATATCCTCCAAGTAAGCTGTTCGGTGTGGGGGAAATTATACATTTTGGTGGCATGGTAGCGCAGTGAATAGCACTGCCGCATCACCGTGAGAAAATCCTGGGATCGAATCCCGGTTCCGGTGACTTTCTGTGTGGAGTTTGCATATTCTCCTGGTGTCTGCATGGAATTCCTCCGTGTTCTCCTGTTTCCTCCCACAACTAAAAAAATACTCAGTAATGAATTGGCCGATGCCATTATAATAAAGAGGGACGCAGTATTTGGCGTGTTGGCTGCCTCCCCGCCTCTTGTCTGCGGTTTCCTGCAGCGCCTTGTGACCTCTAGGTGAAAGGCCCTACATAAATGTGATGAATTATAAAACTATTAATTTTTAAATTCCCAGCGAAGGCCTTGGCCCACTCACCTTTGTGTTTTTTAGGATCATCAGGTCCGTGTTGTTATTTCGTATGAGAAACTGAAGGTTCAGTTCTATGGACAATTCCCCGCTCAGGATGGAAATCATCTTCTTCGTTCGTTCCACCTGTTCCGACGACTGTTGACAAAAAACAAACAAACAAAAAACCCCATCGGCTACATTTATTGGTTTATAAATTAGTAATGACGCACGCACTCAGTGCGTAATTGTACGTGTACCTTGGCGTGTGCGCATATAGGGCGACGTACCAATTCTGATTGTTTCGGAGGAGTCGGTGTCGTGGGTGGCTTTTCGTCCGTTTCCATGGCCTCGCTGGAAGCAATTAAAACAACATCACAATTACAAAGTCCAGTCAACATTTGTAGCCGTCTCGGGCCATTACTCCTTCCAAGCGGCAATGTACCAAATGTTAGTGGTCCATTCAACTCTCATCTAAACAGTGTCTTCTTTGCAATGGGCTACAGTGACCCCTGTAGGCTAGTTTAAAACATTACATCTGCAAACACCTCAAGATTGTACAGATAGATGGATGTTTATTATTACAGCAGAAAATACCCAGTGAGCTTGAAAGCTCTTTAAGGGATTCCTGCGACACATGTGAATTGACAACAATAAATACAAATATAAAAATCACAATTGAACACAGCAAAAACATAAAATAAGCATTTACACGCAGCATTGCACATAAGTAACCAAATAAATAAATATACAAGGTAGTTTAAAGAGTTAAACAATACAATGAGCATTTTTATAAGCTGTGGGAGGAAACCGGAGAGCCCGGAGGAAACCCACGCAGAACAGGGGGAGAACACACAAACTCCACACAGAAAGGCGCTAGATGTGAACCGTACGTAACCGTTCCGACTCACGTACAAATTCAACTTACAGACAGACTTAAAAACGGAACTCGTTCGTAACTCGCGGACTGCCCGCATACAGTGCGACCAGCTGCGACAACACGAACGTACATTTCTCCCTCCGCGGCTGCGGCGGCGGCGACGGTTGCTCCGGCGACGCCGCCGTTGCCGGGGGCGGTCGCGCCGGCGACGGGGACGGTGCCCGCGTTGCTGGAGCCTGGCGTGGTCGCGAGCAGCGTGGGCCCGAGGGCTCGCAGGTTCTGCGCGATGGCCGTGAGGAACTGCTGGCTGGCGCTCTCGTACAGGTCGAAGCAGATCTGGTACGCCATGAGCACGTTGTCCTCCTTCACCATCTTGTCGAGGATGTCGCTCACCGCCTGCGGGTCGTCCAGGAAGATGAGGCACTGCGCCACGCGGACGGGAGGGGGATGTGGGGAAGAACAGGAAACAAGAATTGTAATTCAGTTCAATGCAACTTTATTGTCAATTCTGTCATATGTACAGGACATATAG
>JAZEWU010000052.1:1117420-1133834 GCA_036362915.1 Geotria australis | reverse complement strand
TGAGCAACCACTGCAAGGGTTAATTGGCCTGCTGGCTAAATTGCCTCCAGTGCCCTGTGATGGACTGGCGTTCCATCATGGGTATAGTCCTGCCTTGCGCCCTGTGTCTGCCGGGATAGACCAAGGCCCTTCGCGTGACCCTCGACAGGATTAAGCAGGCACCAATAATTATGACGGTCGCGTCTACCGCGGAGACGGAGCGATGAAATCAGTTCGTGTGCAAAGTGCTACGTGGATTGTTACATCGCAGGATCATGAGCGATGTTGACGGCTTTATGAAGCCTTCATCCAGCAGTGGATTGTCCACAGCAGATCATAACTGTATTATTTTTTACGTCAACATACCGAACGGAGGTGACTAATTACCCAGATTTCCGCAGAGTACAGTGCGGCGCCTCGAGATGAGATTTATTACGAACGAATGTGTGCTGTTAAAAAGTGACAAATTTCTCACGTCAATGAGCCGAGCGTTACGGTGAAGGTTGGTAAGCAAGCGGGGCAAGGTGTTGCCACACACTGTCCATCAGTGGCTGTTCCCGCCAATTTCATCAGGGCACCGAATGGCGGTGGTTGAGGAGACTGACTGAGGAGGCTCGGAGTAATTGAAACCAGTCCAAGTAAGCCCTGCTCAAAAACCTCTCGGTTGGGGGAAGGAAAACTGTACCTTTTTTTTTTTGCAAGAGATACCTGGGAAAGAATGCAAGAATAAATACACGTATAGGTATACAGAGTACAAAACCGGTACAAAACCTGTGAAATTTTTCCCATCGAAAGGGCCGATCGGCCGATAATTTATACACCATTTTTTTTTCTCCTTTTCACGCGGTGATTTCATTAAACTATCTTACTGCACGAGTTGTCTTAACAAACGATTTGATTGGAATACAAACCCGTTCGCCGCCACCTTGCCAGCTCCGCTAACTCGGGAAGTACGACAAGGAGGAGAACGGAGGGGAGTCGGATTAAAAAAGTGCACTTTTTAAATCGGAGTCTGAGCACCAAAACGAGCCTCCGATCGGCGGAACCCCTACGAGTCCAACGACAGCAGTTCGCCAAAACGTTCCGGCAAAAAAACGCCGCACCCTCTCTTTTCGCAATCAGGGCGAGGGCCGCGTCTCGAGCGAGATGGGAGCCGGCGCCGAAAAATGCCGACGCGGGTAAAAATAAAAACGGGGGAGGTTGGCCGTGGAAACCTGACGCGGCGTGACCTTGGCGCGACGGACGAGCGACCTCGCTCCCAACCGCGCCCAAATCACTTTGCCGGTCGGAAGCGGCTCGCAAACTTGTGGTCGTGTCGATGCAGCAATCCCGTAAAGAGCTTGCAAGCTCACAGGCTGTTTTCTGTTGTAATAATAAACATCTATCTCTTCACAAGATGGGAGATTGGGGGGGGGGGGGTAGGTCTTCTTACTGCGTTTCGTCGCAACAAAAAACCCGGGGTGTGGAGAAGTCACGGTGATGGGTCACGGTCGCGTCCGACCGTCCATTCACGACTCGCCGGAGATGTCAGCTTAAGGCGGCTCGTCGACGCATTCGACCCGTTCGAGGCGCGGGAAGCGGCCAACGGAAATCCGCAGCTTCACCGTCGCTGTTGTTGTTGTTTATTATGATTGTTGTTTATTACCCGGGTGGCAGTGTTGGCGAGGAACGTTCGGCGGGCAGTGGAGGACCCCACAGGCACCACCCCCCCCGCCAGGCGGTGACGGGAGAGAGGGCGAGCGGTGAGCAGCTGAGCCAGCGGGGGTCAACGACCGGTCGTCCTAGCAGATGTCAGACACCTTACAGATCTGCAATGGCACGCGTGCGCGCACACACAGGCACATTGTGGTTAGTTTTGATGCCAAGGGTGCGGTTGCCAATTTTACAATTCCGCTCGCTTTATACTTTTGGCCGTTACGCAATATTAGTAATGCGAGTCACGTGCTGCGCTTGCTACGAGTGTGCAGAGTTGTGCACGCCTCAACGAGTACGGAGAGTTTAGGTGAGAATTGCGGGCGGCGGGGTGGCGCGGTGGTAACGTCTGCGCGTCGCAGAAAGAAAATCCTGCCCGAGGCGGTTTGATTCCCAGCTGGGGGGGGGCCCTTCTGTGTGGAGTTTGTGGTGTGTTCTCCCTCCTGTTCTGCGTGGGTTTCCTCCGGGTGCTCCGGTTTCCTCCCACAGCTAAAAAAAACACTCATTAATTAATTGGCCGATAGCATCATAATATGTAAGAAAGCAGAGTCTGGCGAGTTGGCGCCGGCTGACCGCCTGGCTGTCTCCCTCCCTCTCTGCGCTTTCCTCGCTACGGCTCCGTATCCGGTCCATGACCGGGCGTGGAATATGCGCGCGTTATAAATTGTAAATTATTATTATTATTCTCAATAGGTGCACTTTCGAGATAGCCGTGTCGAGCGTTCTTCCTCTCTCCTTCGCGACGCATCGTCGTCATCAGGTTAATGATGATGATGCCTTCAACGTGGTCGTGTGAAAACAAATGACAGGCCTGGACTGCAGTTTCCTCTCGCCTTGTGCGAACGGGTGGGTGTGGATGCTGTTGGCGGGAAATGTTGTGATGGTGGGGGCGGGGCACAGTGGAAGATGTGAAAGTAACCAACACTCTCCCTAACTCATAAAAAGAACTAGATTATGGATAACATTGGTCACGAAAGCCTTCGTGTTAAAACTTTCCCATAAGCAGCGGGGATAAAGGTCAGAGGATGGATCCGGAGCAGTGGCGATAGAGGTCAGAGAGTGGATCTGAAAGTAGCGGCGATGGAGGTCGGAGGGCGCGCGTCCTCACGGGGTTGGCCTGCTCGTCCACCTCCTCCGTCTCCCCGTCCGACGCGTTGAACATTTCCTCGCCACTCGACCAGCCTCCGTCCGCGCACGGGTCCTGGGAGCGCCGGTGGCTCGGGGAGCAAGCTGGCCCCGCGGCGGTCGCCACGGCGCCGGGGAGAGAACAGGCCACACGGGGGGCAAAGATTCGCAGACGATTCTCGGAACCGCGCGTCGCGCCGCTGCCAACGTAGCGACGACCGTCGTCGGTCGCCCCCGATTGGCGGTGCCGTCACCACGGCGCTCGTGCCGGGCTAGATGCAACCCCGAGGTTAGAGGTGAGAGTAAGCTGGTACGGTGTAGTACCGGTAGGAAAGTGGCCAAAACGTTTGGTACGGTACACTAGCGCTGTACCTCTACGGTTACTTTAATGCGTGCTTTGAGGCCACGTGATGTGTCAAAGGCTCGCTGGCGGGAGGTCATGGGCCAGACCCAGGCGCGCTGGGGGTTGACTGACCGAGGTAAGGTGGCCGATGGCCCACGCACCTATATGCCAATCGACAAGGTTGTATCACAGCCGACAGGCCATGTGTCCAACAAGCAGTAAAGTAAGTTCGTGGAAAGTCCTCAATTAACGAGTTTTCGCCGAACGCGGCAATTTTCAGAATCGCATCTACCCCGTAGTGATGTAGGTTTTCACGGCTCGGTGCATGAGAATCGCTAATAAAAGATGGTCTTTCAGGATAGCCATGTCGAGCGTTTCTCATACATCTATTTGAGGGATTACTCTACGTGTCGATGTTACGTACGGCCTCTGTCAATCCACTTGCTGGATGAGTCGCTCCCTACACCGTGAGGGCCATCGGGGTCATTAACGCACGACTGTCCGCCCTGTCACTACGCAGGCGCATGCATGCTTAGCTTCCGAGATCTGGTGCATTTTGGTTGGGGATTTAGTCAAAAGACTAAAACTACCGACCTGCGCACTATCCAAAACATTATAGAACACATCTGTATATCGACATATGTGTGCGGGTGTATAGGGTATTACATATGGTACAGTATGAATCTATCCAGGCAGTCCCCGGGTTACGAGCGGGTTCCGTTCCCGAGTTCCGTTCGCAAGACGATTTGTTCTTAAGTCGGAACACAGTCCGGTATTTTAACGTTAGACCAGACTGTATACGAAGGAGTAATGCACTCAACGCTCTCAGGATTTGGACATTACTTGTACATTTGTAGATATGTTAGTTTATAAAAACCTAAATTCGAAACACAATATTTAATGTGATACAATATACCGCATACAGTATACTGTAGACTGCAATTAATAGTATTTTACGGGAGCTCGTTCGAAAGTACGAGCGTTCATAAGTCGGTCGTTCATAAGTCGGGGACCTGCCTGTATCCGTAAACATGGAGCACTTTGTACTATTAACCCCGCCAGTGCGTGTGCGTGGCATACACCTGTCTAGTCAAAACATAAACCACCTGCATACAGTAAAAACGAAACACCACGGCCAATGGGAGCATGCGCCTGCGGAAGATGAAGGTAACACAGTACCGTACTGCTGCAGGCACACACCTGGATCCACGCTACCACACCCGCGGGGTAAAAAACACGTACGCACACCCGGGTCACACACACGTCCTCTGTACCGAACGAGGCGGCAGGCTGCCAAATTGTCAACGCTTTAACGATTTCCAAAGTGAATATTGCGCTCAAAAATGTGTTGTTGTTTTTTTTAAATCGCGAAAATCTTACAAAGTGAGTTGGTACGTTCTACCCGTTTCCACGTGGGTTTTCGCCGGGTACTCAAATTTCGTCCTACAGTCCAAAGACACGCTGCTACTCCCTCAATTAATAGGGGTATGGACTCCGGACCCTGTACAAGATTATGCAGGTCCTGATAACAATGACGCTCGAAAGTGGTACGACGATTAGCTCTGAAAAAATCGCCACGGGGTTAATTGGTTCACGATTCGGAAGCCTGTGGCCTGAAACCAGTCGAGTTGGAACGTGCGTCGGTGTGATGCCACAAACACGGGTAACACAGGAGTCACCAGCGACCAGCAGGCATGTAAGGATACACCGATTCATCGATCGGCATCGATTCACTTGGCATGCGTCACCGGGTATTTAACTTACACACACAAACAAGACTAAGCTGGGTCAAGCCAAGACACAGATGGGAGCATTCTCATTGAAATGAAAGGCCTGGCAAAAACAGTGGCCCACAGTGGATTCACAGGCTGGAAACGGGAAAATGGGTTTCATAATAAGCGACATCATCAACCGCAAGTCCATGGAATTGGCCGTTCACTGCTAGCGATGCTGAGGGGATTTTCAGTCAGAAATGTTCTAGGAGACGCGCCGAGTTAGAATACGGGGTATTACACTTTGTAAAACATTTGTTTACGTTAACCGTTAAAATTAAAAATCAAAGCTCCGTTATCAATATAAATGGTAACAGAGCTTAACAAAGAATTTCAATCCCAATGGAAATGTTTAAACGAAACATTCACCAGTTGTGCGATCTTCCTGCAATTTCGCCGTTTTCATTTTATTGTTTTATTGTTGCTGCTGCTGTGCTCACGCAGCAGCACAGAATTCCCTCGTAAGATAGCTGGGTAGCTGGCTAAACAGGACCATACAATTTCCCACAATGCTTTGCTGCAGCATGATCGTGTGTTTCCTGGTTATTTTGTTCCGAAATCTGCCCCCAGTTGTGCCTTTAACATAACTTCAACAAGATTCGCAATCATTCAAAACGCTCACTGGCCGCTGCAGCCATCCGTGTTAGATAACGGCCCGTCTGTGCAGATATCACAGAAGTATTTCTGACATCCCTTCAAGTGACTGATAGTCCACACAGCAGAAGGGGGCACAAAACGCACTTTCTTATCTGCCCTATCATTCAAGAATCTACATCGTGTGACATTGCAACCGATCTTTTTCAGATGTCGGAGCTGAAATTTACCCAAACATTTTTAACGGGGTGGCCTTTCCAGGACAGCCATTGGCGACCGGGTCGAGACCGTCAACTCACGGGTGCCGCGTTTAATCACGGGTCGGCTGCCTGGATTCAAACCCATGCAGAGTTTATTCCCTTCAACCAGGTGAGAATGAGACCAGAATTCGGACCAGAATTCGGTCTCACTTGCAAGGACTAATCAAACCCGGTATCTCGGCTGTCTGCGAGCTCAGCGATCCAAACAACGTCGCACCTCATCTCCCGCTAGACGGCAATTCTCATGGACGAGTTGCGGATGACGTTTGCTCGTTATGAGGATAGGAAAAAACAAACTCAATCCCCACGTGGCAGAAACGAGAACGAGGCCTGTCCCCTTCTCCTCACCCTGCAGCCAGGGATGTTCGTGCCGGTCTATCAGATCTTGCGAGCTGAGTC
Source organism: Geotria australis (assembly GCA_036362915.1). NCBI lineage: Eukaryota > Metazoa > Chordata > Hyperoartia > Petromyzontiformes > Geotriidae > Geotria > Geotria australis. Next base: position 1,127,670 of record JAZEWU010000052.1, on the reverse strand, counting down.
GCGACCGTCTGTAGCCTGCAAGGTTGAGTCGTTAGGACACACGCACCACACGCGCACGCGCACACGGTGGACGGGTCTTCGTTCAGTCTCGTAGCGTGTACTGCTGTGTTTAGCGAGCGCTTGTTGGGGCCGGACGCGGTTGTTATTTTCGATCTTTGGCGATCGTCCCTTCTTAATAGCTTGACAAAATGGGAAACTGTAATTTAACATCGCGCTTCGAAGAATCGCAAAGAAGAAGAAGAATAGCTTGACGCGAGCTACAGATGCGCCTCTGAATCAACAGGTGCAACGCGCCCGGAGAAAAATGCGCGTTACAAAAGTAGATTATTATTATTATTTGCTTTGTCCTGAGAGCGTCTGCCTTGTGGCGGAAACTGGCTGAACACAAACCAGGCTACAGAGAAAGCCGTCTGGTGTTGGCCAATAATTTTGAAGGACAATGCATTGCGATAGCATTTATTTTGCATGGTTTTTTGCCACAAGTATGTGTGGCTGCCTGCACGCTGGAGCCTTTGCAAAAAGGTGTCCACTTGGTGTTTAAACATCTTAACACTGTGTTCTCATTGCCGGAAAGGGTAAAACCTCGTATTTTCTACTTCATTTGTACAACGGCAAAAAAGGTCCTTTCGTCCCTTCTGTATCGATGGAGGTTTGTCACGGCTTTCGTGTGTGAGAATTGCTCTCAACGGCTGCTCTGTCGGGATAGCCATGGCGAGCGTTCCTGCGCTCTCCTTCACGACATTTCGCCTCCCACGTTGTAGGAAGAGCAGCTCTTAAAAGCAGCTCTTTAGAGCAATTTCTTACACATCGAGCTCTGAAAATCTACATCAATACTTTATTGCTAGTTTGCCGATGTAATGATGCAGGTTTGTCACGGCTCGATGTGTGATGAGAATTGCTCTCCATATCTGCTCTTTAGGAATAGCCGTGTGCCCAATTCTGTTCACCCTTTAATTTAATTTCTACTTTCTCTCTCTCTTTGACCCCCTCTACGCCACGAACGACGTTAAAACTGCTTGCGTTGCTTTTTCAACATTTCACACCTCGATTAAATGAACACGCGTATAAAACAACACATACGTCGCAAGACCTTATACTGTATACAACTCATCCCCACGAGCGGGAAAAAACCCATTCGGGTCAGCGGAGAACACCTCGGAGCTCACGCGCCAGGTATCCCTCGGCTTCTGGGGGCAAAGGTCGCGGGGGGGTTACAGGCCGCGTCGCGTGGAGGGGGACTTTGTGTCGGTCACTCACCTCGCGGCCACTCGTCCTCGCTCCTGTTCACCGTCTCCTGGGCGCTCATCCTCCGCTTGGCAAACCCTGCGAGGGGGCGACGGTGGGAGCAAGGCAGAGGAGGATTCATCCGTGAACGTTATTGTTTAACGCGGGGGGAATGCAGCCGGGTTTGCGTCATACCCGGTTACGCTCCCGGGGAAAACCGAAGCTGCAGCTGGCTCGTGGGATCTTCATAATCGCAGCCGATTTCGTGACATCGGTTATATCGTACGTGCACGTGCTTTCGATAAATAAAAACTGTTTAACTGTTTAAAGAGGCCGCGTCAGGTGTTCTTCAATGTGTCTCCGACGTGGGAGGCGAAACGTCATGAAGGAGAGAGCAGGAACGCTCAACACGGCTATCGTGAAAGAACATCTCTGGACAGCAATTCTCATACATCGAGCCGTGAAATCCTACATCAGTACACAGGTAGTAACTCTGCCAATGAGAGCCCGCAAGGTGGAAAACCGGTTCAGAGTTGGAGTGCTTAAACAATTAATTCATTCAACGAATCCCCTTTTGCTCGGAATGACGCGAGCCTCTACGTGGACCTGGACCACGCTAGACCTAAAAGGTCAAGGTGTCCCTGCGGTGACCTCAGTTGGCCCGTGGTCATTTCATTCATTCGTTATTTGTATCCGCTTGTTCTTGTACAGGATTGCAGACGGCCAGAGTCTACTCTGGCAGATGCAAGGTGCAAGGCAGGGCTATACACAGGATAAGATGCCAGTCCACCGCAGGGCACTGAGAGCAAGTTAGGTCAGTAGGCCAATAATAGGCAGCGTGTCTGTGGACTGTGGGAGGAAATAGGAGCACGTGGCAAAAACCCACGTGGACACGGCGAGAACATGCAAACTCCACGCAAAAAATGTGCCTGCGTTGGGAGTAAAACCCGGAGCCTTCTTGCTATGAGAAACACAAGGTGTTACCATTGCGCCACCCTGCCACAGATGATTGGGGCGGCAGTGTGGTTATCATCATCGTGCCAGGAGGTCACTTAAGGATTCAGATTTCATCTCAAAATCGGAGAGTCGGTGGACTTTGAAAGGACTCGCGAAGGGTATATTCCACGTGTAAACCACAGCTGATGACTCGGATAAGCAAATTTGTGCGATTGCAAAAAATGTGACAAAAGCCGCGAGTCACTCAAGGATGTCGTGGAGGCCTTATCAGAGCGCTGGGAACAAAGGTTCTGAAAAATATCGGTCCGATTCCCTCTGGGCAACCACCAGCGATTGCGCGATGCTGCCGCAAGCACGCGACACAAAGGTCGCCCGTTCAGATTAAAAAAATCCGGTGCGTCGGTTGAAGCAACGGTGGATTGTATCGATCTGTGGGTGTGTCACGGCTCGATGTGAGAGAATTGCTCTTGAGAGCCTGCTCTTTGGGGATAACTGTCTTGAGCGATCCTCCTCTCTCCTTCGTGACGTTTCGTCTCCCACGAGGTGATAGGTCGCCTCCACGATGACTAATCGGTGTGGAAGAGTAGGCCAAAATAGCCTAAAGTGCGGCTCTCTTGAGCTCTCACTAGTTTCTGCCTGCAGTGGTGTGAGCAAGACATTGCAGGGCTGCACCTTTACATTTTTAAAATATCCCCTCGTACTGTATTGTAATAATATCGTGGTGGAAGGGTTTGTGTGTTCCAAAAACCCCCAGAGCTATGTCACCTGCAGTCTGGCACTCCTGCTAGGGTCTCGCTTGGTGAACAGGTCTGGGGGAAGGTTCCAGACAAATAACGATCCACAGACCCTCCGGCTAAAGGAGGTTGGCGTCAAGAAGGCAATCTGGGTGTACAATTCTGTTCAACAATTCTGTTCAAATAGCCTCACCATTAAGGGGGCAACCGGCCAACCCGGGTTAACCTGGATACCATTGTGTAGTTGGGGGATCAAGGTAGAAGCGTTCACGTCGCGATCCCTGTCAAGTAATACTTGGTATTACCTGCAAATTCTACCAAACTCTTCGAATCCGAGCTGAAAGACAACGATGTCCAAAAGCTCAACAGATGCCAGAAGCCCCTCAGTCCGGAGTAAGAAGACAGGCCAATGCCCGCCTTTAAGGCCAGCACTGACTATTATATCTCTAAATATTGAAGGGCTGTCTGCAACTAAAGAAGAACTTGTTGCAATGGGAAACTATCGTATAACCATCACACTTCGAAGAATCGAATCAAATTGGAATTTTGTAGTTACCGGCCCTTTAAACCGGCAACGACATCTCCACTAAAGTTAACTTTCAACGCAAGTGTGGGAATGCGCGTTACCTCTGTTGTTGAGAGGCATGTTGGGCGAACACGTTATGCTCTGCATTCGAAACGCTGCCTTCGGGCTGCCCAGCTCGAACTTTGAGAACTCAGACTTCCTCGTCCTGTTAAAACGAACGGAAAGAACATTTAAAATATGTATAGAGCGGACATCGATAGAGCAATGCGCTGTGCCTATGGAAGAGAGACACACAGGGACCAGAGATGAGACATAATGCTGAACGGTGCGCAAATAAGCATGGAGAGAGGCAAGCTTGGAATTACACCGACAGTTGGAGGAACACCTGGATTAGTTAACATAACATATGCAGATTAGACATACGAGCAGAGTAACGGCCGCACGGGCGATCTTGTTCCAAGCGTGTAATGCGTTCTTCTGGCGTCAGGATAAAAAGCGGAAGAGTGGCTTAAGGAGGTTTATGGTGCGCGTGAAAAAGTGGGAATTTAAAGTTGACATCGTGTTAAAGTTTCAGAAGACTGATCAACGAGCGAGAAGTAAAATTCCCTTGGTAAAAAGGTCTGAGGTACAGCAGCCCTACGAGGGTTTTCCTTGGTGAACAGGTCTGGGGGGGGGGAGTGGCAGACAAATAACGATCCGAAGACCCTCCAACTAAATGAACAGGAAAGGGAAAAGAGAAGAGAAACAATAGGAATTACGAGGACAACCGAAGTGTCAGGACAGGCTGCATCAGGGCCTCGATGGTGCCGCACGGAGCGGTGTCTGTTTTCACAGGGGGCGGCGACGAGGGGAGGGACTCGGAGTGGGTGTGGCCGCACAGAAGTCACGCGATTGGCGGGAGGCTTGAGCCCAGTTCGGAGAGATTTACCCTCGGTTGAGGATGGGCGACGACGGCGTGCAGTAGACTTGCTTGACTTCTTCTGCAACGGCAAGAGCACGGGAGTCACTATCGCATTTGTTACGAGCGCGAGTGGAATCTAGACGGGAGGCCACGGTGACAGCGGCCCGAGGCTCTCAACGGGAAGGTCGCGAAATCAGATCGCTCCAGCAACACCCCGGTTTCCTGTCGGGGATGATATCCGCAGGGGTACGACGAATATCGAAATTACGTAAATCGGAGCAATTTTACTCTAGGGGGTGGGTTGTCGTGTCGATGGGGGGAGGGAGGCGTTTAGGTTCCGGTGACGTCATCAGAGTTGGGGGACATTGCGGATGACGTCACCCCGGCGGTGTGGGTGGGGGAGCGGCACGGGGTGGATGGAGGTGGCGTAGGTAGGGTGGGTGGTGGTGGGTGGTGGTGTGGTGCGTGGGGGCAAAGGCTGAGGAGGTGACAGATATGAGAAGGAACAAATTCTGTCGTAAGCGGGGGTCGAGGTGACGCGAATCAGGTGGCAGCATTAATAACGTGACGACGTATTTGCGATACAACGTAAGATGGAGATGATGTAAAGTGGGGTGTTACTGCATCAGCAAGATTATGGACGCGAATGTAACCGTGGATTCCTGAGGCATTCGAATCCCGGCTCGGTTGCCTGTTCTGTGTGGAGTTTGTGCGTACTCCCCGTGTCCGCGTGGGTTTTCGCCGAGCACTCCGGTTTCCTCCCACAGTCCAAACACATGCTGCTGCCTAGGTTAATCGTCCTGACTACATTTCCCCCAGGGCCCTGAAATGTTTGAAACTTGCTTACCCCTTCCCCGCTGAGCAACTGTTGAAAAGACCTACAACATCTATCTATCTAAACAAAACAAAATACACGTTAGTTATTTGGCCGATAACATCATAATATATAGGAAGCAGTGTGTGGGAATATGGCGCCGGCAAAGCCGCATGGCTGCCTCCTCCGCCTCTCTGCGCTTTCCTCGCCCCTCTGAATCGTTCTGTCGTCGAATGAGTGCCTTCGACGGTGCATGAATATGTGCCACGCGTTATAAATGTACAATTATTATTATTAAACATCTATCTGGTGGGTCCGCGACGGGCTCGCGGGAGACACCTTTGCAGGCCTGGAGCTGCATCGTGAGCAGCTTCCGTATCTCGTTCACCCACGCAGACTTCTCTTCGTTGGAAGGGGCCTGCGGACACAACGGTGGTACGCCGTTGATGTTGGCGCACAACCGGCAGCGACACGCCGATGGCAGCGACGCGCCGCCGGGATTGTTCCGCTGGCGTTTACCGTCGACAGGCCGACGAGCACGCTCGGTCTTTCGTTATCATTCATTCATTGGGCCGGCAGGGTGGCGCAGTGGTAACATCTGCGCCTCACAGCAAGAAGGTCCCGGGTTCGATCTCGGCTCGGGCGCCTTTCTGCGCGGAGTTTGCGTGTTCTCACCCTGTTCGGCGTGGGTTTCCTCCAGTTTCTCCGGTTTCCTCCCACAACTTAAAAAAAAACCTCATTAATTATTTGGCCGATAACATCATAATATATAGGAAGCAGTGTGTGGCAATATGGCGCCGGCAACACCGCCTGGTTGCCTCCTCCGCCTCTCTGCGCTTTCCTCGCGCCTCTGAGTCGTTCTCTCGTCGAATGAGTACCTTCGACAGTGAATGAATATGTGCGCGTTATAAACGTAAAATTATTATTATCGTTCACTCATTCAATCCTGTACAGGGTTGCGGTGAGCCGGAGCCTATCCCGGAAGACGTAGCGCGCAAGGCAGGGCTATACCCAGGATGGGACGCCAGTCCATCACAGTGCACCAGGGGCAATATTGTCAGCAGGCCAATTCACCTATGCAGCAGCAGCATGTCTTTGGACTGTGGGAGGAAACCGGAGTGGGAGACGAAAATCCACGTGGACACCCGTTAAAAGTTTCCAGGGACACAGCGCTATTCCATGGCACTGGCTGTATAGAACTGGTTCTTAACCTTTACTGCAGCCTACGCTCCTTGGGTTCTCAAAATATGCTCTCCTACCCCTTATTAATAGTTATATAAATAACACAATACATATACAACACAATAAATAAAAAAAATCGGGCAAGTTTCGGAGCCCAGGCAAAGGCATCGCGCGTCCCTAGGTGGCGCGTGATGCACGCCAGGTTAAGAACCGCTGCTCTATAGAGTTTTATTGAGTGAGCAATCCTGCCATCTGCTGGACTGTCCACATAGCGCCCAAACGCGTTTACATTCGTGAGGAAAAATAAAATTGAGGATCTGGTTCTTATTCGCTTGTTTGTACTAATAATAGAATAATCTGCCACTTAGAACACAGAGGCGGGGGAGAGGGAAAGCAAGCCACGCAGTAAGCTGGTGCCAACATGTTATCTGCCAAAGTGTGTTTTTGTTAGTGTAGCCGTGTGAGGCACACACACACGCACTGCAGGGTGGCGCAGTGGTAACATCCTCACCTCACGGAAATAAGGTCCTGCCCGAGGTGGTTCTCCCGCAGTTTGCGTGGGTTTCCTCCCACAACTACATATATCACTCTTTAATTAATTGGTCGCTATCATCATATTATATAGTACGCAGTGCCTGGCAGGCTGGCACTGGCTGACCTTGTGGCTGCCTCCCCCGCACCTCTGCAGTTTCCTGCGGCGTCTTGTAACCTCTAGGTGAGAGGCGCGACGTGAATACAATACATTATTATTACTGGCCTTTACGGCAGCCTGCGACCGCCTAGGCCAGGTCTGTGACGACCGCTGGATGGCGGTGATGCGATCAGCTCCGGAGCCGGTCAACCGTTGAGAGGCCAGGAAATTAATCGGTGACGCGACGCACACCGAGCCACATTATTGATAAATTATCGGCGAACGGAAACACCAGACCCCGGCCACGACTCGGACCCATCGGCGTCGCGTTCGCGTCGCGCGCGGAAGGGCTCGCCTGGATGATGTAGACCTGCTCGCGCCGCGAACACCAGATCTCGAACTTGCGGCTGTCCCCTCGGACGTTCTCCGTGATCCCAACTGAGCTCATCTGCGAGGGCAGCGGAGAAACATCAACAGGCAGCAGCATCGCATCGCTCGTCTACATCATAACGATCGCAGTTCGCAACGTGCCCGCGTATATTCGTTCAATGTCGAACAGAGAAAGTCCAGAATGTGTCCCTTTTTATGGGTTAGGTCGAATAAAAAAATACATGTAATAAACCTGCCTCCGCCAGACACAGCCAGTTAGTAATGATCGTCACGTGAACAAAACGTGACAATTCTTTACTACTTCGGCACACCGGTGCGCGTTGGAGAGCGAACCCCACAACATTTATTCTCTACTTGCACTCTCTCACGAAAGCCCTCGTATATAATATCAAAAGCCATGTATGCAGTGCCTCTTACGCCACCCAAATCGTCCAGTGGCACTTTACAAGTAGTTTGCAATCAGCCACTGACTTGAGACGACTGGCCGGGGCACCACCTGCGCTCCCTACCAAGCAGCCTCCACCAATGTATGCACATGCGGGGCTGCACCTGCAGCGAGTGCTTGTAGCTGTACGACGGAGTCTTCTCGTAGCCCTCGCTCGTCTCCTCGCGCCGCTTGCAGAACAGGAACATCTTCTCGTAGAGGAAGACGTGCCGCTGCATGGGCTTGAAGCGCGGGAAGTCTTTCACCTTGCTCGCGCCCTTCTTGTGGTCGGTCCACACGCTGAACGAACCCTGCATCAGCAGCTTGCCGAGCTCCAAAAGGTTCCCCTGCGGGTGGAGGCACGGTTGCGGTTGATAGATAGATAGATAATAATAATATCAATTTATATAGCGCCTTTCACCCGAGGGTCACAATGCGCTGCACAAGGGCCGCGAAGAGGACGGCATGTCAACAACGAAAGAAAAAAACAACCAATTAAAACCAAAGCAACAAAAAATATAAATGAATAATGCTGCTTCGAATTTACTGAAAGGTCGTGAAACTGGAAATTGCTCTTTTTATGAGTTCAGGTCACGTGAAAAGTATGTAAGTGTCGTGTACCCGTCGATATGTTGGAAAGCGAGCGAGCACACAGTACTTAGTGAGAAGGTCCGACGTTTCGGGGGCCGTTGCATCCAGCATCATCAGGGACAAGACTCGCTAATGGTTGCTGGCTTACAGTCTGTTAAGGCTATACGAGGCGGGGGTTATCTGTGTGTGTTCACCTTGTATCCGGTGATGGAGATCTGGTGCATGGAGTCGTTGAGAGACTTGAGGAGGCTCTGCATGCTGGCCAGGGCCTCCTCCAGCTCGAGGGCGTGCTGCACATCCTTGGTGCCCTTCAAGAGCTCCTGCACAGCGCAGCATCGGCGCACCGAGAATATTTCATGTCCGATTAAAGCCCCGTTGAGCTATAGATAGAGGTGAAAGTAAGCCGGTATCGTCCGGTAAGGTGTACCGGTAAGAAAGCGGCCGAAGCTTTCAGTAAAGTACAGGTGGGAAGGGGGGTCGCGATACGACCGTACCGGTTAAAAAATGTCAGTTAGTTTCACCCCTGGCGATGAAGTTGTTTTTCAAGGGCGACCCGGCTGACAGACGGTGGCGGCAGCAAAGTAATACGTAAACAAAAAAATTACACAGGTTTTAAAAAAAATAAATCGCACTTAGTGGCGCTAGTGACAGCGCTAACGCGAGAATGCGGACCTTGAGCAGGAGCTGGTAGCGGGTAATGCGCTGGACGGGCTTGAGGAGGTAGGAGTCCAGCGCCAGCTTATGGCCCAGTTTCTTCTGGCATTCCTGCAAGCAGCCAGGACAAGAGCATACCGTCTCAGGAACTCACTTAAGGCCGGGTCGACCTAGGGGAGGCACAGGATCGGTTCGGATATTCATCAGCGATGTTGGCTGCGAGCGGGAATCAAAACGCGGGTTGTCGGGTTTGTGTCGCAGCGTGCTAACCGCCGCACCGCCGCTCCCCACACACTCCATGTTCATTTGCAAAAGACAGACACCCCATATAACCTAAGCAGACTGTAGCATCAAGTGCCGTTAGCGAACAGCACCGATGCAGGCCGGCACTGCACACGAGCGGGTGGGTGGCCAGCACCACGCCCGGCCGCCTGTGTCTCCGTGAGCAGCAATGTTTTACACACGGAACCAGGTGCTTATTTGAGGCCCAGGTCTGGTTCAGAAAATCGTCACTGGCATTGACCAGGAGCGGGAATCGAACTCGGGTGGCCGAGTTCGTAGCGCGGCACACTTACCGCTACAGCTTCCCACGCACGCACCTATGCAAACGTACAAACACGAAGAGCCCCTGTGTAGCCTTGACAAATCGTCACTGGTGTTGGCCGTGGGTGAGGTTCGAACTCGAGTGGCCAGTTTTGTAGCCCAGCGCGCTAACCACCGAGCCACCGCTCAACACCCACACGTACGTACACACGCGCCGACACGCACGCACGCACGCACCTGGAAGAAGGGCGCGTCGGAGATCTGCCTCCACAGGGTCTCGGACTGCGGCTTGTTCTGGCAGTACTTCTCGTAGATTCGGAAATCCTCCTTCTGCTCTCCGCGCGCGCACACACGGACGCGTAAGTGTCGCGCGAAGCCGCGCGCCAAATATTACACGAGTGGCTATCCCGGCAGACACAGGGCGCAAGGCACGGCTACTCCCAGGATTGTACACCAGTCCATCGCAGGGTACAGGTGGAAAGTTAGCCAGCAGGCTGATTAACCTAAGCAGCAGCATGTCTTTGGGCCGTGGGAGGAAACCGGATTGCCAGGTAAAAACCTACGCGGATACGGGGTGGACATGCAAACTCCACACAGAAAGGCACCAGAGCCGGGAATCGAACCCGGAGGATTCTTGCCGTGAGGCGGCAGCGTTACTCACCGCGCCACCCCCCCCCCC
>JAZEWU010000052.1:1090702-1103108 GCA_036362915.1 Geotria australis | reverse complement strand
TGCTCACTTGGAGCCAGGAATAGCCTCATTTTTGCCAGCAACTCTTCCGGAAGGAAGCAGTCTCGTAATTTATGGTTACGCGTGTCTTAATCAGACCACGCATGCGTTCCTAATTACATGCGTACGTTATATAATAATTTAATAAATACAACTTATACCGCGTGCGTATTCGTTTAATTTGTAAGTTATTCATTCGAAGAGAGAACGACTCAGAGGCGCGAAGTAACTGCCCGGGTAGGGGGGGTGGGTGAAGTCGAGCCACGCAGTTAGCCGGCGCCAACCTGCCTATATATTATGATGCCCGAATACAGCTGTCTAGGTTAATTGTCCTGACCTAAACTGCCCCTGTTGCCTGGAGATGTTGTAACTTGCTTACCCCTCTCCGCTAGACAACTGTTTAAAAAAAGAGCTACATAGCTCAACGGTTCCTTCCAGCTTAGATTTTTTTTTACTTTGAGCTATGCAGCTCTTTTTAACAGTTGTCCAGCGGGAACGGGTAAGAAAGCTACACATCGCAGGGCACCGGGGGCAATTTAGTCAGGGACTAATTAACCTTGAGAATTAACCTGCTAATTGGCTCTGTCAGATGGAGGTGGATTTACGACAATTTTCTTTGACGTGACCCAGCCCAAAAACACTGAATTATGTTTCACATCGTTCATGAAGGCCTTCGTGTTAAATTAACTTAAGCGTTCGTCGACGTGTTGATGGACTGGTTTAATGTCTCCCAAATGGCAAAGCAGTTTTGTTTACAATCTCACTTAATTTGCGAAAGTCTCCCTCGTTACTTCTACACGCCTGTTCCCGTCTCTTTCCTGTCAAAACGTATGTCCCACCCATTTCTCTATACAGTAATGTCCCGCTTTACGTTATTTCGGACTACGTATAAACAAAAATATTGCGTTAAATCCTCCGCGATGTACACGGGTCGCTGTGCAAAAGAGACGACGCTATCTCGTGAATCCCACGGGGTTAATTTTTCAAACGGGTTTATTTTACGCGAACTTCAATTCCCGTGAGAAGGGGGTACCGGCAAGCGTGGACTAATCTCCATCCGTTCGACGTGTGCGGGATAAAGTGTCTCCCCCTCGCACGAGTGGGTTTTCTCCGGGTGCTCCGGTTTCCTCCCACGCGCGCACCCATTAATTTGCCGAAAACATCTTAATACGTAAACCCTGTACAGGATTAAGCGGTTTCTGACAATGATGATGAATCTTAATAGGTACAAGTGCCTGCTCGCGTTGCGGTTCGTGCAACGTTGCGACTTACACGCACGAAGCCACCACATAAAAACAACACCGATGACTACACCAATCAGCCATCGGCATTATCATCGAAACGCACTTTTGATATCATTCCAGCAGCATCCGTGCGTACGCGCAATTTCCCGTCCTCGTAAAAAAAATAAATCACGCTAGCGTCGCATCCGCTTACCGTACAGTACTACAATCGCGAACGTACGCGCGGCGGGCCCACGCTGCCTATTATTATCATCGTCGATGCACCTTGCCGAATCTGTGCGGGAAAAGGCTCATCCATAATTTAACATCAAAGCGCGCCACGGTTTCCCAAGTGACCGGGGGGATTCGGCGTACGCACGCGCGCCAACGAGGGACACGCGGAGACCTCCTGCCAGGGCCTACGCTTCAGGCTTCTCGGGGACGCTTGACGTCGGCGGCGGGTGTATCCGTCAGCGATAGATAGATAGATGTTTACTATTACAGCAGAAAAATACCCAGTGAGCTTGCAAGCTCTCTACGGGACTCCCGCGACACAACAAAATATGCGAATTTATGAGGCTACGCGCCGGCTGCTTCACACCTGGACGTTAAAGATACACTGAGGATATTTTGAAAAGAGTAGGCCGTTATGTGCAGGTGCCACGCCGAAAAAAATAAATGACAATTTTGAAAAGTATTACACCACACATTCATAATTTAGGATTAACTATGTATAATGGAGAAATTGTTTTTATGTATGTCCCCAATGAGGGTACGGGGTTTGATTCCTTAATAAGCGCACATTTTATCTGCACAACACCAAGCCTTACTTATCGATTGGTCTTCTGAAATTTCAGAGAGCCAGCAGCAATATTCCCAAAAGGACCTCAGGAAGAAATCCAGGTCAGAGCAGTTATCATGGTCAGCAGACACGTCATCGACAACAAGAGACGTCAGACGAACGTGTTACACGCTTGGAACAAGATCGCCTGTAGGGCGGGTACCCTGCTAGTGTTCGAATTCGATCCAATTCTTCGAAGCGTGATGGTTATATGACAGTTTCCCATTGCAACAAGTTATTTTTAGTTGCAGACAGCCCTTCAACATTTAGAGATATCTGCTAGTGTTAATAATGATGATTTATTTGACGACCTTTGGGGCGATAACAGCTGATGATTACGATGGTGACTAATTTTACTAGCTATGATAATGATAATGACGGACAGAACACCGGATTGAATTTAACGTCTCGTACAGGAGAGCATGACCTCATAACCAATTCAGCGACATCCACAGAGAAAATAAATTCCCATATCGACAACTGTGCAGATGGCGCCTCTACAAACCCCTTGCGTGACTCTACATTCAAATGCGGCCACAGCAGAGCCGCGGTAATAATTTCCTCGTAAAAATATAAAATAATTGCCGCTCCGAAATTAACGTAATAATATGCAAATTCCACCAAGGAGGGAGCAACGACATCGGCTCGTGCGTAGGCGCCGAGACGGCTTGGCGAGGCCTTCATCTAGCAGTCGATTCACCATGGCTCGCTGTCGATTTTCACAATCGCGTTCGCAAGTCACAATCTGTCGGCTCGAAACACGCCAGTCATTCATGTAGAGTCACGACAGATGTTGGTCGGTCTGCGGTCATGCATCAGGGTCAATTGAGCGCTATGAATATGAATGTTCGTTTTTTAACATCAGCAGAATAAAACACAAACTGTGCTGCGTACACACCTGCAGCGCGCTACGAACCCGGCAACCCGAGTTCGACCCCCGCTCACTGCCAAAAACTGTGACGAATATCTAAGCCGGTCATGTGCCTCTGCTCGGTCAACCTCAGCCTTAAATGAGCATATGGTGAGGTTTGTAAATATTGGCATGGGGGAGACAAAGGCGGCCGCGTGTGGCGCTGGCCAAAACACTTCTTCCTGTGCAGCACCGGCCTCTAATAGTTGCTCACTAATAGTACGTTTATATATTGCTTATGTTGGTTAATTCGCACCGTTGGTTGTATCGCAAAAATCGCGCTTCCAGAGCTTGCAAGCTCACCGGATATTTTCTACTGTAATAATAAACATCAATATATCTCAGTTAATCTGTCTCTCAGTTAATCTGTCTTGATGTTATTGACATGCCGTTCTCTCCACAGCCTTGTGCAGCGCTTTGTGACCCTCGGGTGAAAGGCGCTCTATAAATGCTATTATTATTACTTACCCCAAACAATGTAGACCACACCGTATACTGTACATTAATATACAGTGCATAGCATCAGAAAGAGCCAATCGGTTTACAGACTAAAGCGTGTTCATTCTCTATCCGCTGCTTGATTTAAGGCCGCCCTAATGCCATTGCTGTCGATTGGCTGTTGAAGCTCACTGGTGAGCGATGCACCGCACCTCAACCGGTGGACAAATTGGACTCTGTGGGAAAAGCCAATTACATAACAGACGGCGTAATGGCATTCCTCGCTTAGCTAATTAACGATCAATCTATCCCCTTCAACGCGGAGGTCCGCGGAGACCTGGAACGACCTCGACTTCAAAAGGTCACGGTGTCCCTGCGGTGACCCCCAGCTTGTACCGTGATCATTTCATTCATTCAGTCTCAGCGCCCGCTTAATCCTGCAGAGGGTTGCGGGGAGACGGAGCCTATCCGGGCAGGCACAGGGCGTACGGCAGGGCTATACACAGGATGCGACTTCAGTGCATAGCAGCGCACCGGGGGAAATTTAGTCAGCAGGCCAATTAATTTAGGCAGCAGCAGCAAGTGTGTCTTTGCAAATTGGGAGGAAACCGGAGTACGCAGCGACAAGGCACGCGGACACGGGGGATAGCATGCAAACGCCGCGCAGACAGGCGGGCACCCGAGCCGGGGAATCAAACCCGGGTGCTTTTTTTACTGCGAGGCAATCCACTGCTGGATGAGGGCTTGTAAACAGACGCGTATTTTATACTTAAACTTGCCCGCACGCCAAGCTTCCACCCCACCCGGTGTACCCACGTGCCGCCCGGTGACCTGAGCGCGCCACCACGCGTCCAAAACACCCGCAACCGCGGGTGTTACGGGTGTTGCGACACCCGCACTTTCACAGAAACATGATTCCATCTCCCCCACCAATTTTTCCTGAGGTAGTCTCATATCTACGGGTAGTCCGATGAAACGAAACCGAGTTCCCAACACGTGAAAACCTATCGGTCAAGTTAGATTGATTGAACGGCCATCCGGCCAATCACGACCATTCGACCAACCCGCTAGGCCAGCAGGGGCGGGAAGAGTAAACCAGTTGAAGTACGGGGGGTTGCGGTGCTCATGTCCCACCCCTAGAACCCCCCCACACTTTTAAAATCCCTGCTCCACCGATGCGAATCCGCACGGAGTCGGCAGCGCGCCGCTCCGATAACGTATTCCGCGGGCGAGCGAACGCCCGTGTGGCGTCCCAGCCGGCCGAATTTGTCGGAGGAGTCAAGGTCGACAACTCGTTCTTTCGCCGAAATCTCTGCAAACTCTGCGCGGAGCTCCCCAACTCTCTCCCGCCCCCCCCCCCCCCCCCCGCCCACCACACACCAGCGCAGCTGTCACAACCGCTCGCCAGATGCAGCGGTGAGCACGCTGCGCCAACGAACCCCCGAGTTCGGTTCCCGCTCGCGGCCGACACCACCAGTGACAGCTTTCTGAACTGGTCCTGGGCCCTCCTCTAAGGTGAGGGGGTTCTCGACATTGAGTCGTTCTCTTCTGCGAGTTCCATCCATCCATTCATTTTCAGAAACCGCTTAATCCTGTAACAGGGTCGCGGTGAGACGGAGCCTATCCCGGCAGACACAGGACGCAAGGCAGAGGAACACCGAGGATGGGACGCCAGTCCATCGCAGTATGTGCGAGTTATAAATGTATTTTTTTATTTCACACCTCAATGGCCACTTAGGTCTGGTCTCCACGGAGACGCTAGGTAGCGCTCGCAGCCCACTGATGGGGCGCGTTCCGGGAGATCGGGTCAACGGTCACGAAAGAAACCCGTGACGGGCTCCCGAATCTCAGCGATATAAACGTCGAACTCGCGCGCTGCGACCCGCAATCAATCACAGGCCTGCCCGATTGTTGACATGTCCGTTCTCTTCGCGGCCCTTGTGCAGCGCTTTGTGACCCTCGGGTGAAAGGCGCTATATAAAACGCTATTATTATTATCTGCTTTAAAAACAACCAATTCACAAGGGCGTCAGCTCAAAGTCGTTATGACGGCTCAAAAAAACCAAACCCCTGGGGAAAAAAAACCCCCTCATAAACAACACAGCGGAGAATCCCTCGGCTCGAGGTTTCAAATCAGGTGAATACGCGAGCAAAACCATTGGCAACGGCACGCTTCCCAAACGGTTTCCCGGCCGAACGAGTCACCAAGGCACCGGAAATTCTGTAGGGTGCGCCCCTCCTCCCCGTGGGTGCGTGGGAAACCGCGGCAAGGTGGTCGTGGGTCGGGGCTAGCGGGGTCGGAACGATAATATTTACAATTATAACGCGCAAATATTCGTTCAATGTCGAAAGTATTCATTCGACAAGAGACGACTCGGAGGCGTAGCGAGGAAAGCGCTGGGAGTCGCGGATGTTACCACTGCGCCACCCTGCCGCGCCACATCGCTGGTTCACGAGTACAGCTAGCGGGAGGTCCCGAGACAGCCCCGTGTTAAGAGGGTATTTTGGCCTACTCTTCCACGGCGGGGAGACGCCTCGGGAGCGTGCCGTTGCGGCGAGGTTTGTAAACAAGGTGAATAATTAAACGCGCGTCGGGTCCCTAAGAAACCCCGCTCGCTTTGAGCCAGCAGCAGGCATCTGGAAAGGTCGACAAAGGTCGCGCGCGGCGTGGGAATCACGGAGCGGCTTAACCTTTGCAAGCACTCGCCAGGCAGGCGCGTCGCAACCGCGGGTGTGGCAGGAAAAAGTGGGGGGGGGAATCACGTTTCTGTGAAAGTGCGGGTGTCGCAACACCCGCGGCTGCGTCACCAGGGCAGCCGTGCCCGGCTACAGGCTGCCCCATTGCCCCAGGGTGTTATGGGTGAGGACACTTAACGCGATGACTGAGCGGCGACCGCTCATCCGAGCGAGGAACGCGTCGCGTCAACACGCGGACAGATCCACCGGCTCACGATGCAGTCCGTAAAGAGCTTGCAAGCTCACTGGGTATTTGTCTGCTGTAATAATAAACATCTATCTATCTATATACCTACTCACAATCGCACGCAGCAAATCCAGGGTTTCACATGGAGTCACCCCGGCAAACCTCTACTCTCCTCCACACACTGCCCTACCACCTCTCCCCTCTCATCTCACTACCCTCCTGCTCAACTCACTCCGCACTTTCTCCTGCTCCTCTCATCTCACTGCACTCCCCTCCTAACGCTAGATTTATTCAGCACAGCCGTAACGCCGAGTGGAATAAATTCGTAAAACTTGTATCCGTCGCTTGACGAAACGTGGGTGACATCATCTACAATTCTACATCTTTAACTAGACTCTAGAAGAATAATGTTCTGCGTAATCCTCAGCCATCATTACGGGATACGTTCTCTGAGCTCATCTCTGTTTTAAATCACCCAATATTACTGTTATTAAAGGTCTTTTCATCACGATTAGCTTCGGAGCCATCGCTCGCTGTGCAAAACACATGTCTCGCCTTTTAACGTTCTGGAAATAACAGCAGGAAAAAATTGAAGTATCCCATTTCACTCTCAAAAGTTATACTCGTCCAACAATTACGCTGCACTCATTTCCATTTTCAATTTGATAAAAGTATGATTACAAAAAAAGCAATTACTCTGTACAAGAATACGCAGCATTAGGAATCTTGCTGCAAACTATTAAATACTAAATAGACCCAAAAATTTTCACATTTTCACACTGGCACCGCGACCCTCACCAGAACAAGCGGTTTAGAAAATAGATGGATGGATGACTTATATTTTCATGTTTTACTGTGGGAGATATGTGACATTTCAGACCAGGGGTGAGGTGCCTACTACCCATGGACTCGACCAAGAAATCCATGTCAAAGCAATCACGTCAGCAGACAATATCATCAAAAACGAGGCTCGCAACAAGATCACCCGTAGGACAGGTACTTTGCTAGTCATAATAATAATTATTTCTACGCAGCTGACAAAAATGGGGAATTTTAACATCCCGGAAAGAGCTCAAAAAGCGAGCGATCCCTGCAAAACCCGGCGACAACCTTACCTCACATTTCAAATCCGCCCGCCCACAACCAAAAACCATTGCGTATTAACGCGTGACTTCAACGGTTTTTTTTAAACGTCAATTCGTGTATTTGCTGTGTCGCAGGAATCCCCGTAAAGAGCTTGCAAAGCTCACTGGGCATTTTCTATTCAATTAAAAAAAAATTTATTTGTCAACTCTACCAAATGTACAGGACATACAGAGAATCGAAATACCATTTATCTCAGACCTTGGCGTAATAATAATAATAAACATCTATCCTGCTATCCATCGTACGGCCGCAACTAATCGCGTTCCGGGATGGAGAGGGGGAATATTTCCGACATGGCGACAACACCGCGTTGCTAATTTTAGCGCGCTCATTCACACCCGACGCCGCAAGAGCCTCTCGCGGCGAGAGTCGTGACCTCGGCACGAGGGTGTGTTGACGTGTGGTCACCCGCCAAAAGGTTTCGGAAAGTCCGAATTGGCCCCTCGGTGAGGAAAAGGTTACCCGCCCCCCGTTTCCGACCAATCGGATGGCCCGCTGCAAAGCACCGCGGGTGAGGTGCGACTCCTGCATGTCGGTGCCGTTTGGTCGTCGGTGACCGTGTGATTTTTTTCCGGCAGCCGATTTACGTTCGTCGTGTTGTTTATTTTGATCGAGTTCGTTGCTCTTTGCAGCTGTTTTTCGGGATAGTTGTGTCACTGAGCGATCTCCCTCTCTCCCTTGCGACGTTTCGCCTCACACGTTGGAAGCATCATCAGGCGTTTAAGCGATGCTTCCAACGTGGTACCCCGTTATGTGTCAGAACGCATCTATGACTGCGATGCGGAACTCGAAAATGCGGAACTCGACAGATCAGGTTTGCCATATGATGTGGAGGTATTAAAAACAACAGATTTCACCAATAAGTTTCGGGATGATATTCCCACGTGGCTTTGGGGGCTTTCTGTGTACATCTTTTTTTAACAGTTGTCCACAGCAGGGAAGGGGTAAGCAAGTTTCAAACATTTCAGACACAACAAACCGACTGAGCAGGGTGTCTCCGCGCCTCCGAATCAACGGGTGCAACACGCCCGGAGAAAATGCGAGCGTTACAAAAGTAGATTATTATTATTTAAAAAAACCACTAAATGGACACCTTTCCTCATTGCCAGAAAGGGTAAAACCTCGTATATTCTACATTATTTGTACACTGGCAAAAAGGTGCTCACAGTCTATACATCACAGATGATCGGTAAATCCAGCACGGTGCGGGAACGAGGACACACACTGTAACCTCCCCACCCCGGGGGGCCTCCCCCCCCCAATCTCGCCCCCACCCTGGCCCCCCGGCCGAGTACCCATCCCAAAAACATACCTGTGAGCACGGCGAAGCCCAGTTCCAAGAGCTCCCTCAGGTCGCGAGCCCGCAGCTCCCTGCACTCCGCCTCCATGATCTCATCTGTGACACGGGCAGAGAAGGAGGGCCGAGGGGTCACCAAGAGGGGTCAGGCAGGGGGTCAACGCGCGCCACTCTTGAACCACCGAGCGGGGCTCTAGAACAACCGCGCGGTGTTCTGGAACGATGGCACGGTGCTCTGGAACAACACTGGCTTATACGTCCTGCTCGCCCTATTTCGGTTTTCTGCTGGCAGCCAACATCGGTTTCGAACAGCCGAACCAGGCCCGGACCGACCCCTAAGGTCGACTCGGCCTCAAAACAAGAACCCGGCGCGGCGTGCGACTGTCACCGCTGCGATAGATGTTTATTATTACAGCAGAAAAATACCCGGTGAGAGTGCAAGCTCTTTACGGGACTCCTGCGACACAACAAGTCAAGGTGCCGACCAAAACACTGTCCCGTGCGCCGTGCCGGCCTTCATTAGATTTTTTCGCAAACACCGCACATTCTCCCGTCGATTATAAAGGTTTGAATCAGAATCCTTCGCCGTTGTGCGATCATTTCAGCAATAATAATTTCGGCGGCTTATCGACGGTTTTGTTAAACGACGGGCACCCTTTTACAGCAACACCTGTGTGGTCCTTTAAACCATTCGGACTCCGATCCATCCCGGGTTTAACCGGAGCGTGCGAGGAGCTCACAGACGGCTGGCTGCCCGGACAACACAAGAGCGATCGTCAAAGTGTCGCCGGCTTGGCACAAGCGCCGCGGTGATGTCACCGCCGCTGAATGGTGAATGACGGTTGGGTACGTGTGTGTGTGGATGTCAAGGCCACCGGGTTCGTAACGCAGCGCGCTAACCGCAGCGCCACCGCTCCCCGCTTGATTATGGCAACACACGCACACATCCATTCATTGTCAGAAACCGCGTAATCCTCTACACAGGGTTGCGGTGAGCCGGAGCCTATCCCGGCAGATGTAGGGCGTAAGGCAGGGCCACACCCCAGGATGGGACGCCAGTCCACCAACAGGGCAGGACAATTAACGTATTATGCAGCAGCATGTTTTTGAACCGTGGGAGGAAACCGGAGTGGCAGGTGGGAAAACCCACGCGGACACGGGGAGAACATGCAAACTCCACACAGAAAGGCACCCGAGCCGGGATTCGAACCCGGGGATTCTTGCTGTGAGGCGGCAGGGCTAATCACCGCTACGCCACCGTGCCGCCCCACGCGCACACACACACAATGGACAACCCAGGAAAGGGTGGATGCGGGTGAAAGGTGCGACTGGAAAAGGGTCACCCTGACCCCGATGGGATGAATTAATTTTAGACTTGTTTTAATTTTTTTAAGCTGTATTTAAAAATACTGGCAACAGATTTAAAACCGCTCAGCGACACCTTATACACGTTCTAATCTGAGACGCGCGATGTTTTGTCACGAATGGAGGGCTTCTCGCAGGATTGCAGTTGAGAGCTGTTCTTTCGGGATAGCCGTGGCGAGCGTTTCTCCCCTCTCTCTCTCCCTATCTCTATAAATCTTGTATATATTTTAATTATTGTCAGCAATTCGCGTGTTTTTTGTGTCGCGGGAGTCCCGTAAAGAGCTTGCAAGCTCACCGGGTATTTTCCTGCTGTAATTATAAACATCTATCTATCTATCTTGGCGACGTTTCGCCTCCCACGTTGGAGGCATCCTCAGCCAGTCGTGTTCATCCAGAAAACGCAGTAGCGCTGCCTGAAGATGCCTCCAACGTGGGAGGCGAAACGTCGCGATGGAGAGAGGGGGGAACGCTCCGCGCGGCTATCCCAAAAGAGCAGCTCTCGGGAGCAATTCCCATACAGCGAGACAGCCGTGAAAACCCACATAAACGCACAAAAGCAGTCACACGGTCAGAGAGAAAAAAAAACCAATCGTGACTACACTGTGCCGGGCGATATAAACAGGCCTTCAAACGCTGCAACCCTGTCACATCTTTACAACCGACAATGCAACAGAGGAAAGCCACTGAATATTTTGTCCCCTCTCGCTGTAAACACCGTCTAATCCTCACATGATACTAGAAGGATGTGTGTCACGATACCGCAGTCAGTCAGTGTGTGTGTGCTACGTTCTGAGAGCTCAACAGATTCCTTGCACCCCCCACCACCGCCCACACACATTCGTCTCAATAACATACGAGCTAACTTCAACTCTCTGTAAAAAAAAATGCTTCTATTTTTGCGTTGCACCAGAATTTCCACATCTTCCTCAAGCATTTCCTTTTCGCGTAAATTAAGTAGACAACAAAGTAATGGGCTTTGTGTGGATACTTGTTTTTTTATATATATATATAAAGGCGCAGCGCTGCAATTGCCTTTTAAAGCCACTGCCGGCAGATGGGCCTCCACTAGAGGGCGATGTTGAGAGCTGCCCTAGAACCGCCGTTCTCAACCGGTGGGTCGTGACCCATCAGTGGGCCGCGAGCGCCACCTAGTGGTTCGTGGAGACCAGACCCCAGTGGGCCTTGAGGTGCAAAACGTTGAGAACCCCCCCCCCACCCCGCTCTAGAGAAGTACTTGGCCTACTCTTCCAAGCCGGCCAGACGTCTGGGAAGAGGTCGAACTACCCACATTTTAACCCCACAACACGCGACATTCCGAAGCTCATCCTACTGCAGCGTACCCCATTCACACCGGGTTTGGGAATTTCACAAACATCGATCTAGAGGCGGCACGGTGGCGCGGTGAGTAGCGCTGCCGCCTCACAGCAAGAAGGACCCGGGTTCGAATCCCGGCTCGGGTGCCTTTCTATGTGGAGTTTACATGTTGTCACCGTGTCCACGTGGGTTTTCACCGGGCACTCCAGTTTCCTCCCACAGTCCAAAAACACACTGCTGCCGCATAACTTAATTTACCTGCTGACTAAATTGCGCCCGGTGACCTGCGATGGACTGGCGTTCCATGGGGGGCATAGCCCTGCCTTGCGCCCTGTGTCTGCCGGGATAGGCTCCGTCTCACCGCGACCCTGTACAGGATTGAGCGGTTTCT
The DNA here is from genome assembly GCA_036362915.1 of Geotria australis. Classification (NCBI taxonomy): domain Eukaryota; kingdom Metazoa; phylum Chordata; class Hyperoartia; order Petromyzontiformes; family Geotriidae; genus Geotria; species Geotria australis. The sequence continues at coordinate 1,091,263 of JAZEWU010000052.1, read as the reverse complement.
GACAATGGACGGGATGGGTCGACGCGATCCACCAACCCTCGCCGACAAGCCACTGCGTTCCCAGCAGGAGACACAACCGTAGCTGTTTTTCCTTCACTGCTCGAGAATACCCTGTAGCCGGTACTATATGTAATCGTGTAAATGACACATAAATATATCCTTTGGCTGAAGGGAAAGGTGGCGGCGGAAGGGTGAGCGGGAATTAAAATCCTCGACTTCCGTAGCAGGGCCCGGTTGAATGTCTGCGAGTGTTCCACTGTCGTCACTGCACATTGGCCCGAGCCGAGATAAGAGGCAAACGTGACTCGACAGCCCATTAAAATGTACGCGAGCCGCCAAGAGCACGGAGTACGTACGACAGGGACAGGAGATAAACGGACACGCGGAGACGCACGCACGCTGACAGTAGAGGGACAGGTTCTGGCAAGTAAGCGACAAAGATAAATATCACCCGTATAGCCTTGACATACTGCAGGGTCAAGTGCTGTTAGCGAGCACGTCTGAAGGCCAACACGGCTCACGAGTGCGTGAGTGGCCAGCACCACGCCCGGCCGCCTTTGT
>JAZEWU010000052.1:1024434-1058886 GCA_036362915.1 Geotria australis | reverse complement strand
CCCCCCGCCCCCCCCCCGCAGACCATCGGCGTGCGGAGAGAGAGAGAGATTAGCCCGGGAGACGCGCGCACACGCTCCTTGCATCTCAAACGCTTGGCGCCGACAGCGGCAGCACATTCGCCTCTCATTGCGCCCGAGACATTTATTTGCGGGGCGCGTGTGCAAGTCTGTGTAGGTCTGTCTGTCTGTCTGTGGAGTGTGTGAGTAGGTGTAGTGTGTGTAGTGTGTGTGAGCGTGCGTGTGAGTGATTCTGCGTAGCTGTGTGTGAGTAGGAGGGTGGTGTGTGCAGAGTGTGTGCTCATTTTGTAGGTGTGCTTGTGTCTGTGTTGGCAGCGCGTGTGGTGATCGACAACAGCACTTGACCGTACCATCAGCCGACTGTATACGGGGGATCTTTGTCTTGTGAGCGTGTATGTGCGTGTGTTGTCTTGTGTGAGAATGCAATGTATTCTATAGAGAAGATGTTTTCCCATGCTGAATTGTCAAGATAACAAGCTCATCCTATCCGTGGAAAATGCATCAATCAAAAGTCAATATAAAAATAAGTCCTCATCCGTCGTGTTAGACGTACACATTATGTGTGAGCTAACTACATGCTAATGGACTGGCGTCCCATCTTGGGCACAGCCCTGCCTTGCGCCCTGTATCTGCCGGGATAGGCTCCGGCTCACCGCGACCCTGTACAGGATTAAGGGCTATACCCAGAATGGGACGTCAGTCCATCACGGGGCACCGGGAGCAATTTAGTCCGCAGGCCATTTAACCTATGCAGCAAGCTTGAACTTGGACTGTGGGAGAAAATCGGAGTGCCCGGCGAAAACCCACGCGGACACGGGGAGAGAGAGAGTACACGCAGACTCCACACAGAAAGGCACCCGTTATATATCGATTGCCAAATTATATATGTAGATTACATACAGTTTGTCAACGGTAAAGAGGATGCTGCGTGGGTACTTACCCTGGCACGAATGACCACAATGCGGTTACGCCGCACCGCGAAGAATCGCAAAGAAGAAGACCACAACGCCGATGATCGTGAGCAGGCGGCCTTGGTATACGCTCCCACAATAACAACAACAACGACAACGGACCGTTGATTCCCGAAGCACTCGCCTTTTGACGGCTTTTGACAGCTCCGGCCAGGAACGCGATGATTCTGGCACCGTCGACGACACAAACCAACGAAATAAGGCAATCTTAAAAAAACCGGCGCGCTACTTGAAGGATGACGCCGATAACGGGCTTTGCCGTTCAAGCGTGCGAGATTTGAAAACAAAAAATAAAATAAGAAACCGTAATTATGACACGCGGAACGTTTTATTTCATCGCCCGTTAATTGTGAAGAAGTGAAAGTCGAGTTGCGACGCGCGGGCGTTTGTCCGCTTTAGCAGTGGAAAAAAACAGTGCCGGTAGAGAGACGTTGGTGGTGGTGGGGGGGGGCAACTGGCGGAGCTCACAAGGGCTGCTGTGACACCGATACCTGTGACATGGATACCCCGGGTGATATAGACGTAACCAACGAGAGGCCGGTGGCTTTTAATTATGAATCAGGGGCAATGTCCTTTCCCAAAAGAGACGACTGCCACGGCTAACCACCGACACTCACTGCCACGAGCACCGCCGTCAGCACCACGACCGTCACCGCCACGAAACTTAGATCCCGGTTAGAATTTAAATTTCTGCCCAGTTGCGATTGTCGATCTTGATTCGTGTTCTAAAGGTTCAAAATGTAGCACTCTTCCCTCTTAAAGTTGATTATGTAACCATTAATATGCTTTAGGGGTTTTTTTTCCCCACTATCGCAATGCACAGGGATTAGTCTTACAGGGTTACTTGAAAAAAATGTGCAATGCTATGTATTTTGGACTATTTTATTTGAAAAATGCGCGCACTGCTACGTGTAAATGTTTTTCGTTGTTGGTTGATTTAAATGTTGGTTATTTATGAATCTTGTATAAAATGTTGTTATTATTGTCAGAAATTCGCATGTTTGCTGTATCGCAGGAGTCCCGTGAAGAGCTTGCAAGCTCACTGGGTATTTTTCTGCTGTAATAATAAACATCTATCTATCATTGTCACCACCACCACCACCGGTGGCAAGAGCGACGATGATACTAAGCTGATCCGTCACATCGACCCCCAATTGGCCACGTAGCTCCGAGCATAGAATTCACGAGCGGGTGATACTGTGTGGAACTTTTGCCATCGCAGTCATTAAAGTTTTAGTCCTCGTGGGCCGTAAGCGTATCGTGGTGAAAGGGTTTGCGTGTTCCAATGAACCTCAGAGCTATCTCACCTGAATACGAGCAGGTCTGGAGTCTAACGCTCCTGTTAGGGTCGCCCTTGGGTCATAAGCCCGATTTCGTACCAAGTTACGCACGGTACATTCCCGTCTCGCTTATTCTGTTGACCCCAAGCACGGTATGTCCCTGGTGTGTTTTTAAGTCTGTCTGTAAGTCAAATGTTCGTCTTAGTATATATTTTACCGAAAACATCTTAACACAATAATACTAATACTACAGTAATAATAATAATATTGAACCGCTGAAAACGCGCAGTGTTTTGAGCGTCGCGCAAAGTAGTCCGCCCGCTCGTTAGTACGAACCATTGCATGCAACTCGATTTTTTTTAAATAATAGGCTTCACGGAGGTCGGTACGTAAGTACGGGCGTTCGTAAGTCGGGCGTTCGTAACCCGGGGACTGCCTGTAACTTCCTTGAGCTCAAACCGTTGCGTGATCGTCCGGCGTCGCGCGTTGCCGAAGCAACACGGGCCTAACCGCGTGGCATGTCGACGATGCGCGCGGTGCCATGCCATCGGGATTCACGAAGCGTGCCGTGAGCAACCGCAGACTCGCGATGACAAGTTGAGGCACGGCAGCCTCTCGTCTCACGGACGAATCGATCGACTTGGTACAAATCGGTCCGTTTATTTTCCAAGCTTAAAAAAGGAACCGTTGAGATACTGTAACATCTTCAGAACAACCTAGCAAAACTGGGGGCAAACACACAAACTCCACACAGAAAGGCGCCCGAGCCGAGATTCGAACCCGGGTCCTTCTTGCTGTGAGGCGCAGATCTTATCACTGCGCCACCCAACCCCGGACAGCGGCTGTTCAAACCGGCAACAACACCACCACCACGTTTGTTTCAAAGTTCCTTCAACAAGAAGTCATCTTCGTCTTGTTTAACCGTGCAGCTCTTTCACAATACACTATGTCCGGAACCGCACAGAATACCGGTCACAACGGACTGTTGCCAAACTGGGCACGAGATGAACCACAGCTAAAAACAAACGCAGAAAACAAACTGTATTGCCAACATCCTCGGCAGCGCCACTCACAGCGCGCCACGGTGGCCGTGGTGAATGGCGCTGCAACCCAAGGGGAGTGGACCAGACATCCCTTTCCTCAGCAATAGATTCCAGCCCTTCCTGGGTAGGGATTCCCAGGCGTTCCCAGGCCACCCGAAGGATATGATCCGCGGTGAGTCGCGCTGCCGCCTCACAGCAAGAAGCCCCCCTCGGTTCGATTCCTGGCTTCGTGCTTTTGCGTGTTGTCCTCACCCCCCGTGTCCGCGTGGGTTTTCGCCGGGTACTCCGGTTTCATCCCACAGTCCACAGACATGCTGCGTAGGTTAATTGACCAGCGGACTGGGTATAGCCCTGCCTTGCGCCCTGTGTCTGCCAGGATAGGCTCCGCTTAATCCTGTTACAGGACTAAGCGGTCTCTGACAATGGATGAATGAATTCATGATGGTTGCTCTTCAGAGCTCTTCTTTCGGGACAGCCGTGTCACTCAGCGCTCTCCCTCTGACGAGACTAAGAATTACGAGTCTATAAAAAGACCGCCCTTAAGTACATGGGACTGGCGCAGCATTTAACCGTGCCTCGTGACACTCACTTGTCAACAGACGCTACAATTGACATTTCCAGCTAAAAAAAAACAACCTTTTCAACAACACATGCCTTCCCTTAAAAAAAATGTTGGTACACCAGATTCCAGCCACAACATTACTTCAATCACAGCGATACAGCGATTAAAAACTGCAAAAAATGTATCCAGCATCTGTGCCAGTATGATCCAGCGTTAAGGTATTAGCAGTCAGTTTGTATATAAGCTGGAAGCAATCGTTGAGCTCTTTGTAACAGTTGTCCAGCGGAGAGGGGTAAGGAATTTACAACATCTCAGGGCCACCGGTGGGCAATGTAGTCAGGATAATTAACATAGGCAGCATCATGTCTTTGGACTGTGGGAGGAAACCGGGGCACCCCGGCGAAACCCCACGCGGACACGGGGAGAACATGCAAACTCAAAGTACCCGAGCCGGGTATCGGAACCCAGGAACTTCTTGCCGCGAGTCAGCAGGGCGACTCAATCATAATCTCTCGGGAACACAGTGATTTTCATGAATCACATCAAGCAGCGCATCGCGCGCGCCCATAGACTGAATTGAAAAAAATAAAACACAGTAAGATGCATTAGCACAACGTAGACGGGTGGACGGAGGAAAGCAAGGAGGCCAGAAATGATTCTGTTTAGTGCCGTATCAGACACCTCTTCCGCATTACTGCAGATGCCGCAGTTTATTAACCTTGCCACGGCGGCCAGACGGCGATACGCGACACACGGAGCACACACGTCGAGAGAATGCCCGTATTATTGCGAGTCGACCATTATACACACCACCTACTGTGCACAATACCACAGATATTAAACGTGGACCCCCCCTCCTCCTCACTAACAATGCAGATAGGTTCGTGTCGTGCCCCCTGTGTGAACGGCACTTGACCTTACAGTCTGATAAGGCTATACGGGGATCTTTGTCTAACCCGGCTACGTCTGGGGAAACCAACACGCAAACTTTACGCAGAAAGGCACCCGAGGTGGGAATCGAACCGGGGAGTTTTTTCACTGTAAGGCGGCAGCGCCACTCACCGCATAGCCACCGTACCGCCCTTAGGTCGCTCGCATTGTTATGATTTAATAACCGTGACCTGTACTGTACGCCGAACCAAAACCAGCCCCCCCTCCCGAATCTTTAAAAAACAAAACCCCATTAAACGAAACCGCGACAGAACGGTTGACAAACGTACGACGTTCCGGAGCGGAGCCATCCGTACCTGTGAGCGTCTTCATGTCGAGCCATTGCCGAGCGAGATCCTGGCTTAAGAGTGCAAAAGGGTTGACATCCATGGCGAGCGGCAAAACATCCCGACACCGTGGGCCCTCTCTCCGAGCCAAGCCCTCCTAACGAGACACACCCAGAAACGTGTTGAAACCTCTCCCATCCTGCTTACGCTTCGCGCCCACGAGGCTACCGTTGCAAACAGAAGCACGTTGTTGTTATTATTATCATCATTATCCGTGGCTTCCAAAGGCGTATTTCGACACGCCTTCCAATTAAGACATCTCTCGAGTCGCTGGAACAATTGAGTCACTTCATTGTCATTATAAATCATCATCAATAATCATCGACGGTCTCAACTAATCCCGGGTGCTCTGTGATGGACCGGCGTTCCATCCTGGGTAAAGACCTGCCTTGCGCCCTGTGTCTGCCGGGATAGGCTTCGGCTCACCGCAAAACCTGTACATGATTAAGCGGTTTCTGACAATGGATGGATCATCGTCGTTCATTCACTGATTGATTGGATCAGAAACCGCCTGATGATTACCCAGAAAAGTTGTGTACGTGTTGGTATTTTTACGGGTCATGAATGGCTTACCCTTGATAACCTGTTCCAGTGGCGGCACAGGTAATATGGACCAGGTGTGTATTGTACCTGGCCGGGCAGGTGTGGTGGCATTTTATCTGTAACCGTGCCACACCTAAAAATGTGTAAAAAATGTGGAGTGCACGCCAGATTTGCACAGCGTGTCTCGCTTGGCAACCGTCACTGAAGTCAGTAGCGTAGCAAGGTGCCACCTAGTTCAGGTTGATCGTCAACTTGACGTTTAGAACACTGCACATTTAGAACATTTCACATTGTTAATAGTGTATTCAAGACATTGTGAATAGTCCCTCCATCGATTGTCAGAAACCGCTCAATCCTATACAGGGTCGCGGTGAGCCGGAGCCCATCCCGGCAGACACAGGGTGCAAGGCAGGGTTATTACCCAGGATGGAACGCCAGTCCATCACAGGGCACCGGGAGCAATTTAGTCCGCAGGCCAATTTAATCTGTGCAGCAGCGTGCCTTTGGACTGTGGGAGGAAACCTGCCTACTCAGCAAAAAAAACCCAACGCGGACACGAGGGAGAACACGCAAACGCCGCACAGAAAGGTCCCGCAACCGGGAATCAAACTCGAGTGCTTCTTGCTGTGAGGCTGCAGCGATACTCACCGCGCTACCGTGACCACCGATCGACACGTATACTTGGAGGAGTGTTATCAAGCAGAAACCGAGTCGAATCGAGCCGTAATAGTTTACAGATGTGTAATCATTATCAGAGGTAATTTGTCCGGACAATGGCCCTCGCCGCGACAATTTGCAGGTATATCACATCACATGAGGCCCATAAAATGCATTGTATTACTCTCGGCATATTGCCCACATATATTAACCGCTTGAGTCGGAGTGGGTTAGCGAACTTGCCCGCTGTAGAACCCACTAGCAACCGCCTCACACTCAACCAGGTTCGATTCCCGGTCACGTAAGTCACCGGTGGAAATGTTGTATCTGGTTGTGGTTCTGGTCTCCCCCCTTTGTGGACTCGGCCTTAAATGTTCCCGATCATCATCATCATCATCAGTAGCAGCAGCCTTGATCTATCTGCAGCTGGATGAAGGTCGTCTCCCTAGATACATCAAATGCATCGTTAAAAATAAATGAATAATACATACTTTTACTTATTTAATTAGAAAGGCCTCAAGTAATCTGCAAAAGTATTTTTTCTCTCGGGGCTGAGAGTTTGGCTTCGTGTGAAAGCCGGCAGCGCTACTCACCGCGCCACCGTTCCGCCCCACTCGGTAGAGGTGTCTCTATGTATTTTTACGGGTCTCCATGTATCTCTATGAGTCTCCATGTATCTCTGCAGGGAGAGGCGGACCCGTGTGCGATTCCCACCGTGATTTTTTGTTCCCAATTCCATCCATCCATTTTCTAAACCGCTTGTCCTGGCGAGGGTCGCGGTGGCAGCAGTCCAAGGAGAGTGAACCAGACATCCCTTTTACTCAGCAACAGATTCCAGCTCTTCCTGGGGAGGAATTCCCAGGCCAGTCGAAGGATATAATCCCTCCAGCGTGTCCTGGGTCGGCCTCTATGTCTCCGCCCAGTGGAGATCTAGACGCCAACCCCAGCCCTGGCCCAAATCAGAAAAAAAATGCCGACAGACCTCACGTGCGGTCTGGGACCAGAAACATCCCCCGACACGTTTCGCCGAGCGACACGACACAAGCATCGTGTCGTCCTCTCCCCAGAGGTCATCTTCACAGAGTCAAGGAGACGGAGGCGCAGCCGCACCATCTGTCCTGTGCCGGCCCAGGGGACGGTAGAGGAGCAGAGAGGACAAGGGGAGGGATTGGTGGCTTGGACAGCACTCACGAGCCACATTAGCCACCGAGCCATATGGTCGAAAATCAGCGGATGCCACGGTGGGTCCCTAGATAGCAGTCCGATTACACGGCGTTGCCACCGGAGACTAAGGGTTTCCACGGATTGAAGGACTGTGTAGTATAACCAGGGCATGCCACGGGAAGGAAATATATATTTTAATTACGAGTTATGGTTTTTTTTACTTACAGACATGCCTCTATAGTCCCCACACCTGGATCTCTAGTCCCCCTCTGTACCTTAGAAATAGTACCGTACTATTCCAGTACTCTCCCTCCGACGCAACGCCTAACCTTTACATTACTTATTATTGAAAAACTGTCCTCGTATAACGCGATTTCGCTTAACGCGCTGATTATTTTTTTTTATAAACCCACTTACCGTGTTATACCAGAAGAACCTGTAAAAGTGGTGCGTCCACGCTGTGTACACGCTATATTCACGGGGGAAGGCAGGGGGAAGGCAGGAACGTGGTTAACCGGCGCCAACATTTGCCATACACTGCGTCCTATATATAGAATTATAGATGATGTTATCGGCCAGTTAATGAGTGGGGTTTTTTTTGTTATGGGAGGAAACCGGAGAGATCGGAAAAAAAACCCGTTCTTCTGACGTAATTAGAGGCGGAAAAGCGGTCGAGACGGTTGATGGTACTGTAGCGGCAAAGTGGGAATTTAAAGGTCAAATACGTGGCGTTCGGATTTGACACGCGTGACCAACAATTGGAAGGTAACGCTAACGTGTGACACTTCTTCTTTGCGATTCTTCGAAGCACGATGGTCAGTCAGCCTCTGGACATCGTTGTCTTTCAGCTCGGCCTCGAAGTGTTTGGTAGAATCCGCGGGCAATACCAATGCAGACACAAATCTGCGCTCATGAAGGCTTCAACCCCGCTCCACCCGACGCGGACAAGACAAACACAAAGATCCCCCGTGTAGCCTTAACAGACTGTAGGGGCAAGTGCCGTTAGCGAGCACCAATTTGGACACACACAAACACTCTGCTCCGTAATGCAGCTGCAGCGGCGTGGCGTGTGTGGCGTCGAGTCTCGATGAAAGACGACCCCGCGCTGTTGAACTCTGCCAGGGAGGGAAACATCCCGCGTGGCTACCAGACGCTGCTAACACTGAGAGGGCCTTCTTCCTCAGCAATCCACCCCCGCAGACATTCCTGCCGCCCCTCTGTGCTCACTCTCCGTCAGCAGCTGTTTTGTAGAAACAGCCTTGGTGGTGGCACGTGGCCAGCGCTGGTACAGTGCGAATGTGTCAACCGTAAGGGTTAGAAGTGACCGGCATTTAGATTTACCGTTGTACTTTGTTTAGCATGTTCTCTCTCCCCGTGTCCGCGTGGCTTGTCGTAGGCTACTACTGGTTTCATCCCACCGCCCAAAGACACGCTGCTGCATAATTTAATTGGCCTGTTGGCTAAATTGCCCCCGGTGCCCTGCGATGGACTGGTGTCCTATCCAGGGTATAGCCCTGCCTTGCGCCCTGTGTCTGCCGGGATAGGCTCCGGCTCACCGCTACCCTGCACAAGATTAAGCGGTTTCTGAAAATGGATGATAATGTATGGTCCACCAGAATTGTGTAAAAATACAAACCACGACAACACATATTTAACAAAAATTCCTGATTTCTGTGTTTATTCTACTATTCAACATCACTTTCAGGGTGTGACAAGTGTGTGTGTATATATATATCGATGTTATTATTATTATTACTGTAAATATGTATGGTTTCTTACTTTATACAGGACCGTATTTACAAGCCAAGCCTAGCTCAACCGAACTTGGTCACGTAACGATGGTCTTAAGTGTTGACGAAAAACAAAAGAGCGTTAAAACTTTTAGGAAGCAAATAAATACGTTTACGGCGCACATCGGAGGGCGTTTTGATTCAACCACAATTTGAATTATCAGCACCACTGAGCTCATAAATGCAACGCAGGTGTGATACAACACGGCACGAGCCTTGGACCGTGTCCGCTATTAAATTGAAACAAATGTCACCCAGCACGGCTGTTTAACAGGTATTGTAACAATTCACTCCCGTGGCGAGTCATTGCGTTTACATCCGTGTGGGTACACCGGTTCTCCGATGTGATTTCGGCTCTCACCGTGTTTCGCTCCACGCACCGGCAGCTTCGATGTATCGGTTCTCGAAGAAGCTCGCGGCACGTGCAGCGAAACGTCGGACAACACAACGGACGCGCGGTACAGCCAGAAAACACGTCGGAGTGATGCACCGTTGGGTTACGAGTTGGGTCACGATTTGAGTCAAGAACTGGCGTGAAGAGGCTAAGTGACGGATCTGGGGTAATCGCATGAGCAGGCTACCTCTTCTTCCGGAAGAGAGGTGCGCAGTTTTCGTGGGGTTTTTTTTGGCAGACTTGTCAGAAAATTATACACTCCGTGCGATGAGTGTAAGAATGCATCAATTTATCGGCTGAGACCAATTCTTAAGTCCACAATACGTACATAGAATCACAGGTTTAAAAATCGTTTTTCTTTAAATGTAATGGGTTTAAAAAAAAAAAGGATTGGCCTTATGTGATCTATCCAGACCACGGGTTCTCAACATGTTTCACCTCAAGGCCTACTTGGGTCTGGTCTCCACCAACCGCTAGGTGGTGCTTGCGGCCCACAGATGGGTCGCGACCCAAAGGTTGAGAACGGCGGTTCTAGACAAGAGGCACATCGAGCTCAATGTAAAAATATACCTTATATTCTTGAACCAAACCGTGGATGAACCTGGTCAATCCAGACAGGAAAATAATTGTACCCCTGCATTAAAACCCACAATGAAGAATTCACCTCTTAAAACAAATTGAATATAAAAGGGGCTTGACGAAATATGACAAATATAAGCCTAACACAATAATCTATAACAAGCATTAGATTTAAACCAGCTTAAGCCTCTCTCTTCCAGCTTCCTAGTAATGGCTCTCTAGAACCCTGTGATAAATAACGGTGACATCTGTCCCCATTTGGTATTCGCCGAGCAAGGCTATTACGAAGGCGCAATGTTTCACGGACAAACCCAGCTTGCCGGCAGCGGGGCGGTGTGGTTTTTTCCAAAAAAATTAGCGGGGAAATTTATTTCTATTCGGATCGTGATCCGGACACGCAGGCCGACTCTTTACCGATCATGGCCGCGGGATATTTAATCTCTCCGCTGTAAACCGAGAACCCCGCGTATCTCCGGGTTAGCAGTGTTAACCAGGGCGTGCTTGCCGGAACCGAACCGCGAACCTCTGCGACGAGCGAGAAACGCGCCGCTGCCAGGGCCGCGAAGACGCGGAGGTTTCTGTTGATTAGACATCGTGTTGTGGTGGGTAAAGCGTTGCCTCGCCACACAGCCCAGCTGCGCGTTAACACAGCGACAACCCCTAACCAGCAGCCGGCTTCGTTAATCGCGGCCACATTTTCATATAGTTTCGTAAAATACCACCTTTTGTAAACATAAGCACACGTACGTAACTACATTTTGGAGTAATTTAAATCATACGATCACCCTTACAACGGGGGTAAAAATTAAAATAATACTATGCGGGTGTAAACTTGACCACTTTATAGATAAGGGGTGCCAGAACATATTTGGAGAACCAAAGGGTAGGTCTTCTTCTTTGCGATTCTTCAAAGCACGATGGGCAGCTTCTGGACATCGTTGTCTTTCAGCTTGGCTTCGAAGTGTTTGGTAGAATTCGCAGGCAACACCAAGTATTACCTGACAGGGGTCGCGACGTGAACGCTTCTAGGCTGCAGTAAAGGTTAAGAACCACTTCTGTAAGAGAATTGCCCTCAAGAGCTGTTGTTTGGGGATATCCGTATCGAGCGTTCCTCCACTCTCCTGTGCGACTTTCCGCCCCCCACGTTGGAGGCATCGGCCGCTTGATTACGCACTCAGCAACTCTTACGAGCGATTCTCACACACCGAGCCGTGAAAACCACAACGTCAACTTGTTTCCACAAACACAGGGAATAAAATAACAGCGATCTCCTCAGGGGCGGATATTAAAAAACAATATTTACAGCACTACATTTGTTAACTGGACGAAGCCACAGCGAGTCTTACGATTAATTTCCAGGAAGGATCTGCCTTGGTGTATTTGGCACAATTTTTTAGTTTTGCGTGGGAGTTGTGGAGGTTGAGTCCTAGCGCGGTGGTTAGCGCCCTGTCCTTTTAAAGCGATTAATTCACGGCCAAATCTGTATATAACGGAGCAAGTTTTTTTTTTACGTACGATGTAAATAAAGGATACAAGGTTTTACTTTCTGGCAATAGTGCAAGAGTTAAGATCTTAAAACACCAAATAGACACCTTTAACAAAGTGTTTGCATGTATGTCCTCCATAAGCGCAAATTTGATCTGCACAACACCAAGGCTTGAATGTATAATTTCAGCTTTACTTACAACGTATTGATAATTAGTGTTCTGAAAATGTAACACTATTCCAGCTTTAAATTCCCACTTTTGCACCAGTACCACCATCAACCCTCTCAAGCCATCCTTCCGCCTTTATCCTGACGTCAGCAGAACGCGTTACAAGCTTGGAACACGATCGCCCATAGGGCGGGGACTCTGCTAACGGCTCATGGAAAACAATCAGGCTTGAGCCTGGTTAACCAGGGAATAATGTGTTGTACGCTTGGGCAGTGAGGTGGCCAGGCGATGGCAGTGTTACATTATTAAATTGACCAAGTACTTTAATCTCTTTTTCCTCCCATATGAAGCCAAACACTCATTAGTGAAACTGGCCAAAGATCGGAATGTAGGAACACTCCTGAAAAAAAAAGTTTAAAAACTCACTGAGGCGTTCCGGAGTAAATAAGGACATTGCTAATATTATTATGATCGTATAGTTTACGTTAAAACGGTTAGGTTAACACATTTTTGTTTGTTTATTTGATCGTGTAAAAAAAGGCCTGTAACGGCATGTTGAGGCCTGGTCCTTAACACTTTCCTTTCCGTTGTATCTTGTTGACGTAAGCTCTTAAGAGATAAAGTAAAAAAAACGACGTAAACATGAACGTAACACTCCTCTCCGCCGTTTCGAACGAGGTAACTAAAAACACTCGGTGTCTTTAGGTGACATTACAGGGCTGCCACCTGTCCTGGTTTTCCCAGGATAGACCTACGTCTGAGCTCGCTGTCCAGGGAAATCTCCAAGACTTCCCGGCACATCAAAACTCTCGGTGTTTGTCCTTTGCATCATAATACACCACTCAATACAACTCATTTACAGCAGCGAGTTGTTTTTCCCATCATATTTGGAAGGGTTTTTTCGCACCTCAAAGTGGCAATCCGACTTGCAACGTGTGCTTAATCTCACGAATGTGTGTCGATAAACAGCAATGGTTATGGCCTCCTATTGTATCGGTGTACCATGGTCTGCACATTGTTTTGGGGATTGACAATGGGTCAATAGATTCAGAAAGGTCACGGCTCACTGGTCAATAAAGAATGCCTGAAAACACACACGCAGGCTGCGTGATGGTTGGGGCATCACTCTCAAGAGCTGCACTTTCGGGATATCCGTGTCGCGCGGTGCTTCTCTCTCCTTCGCGACGTTTCGCCTCTCACGTTCGAGACATCATCAAATGGCCGAAACGTCACGAAGGAGAGAGGGGGGAATGCTCGACGTGGCTATCCTGAAAGAGCAACTGTTGAGAGCAGTTTTCATTACACATCGAACCGTAATAAAAAACTATTTTTAGGGCATCGCTTTTACCTCAAAGTAGATTCTCTCTCTCAGCAATCGGCACTCTATAACAATAACAACGTATTACATTTATATAGCGCCTTTTACCCAGAGGCCCCAAAGCACATGAGGAAAAATAGGTGGAGGGAGGCAACCCCACTGACAGCCGGCGCCAACCCACCAAACACTACGTCCACTAATAACTATGATGATACCGGCAAATAATGAATGAGCGTGAACCCGGACGAAACCCAAGCCGAACAGCGGGAGAGAACACACAAACTGAGTGCAGAAAGCCTCGCGAGGCGGGAATCAAACCGCGTCGGGCAGGACCTTCTTTCCGTGAGGAGGCGCGGACCTGAACACTGCACAGCCACCCCGCCGCCAGCACACACACACACACAAGGCTTGATATGAGGGGAGAAACCGCTCACGGTTTGTGGCGGCTGAGATATCGTCGTGGGATTACGAAACACCGGGATTGTCATCCTCTCGACAAACAGACAGACCGTAAACCCTGTCTGGGTGTACGGTAGCTGGATGCGATCGGCGGCGATAATGCGGCAATCGCTCCCCCAACACTTCACACAGAACGCTCGTAAACAATTATCCGTTACGAAAGAATTATAACGGCAGCTGTTCGAGCCGCGCGGTTTAAATGCCGGCAACATATTTTCGCGTGTACTTAAGTTTTTTTTTTTACTGCCGGGTGCGCAGACGAGTACCCTACAACAAATTTGCATCTTTAATCGAGAAAGCCGATGCGCAGGCGCCTCAGCAAAATTCCGCGAGTTGCGTGGATTCGCCGATCGCAAATTCGCGGATCGCAAATTCGCGGATAACGAGGGGGTGGTGTAGACGCACGATGCCTGTAACTCCGTCACTCGGAATGAGCCCGATCTTATTTAATCCTTGGAAGCCAGACGGATCCTTGCGTTAGATTCTACTCCCATTTGAATCCAATTGTCATAATTGCTTCTGTGCTTAAGTCGCAGGGTTGCCCGGCTTGTTGTACCACTAATATTCCCAGCCGGCACGTTATATTCAGTTATCCTGTTGTCTCATTACACGTCCAAGAAACCTAACCCCTGCCTTTCTGTAAATATTTGTATTATCATTATTTTATTTGTACTTGCTATCCATAATGCAGTTAGGTAATTCGTCTTGTCTGATATAAAATTAAACATCTTGCTTGATAAAAAAAAAAAACCACTGCATCTGTTGCTTGCTAGTTTGATTTGTAGGGTCTTTGTAATCGTAACGGATAGTGCATTGGAAGTGGGGAAAAGGTTAAAATCAATTATAAACTATACAAGACACATTAATAATAATAATTTAATTATCTATTACATATGGCGCCTTTCACCCGGATGTCCCAAGGCGCTGCAGGAAACCACAAATATGTGTGTCCTAAATATCACGATGGTATCGGCCAATTATAAATTTGTGATTTTTTAGTTGTAGGAGGATACCAGAGAACACACAAACTCCGCCTCACAGACAGGTGCCCGAGGCGGGATACAAACCGCCTCTGGCAGGACTTTCTTGTCTGTGAGAAGGCGCGGATGTTACCGCTGCTCGACACACACACATATTCAGTGGTGGGGAGAGATAATCCCACACAGATACCGAGGCATTTTGCAATTACAGGTGCAGGCCAGGTGGCCGGGTGACAAACAATGTAAATCGTTTACCCGCAAGGCAAACAGATTTTGTGACGATTTAACCTCTGTCGTGTGTAATATATATATATAATGTGTACCACGTGCGCGCATCAGTAACGGTAAACAGTTCTCTACTGGGTGTATAATTAAAGAGACGCGGTAATGTCGCCAGCGTTCCAGTTAAATTAAAACGACCCGACTCCTCAGGTTTTTCCGAAGCGAGCGCTCCGATCGGTCCGTCCGACACTCCTCGCGACAGCGGCCTTAGCTCGTCCCGTGCACCGTCGGGCGATTCCGATGGATCGTACAAAACGACCGGCGGGGTCCCACCAGCGCTAAGTGAAACACGCTTTGGTAAGTACTGCACGAGAAAGATAGAAATGTATAGACGAAACGAGGGAGGCGGGCAGCTAATGTGTGAATCCACGATCCGTCTGCAACCAAGCTTTAGTTGTCGTTGGTCAGACACCGCTCGATGCACAGTGTAGACGTGTCCCGCGTAGCGCTGCACTCGCGCCTTCAGTGACGGGTGACATACCTGTGTGAGCGGCTCCACTGCAGGTGAATGCTGCCCCACACAGGTGGACTGTGGAACTACACGGGGCGGCAGGCGAACGTGCACGAAGCTGTGTTGGTGAGCGTGTGAATGAGCGTGTGTGTATGGGCGCATATGGCCTGGCACAGGCGCCGTGGTGACGTCACCGCCACTTAGTGGCGAATGGCGGTTGTTGTTGTTTGCCTTAAATGAGTAGTACCTGGTGCGATGCATGAAGATCGCCACTAGGGAGACAAAGGCGGATGTGTGTGGTGCTAGCCATCCACCCCCATGTATGCTGTGCTCGTCCTCATAGGTGCAACTCGCTAACAGGACTTGACCCTACAGTCCGTTTAGGCTATACGGGGGATCTTTGCCTTTGGGTGAGTGTGTGGAATAGGTGAGTACGCGACTGAGTGAGCGAGGTGGGTGTGCAAATGACGTGGGTGGATAGGTGAGTGAACGGGTGGGTGAGCGGGCGAGTGAGTCGGTGGCTGGTGAGTATGTTAGTGTGTGGGTGAGTGTGTTTGTGGCTGATTAACTGGGTGAGTGAGTGAGTGGGTGAGAGGGAGGTAGAGTCGGGGTTACAGGAAGGGGTTGTTGGAGACACTGGTGCTTGGAAACGTCCCCGAGGTCGCCCCACTCTGCGGAGAAAGGCGGAGAAAGACGGAGAGACGCAACATCAACCGGTGTCCTTTGCGTTTACCATTGACTCACTACGCTCGAGAACCCAGATCGCCGTTGGTGGCTGGAATCTGGATTCGAACCCAGGTTT
Organism: Geotria australis; assembly: GCA_036362915.1. NCBI lineage: Eukaryota > Metazoa > Chordata > Hyperoartia > Petromyzontiformes > Geotriidae > Geotria > Geotria australis. The sequence goes on along the minus strand of JAZEWU010000052.1, from coordinate 1,042,661 downwards.
TCAGAGGTGCTGGCTCAACGGTCTGACCCCTAAGACACATGGCCACCTCCCACTGAGAGTGGCTTCATGACTGGACTTACACCTGCCGTAGGAATGTAGAGTTATAATATCCCAAAACAAAATTATTAACGAATACATTAATTTGTGTGCATTCTTCTGTTAGTTTCACTTGCCATCCACATGGATTGTAACCTTATCGTGGTGGAAGAGTTTACATATTTCAGTGAACTCCTAAAGCTATGTCGTCTGGAGTCTAGCGCTCCTGCTAGGGTCTCCCTTGGTGAACAAGTCTGAGGGAAGGTTCTAGACAAACAACGATTCAAAGACCCTCCGACTTAAAGAGGTTGGCATCACGAAGGGGCCAACCATTGTGATTCAACCGGCCAACCCGGGTCAACCTGGATAGAGGCCATTTAAACCAGCTACAACAACTGCTGATTTTTTTAAACGATCGTTCTCTGCACTTTTTTAATAAAACGACACCACAAACCAATAGTTTTACGATTCCACAAACACACGCGCGGTCAGAGAATAATCTCATTCCCTTTGAAGTGCTCCAATCATGGCGCTATAGCTGTATTTTTAGCTAAGCCCTCTGAAGGTGACTCCTACTGCAAGGCGGCCGCCACGTTTCAGCTCCGGAACAAAACAACCCAACTCTCTTCTTGCACACGATCCCTGCGTTGCATAACCGGGCCATTCTGCATGACAGGTAAAGGTGCAGCGCTGCACCTTTACCTGTCATAACCTTTTCACGTGACCTAAACCCTTCAAAACACTATGGACAATATCGGTCATGAAAGCCTTCGAACCAAATCCATCTATCTATCTATCCCTGAATTCCAATACGCGACCCTATTTGGTACATCTGCAGCAACATTTATTCTGGTGAAAATCCATTCCCGGTATAGAAAGTTGCGTCTGTTAAGGAGGGAAAAAATTATGCCGTGCCTTGGCACCGAACCAAAATTATCCGCTAACTGGATCGTGGAGCCCCCACGAAAGCAAATACCTAAAAGCAAATTCGTGGTCACCGCTAGGTTGAGGATTATGCTCTAATGTGTTTGCACTGAGGTTAACACGATTTTAAAATTAACCACTCGACGGAAGACATTTTTAGGCTTCGTGTAGTAAAAAAACAAAAAAATCTGTTTACTCGTGACCTGGGGAATAAAGTACGAAATGAGCCGAGCCGACCCGAGAGGAAAAAGTCGAAAGAGAATTAATTGCATTTGCTCCTAGAAAATATGCCGGTGATTTAATAAAACCAAGAAAGGGTATAGTGGGTGCGGGGGTGTGTGGTGGTGGGGTGGGTGGAGGCCAAATGAAATGAACACACATTAGACTTTTCATGAAAGCCTTCTCGTGAGGCGGCTGTGACAATTCAAACGCCGAGATTGCTTGAGAACCCGGTTAAAGCGTTAGTCGCTGCCAGGCTCAGTGGGTCAGAGCAATGGAGGGCATCGCTAAGACGTGTACTCCCCACTGCGTTGGCACAGTGGGGAGTATACAGGTGGTGTGTCGGCCAGCCAGCTCAGCCAGTTAACCCGTAACACCTGGGTCAATTCCGTGACCTCCTGTCAGCTAGCCTTCGATATGTCTCGTGGCCTCAAGGTGCATCTGCCCTGGCGCGAGCGCTGTGGTGATGTCACCGCCACTTAGCGGCGAATGGCGGCTGCTGTTGTTGTCCCTGTTGTCTTGTGCAATACTATGTGTTACTGTTTACCTTGTGATTATGGCTGTTTTTCCCCTGCAAAATGTTATGCTGGAAATGTATTCAATTGGGCTATCCCGAAAGAACAGCTTTGCAAAGCAACCACCATGTATCAAGCCGTGAAAACCTACATCAGTCCATTGTTTAGGTTGGTTAATTTGCAAGTTTGTTGAATCCCAGGAATCCCGCTTCCAGAGCTTGCAAGCTCGCTTGGTATTTTCTGCTGCAATAAAAAAAACCCACCTATCTTACATCAATCCATGTATCTGTTGTTGTTGAGTGCGCGTTTTAATAAATAAAGAACCACTTCTAACCAAACTTGGCAGCTGTGAATTAACCCCAGGATCCCAGCGGCTGCGGCCCGGCGCTCGTAAAAACCCACGCTCCACCGTGACCCGCCCGTGCGTTTCCCCCCAGAGGAACCCCGCTCGCGGCCAACGCACACACGCTGCGCCCCGATCCCTCCCTGTCACAGGAAACCCCCGTGGACAGGGGTCACTCACCACAAACGGGTTCGTTGGCAAGGTCCGTGTGCTTTGGCCGAACTGCGCCGACACAGCCTTGGGCTGCGCATAAGCAGCGTACGCAGCCTCTGTATGTACGCGGCGGGGGTGGGAGGGGGGCAGACAGTGGGGATAACAACACAGTTAGTAACAAAGATCAACCCAGTGCAGCAGCGGCTTTCAACAGATCGTTGAGGGCGAGTGCAATTGAGGGCGAGCGCACCCCGGCTCTCTCTGTATTTTTGTCAATTCGCGTGTTTGTTGTGTCAATACAGGAATCACGCAAAGAGCTTGCGAGCTCACCGGGTATTTTCTGCTGTAATAATGAACATCTATCGTTCTCTTCCGTCTTCCCAGTTCAAACGTTCGCAAAAACCGCTTACGGGAACGCAGGGGAGAAAATGTAAGCACCAGGCCACATTTCATATTATCACTCGTTACCGGCGTCGTAGCGCCCGTCTGGAAATCATATTCAAGACGCGGGGGTTTATCGCGCGACGCGCCAATCGCCGCGCCACCGCTCCGTGCTAAGAGCGATTATGGGCGCGCGTGGACGCGCACCCGTAACAAGCGGGAGCTGAAATACGGGCAGCGCCGGACAGCAGCCAAAGGGTCAAATTGCACCGTGAATAATTGAGCGGTGTCCTGAGCGAGCAAGACACACTCTGGGAGTAAGAGAAGAAGTGCTGGCATACGCTGGCCCTCGACCTATGAACCCGGATAGATAGATAGATAGATGTTTATTATTACAGCAGAAAAAAACGCAGTGAGTTTGCAAGCTCTTTACGGGACTCCTGCGACACAACAAACATGCGAGTTGCTGACTAATTAAAATATATATAAGATTCATAAATAACCAAAATTTAAATCAACGGATGGATTTCTGGATATATTGATTGTAGGTTTTGATGACTCAATGTGTGAGAATTGCTCTTAAGAGACGCTCTGTCGGGATAGCCATGTCGAACGATCTCCCTCGCGACGTTTCAACTTCCGCGTGGGAAGCATCGTTAGGTGTCCCAACGTGGGAGGTGAAACGTCGCAAGGGAGAGAGGGAGATCGCTCGACACGGCTATCCCCGAAAGAACAGCTTTGGAGAGCAACCATCATGAATCGAGCCGTGAAAACCCACATTAGTTAAAGAGTTTCGAGCGTAATAGTCATTAAACGCAACGGAATAAATTCGCCAAAAATAGAAGCACCTAAACGTAACGAGCGTCAACAAGAGTTATGTTTCCGTTCATTTACTTCTAAATATACTCGGGCGAGGGGTCCTGTTAAAAGCCAATGTGCTCATTACAGTTGTAACGATGGAAACGTTGAATTCATTTTTTAAGAGGAAAAAATATAATGAGGTTCAAACGTAACACTTCACCCTATTTTTTAAAATGATGGGCAGGTGTTTATCCGTACGATTAATGGTACGGTCGTAAAAAGAAAGTCCTTTTAGTGGCCTGAAGCCTATTAAGCGCTGCTTAGGAGGCATCTACCTTAATAAACACCAGAAAGTAATGAAGTGCCTGGTACATCAAAACAGAGCAAGCATACGCCGACAAATTACAGCTCGAGGGCTTATTTCAAACCATTTAAATCGCCGCTTTATGAACGAAGCTAACGAGCAACCTAGTGGCGAATGGCGGTTATTGTTGTTGTGTTGTTGCCGTACCGCCGTGCTGCCCCCCGTAGGCCGCCGGCTGCACGTACATCCCCGCGTGCTGCGCGTACTGCACGCCGGCGTGTGCCGCCTGCCCGCTTCCCGCGCCGTACCCGGCCGGAACCCCGAACCCGGCCGGAACCGCGGCCGGTGCCGAGGCCGGCGCCGAGGCCGGCGCTCCGCCGTACGCGAAGCCTGCACACCGCAAACCACGTTACGCGTAACAATAATTATAATGTTACATTTGTAACGCGTGGCACATACTCATTCAATGTCGAAGGTACTAATTCGACGAGAGAAGGACTCGGAGGCGTAGCGAGGAAAGCGCAGAGAGGCGGAGGAGGCAGCCAGGCGGTTTACCGCCGCCATATTGCCACACCTCTGTAAAAGCGTATCTTTGGACTCTGGGAAGAAACCGGAGTGCCCGGCGAAAACCGCGCCCTTACACGAAATATTGATTAATTATTACAATAGATGGTTTTCAAAGCTGGTCTGTCGGGATAGCCGTGTCACTGAGCGCTCCCCATCTCTCCGTCGCGACGGGGAGGAGAAACGTCGCGAAGGACAGTGGAGGAACGCTCCAGAAAGAGCAACAATCGGGAGTATTTGTCATATGTCTAGCGGTGAAATCCTACGTCGATACATACGGGAAAAGACCTAACAACTGAAATTAAAGTTCTGCCTTTCTCTCCTACGACGTTCCAAAGTCGTGTATCGCATAGCGTGCGTTTGTACCGTTGGTCTGAGATTGAAACGGGTTGGTGCTGCCCACGTTCGCTGGCCCTGGCGCCTGAATGAAGGGGTTGCTTCCGGCTGTGAGAGGGCAACAAACAGGGGCAACATTAACGCAACCGGTCGTAGTGAACATCCTATGGGGGGGATATATAGATGATAGATAGACGTTTATTATTACAGCAGGAAATACCCAGTGAGCTTGCAAGCTATATGCGGGATTCCTGCGACACAACAAAACACGCGAATTGACGTAAATAACTAAAAAATATAAAAATCCCAAGTGAACACAACAAACCATCAAAAACATAAAGTAAACGTTTACACACAGCAACATTTGCAACATTTAAAAAGGAGGGGCTTCCCGAAAGATCAGCTGTATTCAATTCACTTCAACTTTATTGTCAATTCTGCCACATGTACAGGACATATAGAGGATCGAAATGCCGGTCCTCTCAGACCCAGGTGTTGGCATATACATGGACTGGAGCACAACAACAAGAGTTTAAAAATACTAGGATAAAAAAAACCAAAATACTAACAATTTTTTATATTTACATGTTGAGCTAAGCTGGGGATCGGGGGGGGGACAATAACAAGGCACAGATCTCGAACAAAAACTATAATTATAACAAATATAGTGCAAATATCATCCGCCCTCCTCACCGGCAAATCCGGCGCCGGCAGCTGCGGTGAGAGAGGCTTGTGCCGGCGCGGCGCCCACGGCACCGGATCCCACGACGTACGCACTGCACGCAGGGGGAACGGGTGCAGTTGTGGGGGAAACAATAATAATAGAATTTACAAATCATACGATAATAGAATTTAGAATAGTTTCACGCCTGGTCACACGCGGAGTCGCGGAGTCGAGTTCAAGTGTGGAAAAGCCTGAGGTGTTGTTTAAGTAGTCGTTTGAATGTGGAGGTTGTGGCGATTGCAGGGAGAGGCCGTTCGAGGTTGTCGGTAGATGATAGATAGATGTTTATTATTACAGCAGTAAAATACCCAGTGATCTTGCAAGCTCTTTACGCGACTGCTGCACTGACACAACAAACATGCGAATTGCGGATATGGAGACTTTATTGCGCCGATTGCTTTGTGATTTCACAATCCTGCGGCTTGCGCTTCAGCGTGATTCTCAATTTCAACGATCGCGATAATGACGACGCCAATGACGATGATTACGAGCGGTGTTCCCCCTGTCGGGTTCCCACCTGCCCGGAGGAACGGAGGGGGCGGCGTATGCCCCGCGCTGCTCCGCGAATCGCTCCTCGGACGCGACGAAGGTGGTCACGTGACTGCCCACTGCGGGGGGGTACAGAAGGAAAAGCGGCGCTGTTGCTTAGCGACGGACCCGTGAACGTTAGGGACACACGCGTTGATGTTGTTGTTGCCCGTTTACACAGGTTGACCCGGGTTGACCCGGGTTGGTCGATTGACCACCGATGGTGGGGGTATTGGAGCGGCGTTTTACGGCCGGATGTCCTTTCTGACGCCAACTTCCTTTAGTCGGAGGGTCTTCAGATCGTTATTTGTCTGAAATCTCCCTACCAGACCTGTTCACTACCAAGAGACTCTAGCCAGGCGTGCTAGACTTCAGACCTGTTCACCAAGGGAGACCCTAGCAGGAGTGCTGGACTCCAGGCGACATAACTCTGGGGTTCATTGGAACCGGGCATACCCGCACCTAACATCATCGCCAAGCCGCCATCGATTCGAAAATTTTTTTTTGTCATTGCCGGAGTCGTCCCGAGCGGCCGTTAGCGAGCGGCGTACTCACCGGCGGCAGGAGACGGCTGCTTGCCGGCGCTGAACAGGCTATCGAGGTCGGCGAGCGCCGCGTATTTGTCCGCGGGAGGCACCTCCCCGCCGGTTCCGTGCCGCGTCCCGGCGCCACCGCCGCCGCCACCGCCGAGCCCCGATCCAAAGTCGGCGCTCGAAGACTTGGGGAAGTTGTCGAAGTCGGCGAAGTTGGCGAACGCCGATCGCGAGGCGCCGCCTGCGTGCCGCGCGCGCGCCGGACGGGAGCGAGTTTTTAGATCGCGAACGGTTCAACGCGCCCGATGTACGAGGAAGCAGGGGCGGCAGGGTGGCGAGCCGGTATCGTCCGCGCCTCGCGGAGAGAGAAGGTCCTGCCCGAAGCGGTTTTATTCCCGCCTCGGGGCGCCTTTCGGTATTTGTGTGTTCTTCCCCCCCCTGTCCCCATTCTGTAGGGGTCTCCTCCGGGTTCTCTGGCTTTCTCCCACAACAACAAAACACTCACTAATTAACTGGTCGATAACATCATAATTAAAAGGATAAGGTGATAGGCGGGTTGGCGCCGGCTGACCCTCACGCCTCTGAGTCGTTCTGTCTTCGAATTAATACCTTCGACACTGAATGAACATGTGCGCACTATGAATTGTATTTGTTATTGTGGTAACTTCTGTGCATCACAAACAAAACATCCTGCCCGAGGCGGTTCGAGTCATGCCTCGGAAGCCTTTCTGTGTGGAGTTTGTCTGTTGTAATAATCATAATAACGATTTGTAACGTGCCGCGCATATTCCTTCAATGTCAAAGGTATTAATTCGAAGAGAGAATGATTCAGAAGCGCAAGAAAACCACAGCAGGGAGGGGGAAGGCAGCTACGTGGTTAGCCGGCGCCAACATTTCCCAGACACTGTTGGAAAGTGTTAGAGAATCAATGTGTCGGTATGTTTTTTTCCTAACTTGTTTAACATACATTGTAAAACTGTTAAAACGACCTACATAGCTCAACGGTTCCTTCCAGCTTTAGACAAAATCTCACTGACCGACCAACTGCGTTGCTCAATAGTAGAGTGAGCGGCTTACAAGTTCAAATCCTCGATAAGGGGCTGACCTATGGAGAGCCTACCCCTGCCATAGGAATGTGGAATTTCCACCACCGGCTCAGGGCTGCAAACCACACACGAGCACCATCTCGATGCTCGATCGAGCGGGGAGGAATCACCCCGACTGCATTTACACGCACACATGGTTGAGCATGCAATTACGCCGTTTGCCGATTGAACAACTTATCAATTTCATAGCCTTCGACTGTAAACAAAAACACAATCTCGGAATGAACTCACTGGCGTGACAAAGCATTACATTACGAGCTTGTGACGTTTTTAGCCCCCCTACCATAAGCCGATCGTGGTGGAGGGGTTTGTTTTCTCCAATGAACCGTGGAGCTACATCGCTCGGAGTCTCGCGCACCTGCTAAGGTCTTCCATAGTGAACAGGTGCGTGTTACTAATTATATTTACTATTATAATAATGTTAAAATAACTGATGTATTTATTCACAGCACCTAGAATTACCTTTGTACTGTAAGGCCACACAGACCACAATAGGCCTCCGTTGGTGAACAGGGCTGGAGTCTAGCACTCCTGCTAGGTTCTCCCTTGGAGTACAGGTCTGGGGGAAGGTTGCAGACAAATAACAATCCGAAGACCCTCCGACTAAAGGAGGCTGGCATTAGGAAGAGCATCCGGCCGTATAATTCTACTCCGATATCTCTACACTTGGGGGGGGTCAACCGGCCAAACCCGGGTCAACCTGCATAGCAGCCGTTTATACCTGCGGCGATTATACCTACGGCGACAACAGCAGCACGTGATGTAATTCTTAAGGGGCTCAGGAGGGGGGGGATTTCGTTTCGCGGGCGCGACTTAACGCCGCGCGAGTAGAGAACGGCTCGCTCAGCGGACGTTCCGGTCACGACAAAACGCTCACTCCCGGGAGAGAAAGTTCGCAGGCGGGCGCGCGCGGGGGAAGCGTCACACTCACCGTGAGCTGTCGGCAAATGGAATGGGCTGCAGATATCAGCGAGGCTTGTGCTGGATGGGATAGGCTTGGAGGCTACGGCAGCCGAAGGGAAATTAAGGGACGGAGTGATGCGAGGATGGCCGACAGCACAGATGAGAGGGATTAAGAAAAAATAAACACGCGTGAAAAGCATATGCGTACAGTAGGTGTATACACGCATGCAAAGACAACCAACGGTTCCTGCCCTCCCGGCATGCCCGGATAGCGAGTGCTGTGAGCGGGAAACTGTGAAGGTTCGCACAGCACACGACGGGGTGGGTGGTCAGCACCAGTCCCGGCCGCCTTTGTCTCCCCGGTGCTGATGTTTTACACATTGCACCGGGTACTCGTTTAAGGATGAACCGAGCTACGGGAGGCCGAGGAACGGTTCAGGTGTTCCGTCACCGGCGTTGACCGTGAGCGGGAATCGAAATCGGGTCGCCGGGTTTGTAACGCACTTACCGACCCCCCCCCGAATACACGTAAACACAAATACACGTAGCGCGCGCACAACGCACGCAAGAACACGACGCGCGGCAACAAACATGTACGAACGAGCAGACAGACCGGGGGTTCTTCCGAAATTAATAAAAAAAAACTGGGGCAATTGCCGTTAAAATGTACAAAGTAATATGCAAGCCGTATAACATTCAGAAACGTGTACCCGGCCACGGTTTGCCGCTCCCGTCGGAGATAACTCCTTAATCAATTAAGTCCGTTGACAACGGATTTCCTTAATGTGCTTAGTGTGCAAAAAATGTACAGCCCCATATAGCAGCAGTAGGAGCCGGAGGCTCAGAGAACAGAACAGAATAGTAAATTATGAATTTTTAAAAGCCTTCTTTCGGAAAGGGTTGTCGGTATGGTCAGAGGTCAGAGAAGGGAGCCGGCAGCGTCAAGATCCTGGATTTTAATATGAGCAGCCGCCTGTGATTTACGCGATTCCACAACACAATTAAGAATCAAAATTAGTCTATTGATTCATGAGATGGCTACGTTGGCCCAGGGGTCAGAGGACTAAACCGGCAACGCTGAGGTTCTGGGTTCAAATCTAAGTTTCTGCTGCCTGTAATTACACCGGGTTCTCAAGCTCAAGGTGTGTAAGCTCTCAGCATGATTTTCAATGACCCCGAAAAAGGCCAATAACGTTTTAAATTTGGCTGATTGCTGCTCTAGACAATTACACACATTGGCTTGTTTTGACATGTGGCATTGGAATTCTGTAGGGCAGTAAATTATCGGTGGCAGGGTGACACAGCGGTAACATCTGAACCCCACAGAAAGTCCTGCCCGAGGCGGTTCGATTCCTGCCTTGGGAACCTTTGTGTGTGGAGTTTGTGTTTCTTCCAATGTTCTGCGTGGCTTTCCTCCACGTTCTTTGGTTTCCTCCGACAACTAAAAAAACACCCATTAAGTAATTGGCCGATAGCATCATAATATATAGGACGCAGTCAGTGTCTGGCGGGTTGGCGTCGGCTCACCGCGTGGCTTGATTCCCCCCTCTCTGCAGCTTACCTCGCGGCTCTCAGTTGTTGTCCCGGTGCCCTGAGATGTTGCAACTTGCTTAACCCTAACCCCGCTGGACAACTGCTAAAAAGAGCTACATAGTGTAACGGTTCCATCCAGCTTGAATACAAACCGACTGACTGGCTACAAAGCGGTAAATAAAGATAAATTGGGATACACAGCAATGAGAATGCCAGAGAAAGGTGGAGCGAGACAAGGCTCGATACGCGAATAAAAGTTTTGCTGGCTGGCTGGCTGGGAAGGACGGCTCGAAGATCACATCGAAAGAAAGTGCTGTTTGCTGGTAAACATAAAAAAACTAAAATATGCAGGGGGGGTGGGGAAACAACGATAAAAAGTGACAGTGAAAATGTAAATATGGGGTAAATAACAAGGTATCCGCAGCCAAAACGGAGGTATACCAGACTTGGTTTACTGGACAGACACACCTGCAATTAAGCCCTGGGCGCTTGACTGGATTGGTCGAGGGACACGCGTGCGATTGAGAATGCGCGCGTGCGATTGGCCGGAGAAGGGGGGGTTTGGAGGGGTGGGGGGCCGGCCGGTCACCTGATTTGTGCGGAGCGAACGGCGGAGGCGGCATGAGGCGGCCTCGCCTATTGGCTACACGGGGCCCGCGGCGGGTGTGCAGCGTTTCACAAAGCAAAACACACACGGCGTTAAAGAAACTCACGCGTACACAACGCAAGCAGAACGCAAGCAGAACGCAAAGGGGGGGGAAAGGCGACGGGCAAATGAACGCGAAGAAGAGAAAAGTTGTGGATTAAATTTTCTGAATTTTTATTTTAATTTTGCGGGTTTGGAGCGCCGTGTGGCTGCACAGCGTAACGAGTTTAAAATTCTGTGATTGATTTGCAGGTTTTTAATTGTTCGGTGTTTACGGCAGCTCCCCCTGTGAAGGCGATTGATAGCCGTAGGAATTATTTGTTTTTCTTTGAAAACCTTTTCTACTAAGCGCAGAATGTCTTTCCCTTACGTTTTTGTTTTGTATTGAATTCTGAAAAGCCGCGGGTGTTTAGAAAATGCAGGTGGGAGACAGGATGGAGATGAATGCTTTTACTTTCTGTCTCCCCGTTGTTGTTATGCCGTTCTCTCCACAGCTCGGATTATTAAAAAAAAAAACCCAAAAAAAATTGTTGCTGATTTTCGTGCTCTGTCGTTCTCTCCGCAGCTTTGTGCAGCGCTTTGTGACCCTCGGGTGAAAGGCGCTATATAAATGCTATTATTATTATTAATGATGATGATGATTTGATGTAATTTACTCCATGAGGGCGCCACACATATCCTGTCTCCTGAAGGTGGGAAACCCCACGCCCAGCGTGACGTGGTTGATGATGCCAATGACATCACCAAGCCCCACCCATCACCTCCAGTCACAAGTGGAAACAGGGGTGATACATTTAAAAAATATGTTTGTCTTATCCCAGTAATTAAGTCAACATCGTAATTATCCGTACGCGCTTAATCTTGTACAGGGTCACGGTGATCTGGAGCCTATCCTGGCAGACTCATGGCCCAAGGTAGGGATATACTCAGGTAGAAACATGTATTTGCTATAATCATTTGTATAGCACAGCTCGAATGAGAAGTCAAAAGTGAAAGTGTTTAATGAGAAATCCAGGTATTTCACTTCTAGGGTTCAGAACCACTAACAGATATGAGCACTGCCAAACACTCATGTTAACGGTGACCTCTTGACCTTAAAGCGCAGGATGTGGGTTCATCTTTCCACGTGGCATTTGTACATTCTCCCCCTGCTCTGCATACGATTTTCTCCAGATTCTCCAGTTTCCTCCAAGCTATAATGTCACTGCTGTCGACCAAACGACCCAATGCAGGACCCTCGTAAAAAGGAGCCTTCGGATTCCGTGCAGCCTTCCTACATTGTTGTTGTTGTTGCAGTAGAATCTTGCCACCGGTTGCCCTTCCCAAGGCCAACCTCCTTCAGTCAGAGGGTATCTTTCCTCGGTAAACAAGTTAGGCACTACATGTTATATTGTGATGTACAGGTAAGCACCAAGGGGGGCCTCTTACCTGTGCTCTGAGCTCGAACCGGGTGGCTGCTTTTGGGAAAAGCTGCGTAGCTGCTTGACGATCCTGACCCTCCAAACGTTTCGAAGTTTGCAAAGTTCGAGGTTCCGGAACCTGCGATAAATTGGGAGTGGTGAGAGACAGCACGGCGCGGATCGAGGAAGGCCCGGAAGGCACAGATGCAAAGGAATCACAGATAACTAAATCAGGTCGGCTACAGGAAGCCGCTGGCAGGATGGCGACAGGATGCAAGCGATTGTGATGGAGGGAAAACTGGAAGGATTGGAGAGACCACGATGTAGCTGGATAGCAAGATAGCAAACAGTGAACGGGATGAAAACCACCTGAATTGAACGAAGCAGCGACGGACAGAGAGAACTGAAAAAAACATTACAAGGATATATATCGTTGAAAGAAATGGTAAAGTCCCAATAGGCTGGGAGTACAAGAAGTGATGCATTAATGTGGTGCAGCAGTGGCACATTTTGTTAGCACAATGCATGTTATACTCGGCAACCCGAGTTCGATTCCTGGACACAGTTGGCATCAGTGGCGAGTTAATATCTGGAGTCCTGTGTGACCGCCTTCACAATCCAGCACTGGCCAGCGAGCTGGAGTACAACACAAACACCCGTGACTAACAGCGTGTAGGGGGAGGCATTCACCCATCGGTGTATTGACACAGTGCTGTCGACTGCAGTATAAATAGTAAAAACACCCAAGCAACCGCGGCTCGGTGTTGTCTTGAGGCGTGAAAATGTTAACATCAACCGGTCTGGCGGGGTTTCATCCCAGATTTTCTGACGTAACTTTCCGCACAACGCTGGCCCCTCTGGGGCGGAGGAAATTGATGCCCTCTGGTATAGGAATGCGATGCCGTTATACTTCGTGAAAGCTCGCCTTTGTGGCGACGCGACAGACGGACACGGCAAAAGCGTATAACACGTGCGGGCTAAGGCGGCGGAAAGCAATCGTGTCTTGTCACGAAACGGGAACTGTAGGCGGTTTTTTTTTTACAAGATCTCACTTTGTAATGGAACGTGATGGTGATTTTCAGAAAGGGAGAACAGATTGCGCAACGCAATGGGGAAGATGATTTAAGCAAGCCGCAGAATTCTGAAATCACTAATCTAATTGAGCACAATAAAACCATGAAACACAGTGCACGCCAAGAAACCCTCAACAATCTCAAGACTGTTTGAACGTTAATAAAAAAAAAATAGGATTTATAGCACGAGCAAATTTCGCAACTAGTTTTCGGACTCGAAGAAAAGATACCGCTGGGCAGCAGGCAAAACGTGAATGTAGAAATGTCGATATTGCTTCCCCCTCTGCGGTAACATGTCAGCCTAGCTACGGGAACCATTCCGAAAAGTGAAAACTGCAGGTACACACGTCTGGTGTATTGTGCCGGTATGGCGTACCATCATATACCGGCCCATTCGACCACTGTGATTCGGGATATGGGCACGATTGTGTATTGAATATTTTTGTGCGTGTGCTAAGTAAACGAGGTACCAGCAGAAACTGACATGAAGGAGAGAGAACCGTCAAGAATGCGTACGTATGTGTACTTCCGCCTTCAGTGTTCTGCGCTCTTTTCGGTGATTTCCCACGAGAGTGAACTAAACAAGCAGCCAGTAGCATTCATTTATAACACCAAGCATCGCACCGCGCTGCAAGATATACAAATTAATACTTTGTCGAGTGAATTGACACGGATAGCACCGCTGGGATAAAACTGGGGGAAAATAACAACAAAACAACAACAACTAAAGAGAAATCTATTAATAAAAACGGGGCATTTCACTAAAACTGAGAAGCTGCAGCAAAATAACTCTTTCACAAAGACACCCAAGTGTAAAGCAATAAACAAATCCACTGTTCAAACATAAAACCGTCAGGAGCACGGTGGCGCAGTGCTGCCGTCTAACAGCAACAACGTCCCGGGTTGGATTCCTGGCGCCAGGGTACCGCCTTTCCGTGCGGAGTTTATGTGTTCTCCCCGCGTCGGCATGGGATTTCGCCGGGTACTCCGGTTTCCCCCCCCACCCTCCTAAGATATCCCGCCTAGCTTAATTGGCCTCCTGACTATAATGTAGAATATACGAGGTTTAACCCTTTCCGGCAATGAGAAAAAGTGTTAAGATATTTAAACACTAAATGGACACCTTTTAAACACAGACTGGGCTACTAAAAAAGCTGTCTGGTGTTTGGACAATATGTTTGAAGGACAATGCATTATCATAGCATTCATTTGCATGTTTTTTGCCACAAGCATGTGTGGCTGCTTGCAAACTGGACCCTTTGCAAGTAGGTGTCCATTTAGTGTTTAAAGATCTTAACACTTTTTCTCATTGCCGGAAAGGGTAAAATCTCGTATATTCTACATTATTTGTACAACGGCAAAAAAAGGTCCAATAGTCCAAAAAAAAAACATTTCCACGTAGCATTGCACGCAATTTTTCGAATAAAAAAAAAAGGCCAAAATACATAGCACTGCACACACGATGACGGCACAAAACCGAGCGTCAGAGAGGTGGACGGAGCGCGTATGTCACCAGCTGGGACGGAGGGGAAGCTGGGGAAGGCGCTGCCCGGTGGCGGCGGCGGCGGCGGAGGAGGCGGTTGAACCGAGGAGCCGAACGGGTCGCCGGGAAGATCCTCCATCAGCTCGAACGGGGTCGGCCGGCGCGAGTGGACGGGTGGCAGGGCCTGCGGGCGGCTCACCACGGGAGACTGGAGCCGCGTCCACACACAGAGACACAAAGATACCCGCCGTGTGGCCTTAATGGACTTTCGGGGCAAGCGCCGTTAGCGAGTAGCGACCGTGAAGGCCGGCACGCCACACAGAACGGCTGGGCGGCAAGCACCGCAATCCGGCCGCCTTTGTTTCCCGAGCGGCGGCGTTCATACGCCACACCGGGTACTCATGTGAGGCTGAGACTCGCAGAAATAATGGTCTTGCCCGAGCAGGTTCGATCCCCACCTTGGGTGCCTTTCTGTGTGGAGTTTGTGTGTTCTCCCCCTGTTCTACAGTGGGTTTCCTCGGGGCTCTCCGGTTTCCGCCCACAACTTGAAAAAAAAAACGTTAATTAATTGACCGATAACATCCTAATATATAGGAAGCAGTGTGTGGCAATATGGCGCCGGCAAACCGCCTGGCCGCCTCCTCCGCCTCTCTGCGCTTTCGTCGCGCCTCCGAGTCGTCCTCTCGTCAAATGAGTACCTTCGACAGTGAATGAATATGTGCCACGCGTTACAAATGTAACATTATTATTATAGACCAAAGCCGCTGCTGCTGATGTTGACGGTGGCGTCGCGGCGGCGGCGCCGACTGCGCACCTGCGTGGGCGTGTGCCGCAGCCCGTCGAGCGTGGGGGTGCCCGACCCGGCCGCGGGCCCACCCGGGCCTCGGAGCGGCCGCACCTCGGGCGTGCTGCTGCCGCTGCTGGCCGAGGAGCCCGAGAGCGACGCGTGCACAGCCGCCACCGTGCGCGCCTGCTCCGGCGCCACGAACCTGCGCGGCGACGGACGAGGTCACCCAGCATGTTGTTAATCCATCCATTTTCTAAACCGCTTGTCGTGGTGAGGGTCGCGGTGGCAGCAGTCCAAGGAGAGTGGACCAGACATCCGTTTCCTCAGCAACAGATTCCAGCTCTTCCTGCTGGGGGATTCCCAGGCGTTCCCAGGCCAGCCGAAGGATATAATCCCTCCAGCGTGTCCTGGGTTATCCAGGCATTACAGCGCTTTATGATTTTTAAAATTTCTGAGAGTTGAGAATTGCTCTTAAGAGCTGTTCTGTCAGGTCCGCCATGGCAAACGTATTCTCCTTCGCTACGTATCGACTCCTTCGTTGGGAGTTATCTCGCGTGAAGATGCCGCGGCAAACCCCAAAGTGCAGCTCTTCTCACACATCGAGTGGTAAAAACCTACATCAATACTTCAAAGGTTGTCAATTTAGGGCGCCGCCAGATTCCACGTGATGCGAATACGATTCATTACCGCGTCGCAATCGTTACGCGTCTGCCACACGCACCATTTTTTCTTCTCGTATTTTTCCTGCAGGAACTCCTTGGCTTTCTGCGGGTCCTTGAAGTCGGGCGCCAGAGACGACCGCTCATCGTACAGACCCAGCCAGATAATCCTGCACACCTGGACGTGACAAAGGGTGGTGGTCCACAGCCACCATCAGCCACCATCGTCAACAATACGGCTGATTACAGTTTTTGTCTATTTTATTTTTCACATTTTTTAAATTAACTTTCTTTTAACTTTTGACTCGTGTTGTAACTTTCGGTTTTAAATTCTAAGTGACATTAGCCACACCGATAACATTGCTATAACATTCAATGTATTACAGATTTAATCATATGAATGTTAGCCAGTGCAATGTTGCAATATTGGTAAAACGTTCAGCTTTTTTATATTTTCGTATGTACGTTTAATAGGTTTTTTTTACTACTGGTGTATCTTTCTCCAACACCATCATCATCATTGTCAACATCAGCATCATTATTGGTTGTTTTTTCTTTCGTTGTTGACATGCCGTTCTCTTCGCGGCCCATGTGCAACGCTTTGTGACCCTCGGGTGAAAGGCGCTATATAAAATGATATTATTATTGTCATAGTCACGAGCATCACCACCAGTATCATAACCATTACCAAGAACACGACCATCATCATCAGCACGACCACCAGCATCATCATCAGAAAATGAAGCAGTGACATTAATAGAAATCAGGAGCATAATGACCCACCGATTAATCGATTAAAGTTGATTTCTACGCTCACAATAAAAACTGTGAATAGTGTGTGTATTTATTCTCCATGAAAACCTTCATCAGTATATTTGCTAGAAATTTTCATAAAAATTGAAAAACAATAAATTCTTCTACACGACGAATATAGACGTAACGTTTATTCATTGATTCTCCCATCAGTGACACATACATTGAATCACGCTTATGAGAATTGATTGTTCACAATGAAAATTCTAAGGTAAAAAATATATATATACTGCAATGTTACATTTCAGATGAAGGAGTGAACAATGAGATAAGAATCACGATAAGTAACACAAACAACGTGGTAAAAAACAAGAGACAGAATTCTTAAATAAAACTGCGACCCTGGTTTCATGATGAATCACTCACGGGGGGAGAGGATGGTTTGAATTGTTATATGTCTATTAGTCTTAGCCTGGTTACTAACGACAACACGACCGAACTCCTCGTAAATTATTTACAACACAATTTATATCTGGCTTTTCGTTTAATTTAGCCGAGGCCCGGCTGTGACGTAAAGCAAGTCATCAATTTGTGACGATGTCTGCATTACATAACGGCCTCTGTGTGAATTATTAAATGCATTTCACTTTATGCGCGCGCCACATCGTGTGTTGGGTGGCATGTCACGTTTCTTAATTTAAAGACGTTTCATAAAAGACGATCAAATATTAATGTTCACCATTAGTATTCTGGCATCGCCCGGTAATGCCATTAGCCTCACTATTATATACGTTGAAATAGCTGTTAGATAGATAGATGTTTATTGTCACGGCAGAAAAATACCCAGTGAGCTTGCCAGCGCTCTGTTCGCTGTTGCGATATCGCCGTGTCGTTTACCGACAAAATATAATCCTGATGTAGGCTTCCACGGCTCGCTGCATGAGAATTGCTTTCCAAAGCTGTTCTTTCGGGATAGCCCTGTCGAGCGTTCCCCCTCTCTGCTTCATGGCGTTTCACCTCCGACGATGGAGGCATCGTCAGGCGTTTCGAGACTCAATCGTGGGTGGCGAAACGTCGCGAAGGAGAGAGGGGGAGCGCTCGACACGGCTATCCCGAAAGAACGGCTTTGGAGAGCAATTGTCAAAATATAATCCGCGTTGAGAAATCATAGATTTATTCATTATCAGTCCCTGCTTAATGCTGTTGAGAGCAGCGGTGAAGCTGAAGCCTATCCCAGCAGAAACAAGGCACAACGCAGGGCTATACCTATGATGTGACACCAGTCCATTGCGGGGCACCGGGGGCGATTTAGTCAGGCCAGTTAACCTCGGCGGGATGTCTTTGGACTGTGGGAGGAAACTGGAGCACCCGGCAAAAACCCACGCTGACACGGGGAGAATATGCGAACTCCATACTGTATAAATAACTCATAGGCATCCCCAAGCCCTGATGAAGCTGAGTGGAAGTCTCAGCGAAACGTCGGTACCATCTTTTAAGGTAAGTGCTGTATGTGCTCGCTCGTT
>JAZEWU010000052.1:1002662-1023934 GCA_036362915.1 Geotria australis | reverse complement strand
GCATTGTTCCTCAGTTAAAAGGAGAGAAGTCAATTGTTTTGTATCTTAATTTTCTCGTGCAATGAAGCCTTTGGTAAGTGTAGTTATCTTTTTTTGACACTATAATTTGTGGATAGATTACAAATGTCGGTTCGGAAGACGATTGGCATCCCGTGGCTTGATCTTCCTAACATTATCATCATTGTCAGAAACCGTTTTATCCTGTACAGGGTTACGGTGAGCCGGTGCCTATCCCGGCACACACAGGGCGCACGGCAGGGCAAAACCCAAGATGGAACACCAGTCGACCACAGGGTACCAGGGGCAATTTATTCAGCAGGCCAATTAACCTAGGCAGCGTGTCTTTGGACTGTGGGAGGAAACTGGAGTAACCGGCAAAAACCTACGTGGACACGGGGAGAACATGCTTAATCCACACTGAAAGGCACCCGAGCCGGGATTCGAATCCAGGACCATCATACCGGACCATACCAACTTACTTTCACCCCCAGGTACATGCCACCTCTTATAATACATATGGCCAGCATGGACGAATAGGCCAAAACACCCTCGATAGAAGCTTTTATAGAGCTCCCTGTGGTGCAGACCATTCCTCTTGTACTTACGCGAGCAACTACTGCAATTGCAGGCCTGCATCTTTGCCTACCATTCTCCTAAACACTAAAGACCGTGCCAATCAGCTTAACACGTCCACAGGCATCCCCACTAATGCCCAGACGGTTAAGCGACAGCCTCTGAGGTCACTCCAGACACTGATGGCCCTAACGACAGTGCAAATGCAGGTTTATTTTGAGTGTGTGCTTGCCTGTGTGACTAATTACTATGATCTGGCCATGCCCCCGATTAATCACATTCCTTGGATATTTGCGAGCAAGGTTATGAACTGTGCCTTTCTGCGTGGAGTTTGCATGTTCTCTCCGTGTCCGCGTGGGTTTTCGCCTGGCACTCCGGTTTCCTCCCACAGTCCAAAGACATGCTGCTGCATAGGTGAATTTTAGCTTGCGGACTAAATTGCCCCTCAGTGGCCAGTCGATTCGATTCTTCGAAGCGTGATGGCTACACGACAGTTTCCCATTGCAACAAGTTCTTTAGTTGCAGTCAGCCCTTCAACATTTAGAGATATAACAGTCAGTGCTGGCCTTAAAGGCGGGCAATTGGTCTCTCTTCTTGCTCCAGACTGAGGGGGCTTCTGTTGAGCTTCTGGCGTCCCATCCTGGGTGTAGCCCTGCCTTGCGCCCTGTGTCTGCTGTAACCCGCTGCGGCTGGCGAGGCAGCGGACCTGCGATGAACTCACCTCGTTACCGTGCTTGTGAAGAAAGTCCAATTCTTGGTCGGCAAAGGTCGTCATCGTGATGGACTTGACGCGATGTGGCGGGTTTAAACCGCGGCTGCGCGGAAAAAGCAAATTTTGACGCGGCAGTCACGAATTGCATTGCACGTCGTTTCTGCGCGGGCGGCGTGTTCTGCGCCTGTCACTTTACACAAGTGTATATTTAAATGAACCCGATGCACATTGTTGGCGGTCCTCCCTTGCTGGCACTGCACGCTGACGGGGAATTCGTGCAGTCCAAAATAACCGAAGCCTACACACACTTCACACGGCCTACACGCCGCAACCTACATTAAATCAAAGAAATTGCTGTATAACATTACAGAAAGCCCACGGCCGGATTACTAAGACATGTTCAGTCTTTTTCGGGTTGCAAAGCTGAGGCTGGGTTAAGCCTGGTTACTAGTTGGTTGGGATATTACCTAGGACTACCAGGTTTTTGTTTAACGTTTTTGAGTTGAAAGGTGGCAATGAGGGGGCCAGTGCAGCAATGGATTATTGAACCTATCTGTACGGAGTTGTGACTATTACCTCCTTAAGAACAGCTCTAAATGCGATAACATAAGGGGGACCTGTTCAAATAGCAGTGGGATAGTGGTGATTAACACTGCAATGAACGTGAACGGTTGTTTATTCAGGCCGCAAGGTCGGATCAAAATGCAAGGAAACAACAAAGCTGCTTTGGCACTTGGATGTTGAAACATCGTATCCAAGAGGCACCTTTCCCTCTGTGTCTCTCATTTGTACTGTGATGTGTGTGCTGTGTTGTGTGTCTATCGTGCTGGCCTTCATAGGTGCTCGCTAACGGCACTTGACCCTACAGTATGTTAAGGCTTTATAGGGGGATCTTTAATCTATGTACCACACTGCGGTTACAATGCACTGTGTTTAACGTACACATGTTGTTCACTGTTGCGTATTCTACACTACAGTACATGCAGCTTGTTTACCGTTTGCACGCTAAGACACATTGCACACGACGAAACGTATTCTGTGGAGTGTGTATACACGCCGTGTACTGCAATACACAATAATAACAATTGTGCATGTGTACACGGTAGTGTTACACTGCGTGTACCGTACAAATGCAGTATACGTGCTGTCCAGTACATACTGTACTATTTTACACATGCGGCGCTGTATTAGTCTATGTATACTGTACCTATGCAGTACAGTGTACTGTATTATCACCGTACTGTATTAATACAGTACTGGATTATGATTACCCCACACACAGTGACATAGAATTCACACGTAGTACGTGCAGTACACAGTGTACTGTATCATTACACCACGGTACCGCGTTATAATTCCCTCACGCACACTGTGCGTACTTACAGAAACCACATGCAGTACACTATTATCACTGTAATTACACTGTGACAACCACCGCAGCCTTTCTGTGAGTAGCGCGGCCGCCGCAAGCCCCTGTGTACGGTGCCAACACTGCAGCACTTACGCAGCACCCAGTGTACTGCACTCCTACTACAGTACTAGGTTACTGTATTGATTCCCGAGTACTCACAGAGGGCGGCTGCGCCTCACAATATGCAGCATGTGTACACAAAATCCACGCCACACTAGCAGCGCCCCGGTGCAATACGCTTGCTAGCAATGTTACATTAGCACGGTAGTACTTGAGTCGTTGCGCTACAGTACCGGTACTGTATTGATTAATATGTGGGGGTACTCACAGGAGGCCGCTACACGCCGTGCACACGAAGGTGCCCAGGGTCACGTCCACATACGTGGGGCCGCGCTGCGAGCACTCGAAACACCGCCTGTTGTGCGGCAGAGACGAGAGTTCCCGCAACAGCTTCAGATGTTTATCTTCATCCTTCTTCTTCGTCGCCATGTCTGAGCTGCCAGACCTTCCTCCCCCGTCTCCCTCTCGGGCTAACGGGGCTCTCCGACCCACCCCCCCACGCCCGCCGTCTTCTCCTTGGCTCGTCTGTTTACCGAGCAATCATGTGCAGTACTCACCGCTGTGGCCGCTAGAGGGCGGCAGTCGCATCAGCCGGGTTGGTTTGGAGCCGCGGTCGAGATTTCCGCACGGTTGAGGGACTCGTTAATTGGCCTGCGGACTAAATTGCCCCCGGTGCCCTGAGATGGACTGGCGTTCCATCCTCGGTATAACCCTGTCTTGCGCCCTGCGTCTGCCGGGATATGCTCCGGCTCACCGCGACCCTGTATAGGATTGAGCGGTTTCTGACAATGGATGGATGGAGGGATTCGATGTCGGTACCGTGGTGTAATGCAGGGAGACTTCTCAACCATTTTGCACATCAAGGCCCACCTTGGGTCTGGTCTCCACGGACCACTAGGTGGCGGTCACGCCCAACTGATGGGTCGCGACCCACCGGTTGGGATTGGTAATGTACCCGCTTGATCCTGTACGGGGGTCGTGGGAGGTCGGAGCCTATCCCGGCAGACACAGGGCGCAAGGCAGGGATATACCCAGGATGGGACGCCAGTCCTTCGCAAGGGGCCACTGACGGCACATTTAGTCAGGATGCCGAATAACCTAGGCAGCAGTAGTAGTGTGTCCATGGACTGTGGGAGGAAATCGGAGTACCCAGCGAAAAGCCACACAGAAACAGACAGAATGTGCGGCTCCACATTGTAAGACGTTCCTGGGTTCGATTCCTAGGATGCCTTTCTGTGTGGAGTTTGCATTTTCTCCCTGTTTCCGCGCAGGTTTTTGCCAAGAACAGCACTTAAGAGCAATTCTCATGTAGCCGTGAACACCTACAACAAAACAGCAGACCTGTCACCAATACGTCAAGTTCATTGGAAGAATAGTCTTTATTAAACAATATGCACATTTACACAGTTACAGTGCCTGTTGACGAAGTGAGTGTAACGCATTGTGACTGTGAACGGATGCACCGCTGGACAACACCAAACTATGTTAGTTCAAGCGTGAAAGAAAGCACACGCATTTACACTGAACACCTGCACATAGCGAGCACCGCACATACCAGGTGCACATTTAGCCAGAGTAATGAAGTCACAACGAAAAGCAGGAAACCGATAAATTCAGCCACGCTACAGCAATCTCAATGAAGCCGACCAAAAGGGTCACATATATCGTGGTGCTGGACATAATAACAGCCTACCTTTAGAGCAGTGTTTCCCAAAATGTGCGCCGAGGCGCTCCGGGGCGCCGCAGCTAACTCACAGGAGCGCCGTGGGATATTCTGAATATATCCCATATAATTTCTGACTTTGGGCGCCGTGGAAAAAAATCCTGATCCACTCAGGCCGCCGTGAACCGAGAAAGTTTGGGAAACTACTGCTTGAGAGCGTATCTCAATTCTAAGCCAACAAACACCCGCCTTCCAAGGAAGACTATTAATCAATCTCGATTCGTGGTGATGTCAATGTTGCTACGTTTTCACGAGCATTGAAAAGCAGACACAAGTCGTGCTGAGCTGTTCCAGGAATACCTAGCATTTCAAGAGTGACATCTCTGTGAATGAGGACCCTCCCACGGTGTCCCACACAACCCTCTCTGCACTCCATTCCCTCTGTAGCTGGAGGGCAGAATCTATTCATTTAGATTTTTAACAAGGTTCAACATAGGCTCGAGTTAGATTATGCTATACAAAACAAAGAAAACATGTAATTATTGTAACGTTCCGCCGTGTATTATTTTTTGCAAAAAACACGGTGCTTCAATTGATATGGCAAACGACATTTCAGCGTATTGTATGGGGGTCAAGGTAGAAGCGTTTACGTCGCGATCCCTGTCAGGTAGTACTTGGTATTGCCTGCGAATTTTACCAAACACTTCGAAGCCGAGCTGAAAGACAACGATGTCCAGAGGCTGACCATCGTGCTTCGAAGAATCGCAAAGAAGAAGAAGCGTATTGTATGTCTCTTCTGCATTGACCCTGTAGTGATGTAAAATCATGACTGGTTGAGGAGAGCGGCCCAGGTTTAGCCTGATAATGTTACTATGGGGGCAGCACGGCGGTGCAGTGATTAGCGCTGCAACCTCACACCAAGGGCCTGGGTTCAATTCTTGGCTCGGGTGCCTGCGTGGAGTTTGCGTGATCTCCCCGTGTCCGCGTGGGTTTTCGCCTGGCACTCCACAGCTTCCTTCCACAGCCCAAAGAAATATTGCTGCATAGGTTATTTGGCCTGCTGACTAAATTGTTCCCGGTGTCCTGTGATGGACTGGCATCCTATCCTGGGTATCACTGCCTGGCGCCCTGTGTCTGCTGGGATAGGTTCTAGCTGGTACCATAGAAATCAGGACTGCGGACTACTTTCAAAGTTTCCAAACTTTGACTTACTGCCCAGCGCTGGTGGGTACGTCGGATTACTGTTGAAAACCAGATTCTCCAGGTAGCTGGGTAGAAGTTCCACTTAATATTTGCCGATCATCAAGTATACAGTACTGCCCAAAACTGGAAACGGGGCTGCATTCCAGCAGCGTACAGCGCTCAGACCAATATAAAATAAGTAGAAGTAAAGAAACTTTTATTAAGCTTTTAAAGTGGAATCATTCGTCTACTGTGCAACACTATTCTGTTTTACGATCGGGCCAAAACGTAAAAAGAAGAGCATGATTTAAACGAAAGAATATTAATGTTTGTACAGATTCGCGTAAATTGTGTTAAATCTTGTACAACAGTAGCATGACTGTTCGCCAGCTATAAAAGTGTTGCCTGGCCTTTAATAAAGAAGCACTGACTCATAAACGCACTGTACTGGGAGTTGGGACAGGAAACACAAATCCAACATGTACATATATGCACCGTGATATAAAGCTGTTTAATTGCAAACTGTAATCTCACGTGCTATATTTCATCGTGTCACGAGAGCTTTGGGAATGATAGGATTTTTATTACCCGATCTCATTATTGTCATTGCCAATGTGGGGGCATTATTGCTGGAATTATGCTGTGCCATTTCACTTTCCAATAGCCCATTTCAACAACACACACTGACTGCAAGGTGGTTAAATATATTCACGGCGCCAATACAATTTCAGCATCCACCACGGAGACGGAGCGATAAATGAAGTTCGTGCGAAGGTGTAGGATAATACACGCGGCACTTAATGAAAAGACTCATGTGAATCTATTATTAAAATATCCCTCTATTCATGCAGGATGTCTCCATGGATCGTAACCTTATCGTGGTGGAGGGGTTTGTCTCTTCCAATGAACCCCAGATCAATGTCACCTGGAGTAAAGCACTCCTGCTATGGATCCCTTGGTGAATAGGTCTCGAGACTAGCACTCCTGCTAGGGCCTCCCTTGAGGAACAGGCCTGGAGTCTAGCACTCCTGCTAGGGTCTCCCTTGAGGAACAGGTCTGGGGGTAAGTTCCAGACAAATAACAATCTGACGACCCTCCGACTGAAAGAGGTTGGCATCAGGAAGAGCATCTGGCCGTAAAATTAAGTTCCAATACCACCAAACATTGGGTAGCAACTATCCTCGATTCAAGCGTGCTAGATCGCAGCTATGATCTGAATATAAAGTTTCGGGCTTGTAGAGTTGCTCAGGAACGCGACGTTGCAATGGGTGGAACACAGTTAAGTCTTGTGTCTTATATGAGACTTTGAACATTTGCACCGAAACGTTATGGCTTAGTTGATAAAATAAAGTAAAAAAAAGAACTATTTGGCTGATAACATTAATATATAGCCAATGCAGAGTCTGGAAAATGTTGGCACCGGCTTACCGCGTGACAGCCTTCCCACTCCCCCACCTCTCTGCGCTTTCCTGCGCCTGCGAGTCATTATTCTCTCTCTCCGAGAGTGAATGAAAACTGCGCGCGCTCTAAGTTTTAGATTACTATTGTTAGTGGTGGCGATTATGTCTAACATGACGGATGAATGGTTGGTGATTGTACGTTTGCACTGGCAGACGAGGCAAAAAAAGCCTGTCCGCTGTAGTCCGTAAGGACCGCAGATCAATAAAATGCAATTCAAAACGTAAAGTAAAAACAGAGTACAATCAACCGCTCTTACTGATTGTATTGGTCCCCCAAGTGTGCAATTAGGTTTGGTAACGAGTCGACAGGGCATACTCTTTAGAAACATCCTGCAACAGAACGGACTGTAGCCTTCGCAGCCCGGGGAGGTTCGTATAGAGCAGGGGCGGAGAACCTTAATCATTGCTGAGCACCAGAATAGGAACCTTACATAGCTTTGGCATACCACACATTGACACGCACCTTCGTGTTGTCCAATAACAATGTAAAACATGATTGCGGCTCACCTTTATAGGTGATTGAGCGTGCTAGAATTAGACAGAGTATTTTGCAAGGTCAAAAAGATTCCTCTTGTACCTGGCTAGTACAGCTACAATGCTAGCAGTGATGGATACATATCGCTTGCAGGCTGTTTCGAAGTACCAAGCCTCATTTCAGTCAGTTTTTATTTAAGCTGGAAGGAACTGTTCAGATATGTAGTTATTTTTTGACAGTTGTCCAGTGGGGAGGGGTAAGTAGGTTACAAGCATGTGACTTGGGGGGCCATGTGAAATGAGGTCAAGGGTCATCTCCACGCCAATGGGTCATAGGTTCCCCACCCCTGCTCGGAGGTGAACGGTGTATATGTTACACGTCATTATGGGAAAACAGGCAAGATGATGTACAAGTATTGCCAATGGTCCAACGCACGCGGCGGCATTGAACGATTGAGAGTTCAAGTTCCCCATCCGGCGTTCGTCTCGAGACGCAATCCCTCCGATGTCCGTAAAACGCGTGGCGCCACGCGGGAAGTAGACAGTCAACCTCCTACGGCTATACTGGCCCTGTCATAGGATGGTAGAATTTTCCACCACCGGCTTACAAACTCCGGAAAGAGAGGCGCACCACCCAGTGTTAATTTGTATCTTGACAGCGAGTCGGAATTAAACAAAAAATATAACGTAGAAAAACGCATTCGTCAATTTCACGTCGGTTAAACTCGGTTGGCCACCGTTTCGCGTCCATCGGGCGCGTCGCGGGCGCGTCGCGGGCGCAT
Source organism: Geotria australis (assembly GCA_036362915.1). Classification (NCBI taxonomy): domain Eukaryota; kingdom Metazoa; phylum Chordata; class Hyperoartia; order Petromyzontiformes; family Geotriidae; genus Geotria; species Geotria australis. Next base: position 1,015,617 of record JAZEWU010000052.1, on the reverse strand, counting down.
GGTGGCCTCGTGCCACCCGCATCACCGCCGCATCCAGAGCCACCCGTTGAAGAGGAAGACGAGCCCCGTGAGCGAGAAGAGCAGAACCTCCCGGCGCTGGCGAGCCTGGGCGGCGCGCTCCACCGCCAGCAAGCGGCCCGTCAGCCGCGAAACCTGCGAGGCAACAACGTGGCCGTGGCACCGTCGGGCAGGGTGTCTACGCAGTGGTAACATCCGCGCCTCACGGAAAACAATAATAATTATCAATAATAATTTTAGATTTATAGCGCGTGGCACATATTCATTCACTGTCGCAGGTACTCATTCGACGAGAGAACGACTCAGAGGCGTAGCGAGGAAAGCGCAGAGAGGCGGAGGAGGCAGCGAGTCGTGTGCGGTGTGCGGTGGGGTAAAGTGTGGGTACTCCTGCTGCACTGTGAGAGATCGGAACGGATACATTCACCTCACGACACCGATAGCACGGCAGGGACTGAATGCGCGGGAAAAAGTACAACGCGTAAGAATTTTAAAACCAACCAACGTTACCTGTCTGTTTACGACTGCAAGATCCAGCTCCAAACCCTCTCCGTACTGATCCTCGCCCGCGTCATCGACAGGGACCAGGTCTAGCCTGTCGAGGAGGGAATCAAACACAGGTTGACGAGTTATTGCCAAGGCCTCATGCGTGTGCGAGATGCGTGTCCAGGTTTTGTGGGGAGCGGAGGTTTAGCGGCTGGAGCACCGTGCTACGAACCCGGCGACCCGAGTTTGATTCCCGCTCACGGCCAACACCGGTCACGATTTTCTGAACCGGTTCTGGACTTCCCCTCGGTCGATTCAGCCTCAAATGAGGACATGGTGTGGCGTATGAACATCGCGACTAGAGACACAAATGCGGCCGGGCGTGGTGCTGGCCACCCACCCCCTCTTGGGCCGTGCTGGCCTTTATAGGCGCTTGCTAACAGCAATTGACTTGACTCTAGTCTGTTAAGGCTATACGAGGGAGCTTTATATTTGTCAAGGTTTATGTTTCTCCACTCTGACACGAGACTCATTTCGCTTGCGTCCTACTTCGGATGTTGAGTCGATACATTCTTACACGTGTAGTCGGTTGAGAAAATCCGTGCGCATCAGGGAAAAACCATAGGGTGGACAGAGTGCGATAGGAATGGAGATTCACGAGTATTAACAGGTTCTATAGCGGCATTTTTACGGCCCACAAGAGTTCTTATCACCTGTAGAATTCACATTAACAGGAGACTCCTTTGCAAAGGTCTATAGCTGGGGTGCAATAACAATTGTATTTGTATTATTCATAATGCAACGCAGTTACGATATAATTGTAACATCAGCAAACAACGCTTCTGTAATTTCAACGGAAACGAACCCCAGATCTGCCAAGCAATGACAATTGGTCTTAAGAGCTGCTATTTCGGGATGGCCGTATCGAGTGTTCCTCCTCTCCCCGTCATTTGACACAACCACCCAAAAAGAGCAGCTCATAATATCCAGCCGTGAAAACCTTCACCTATACCCTGCAAAGCACCGGCAGAAAAATGGCACCGATGTTGCCGTGACAAGGGCAGATCAGCTGAGATTACCTGAATGGATTGAGGGAAGGGCTGGATTTGGAAGGACTGAGAAGGGGTCTTGGGCTGGAAAAGGGCAGGCAGTGGGGAAAATATGAAATAAAAGGAAGATGACAGCCAAGAAGGACGGAACAGAGCAGTGTACCCTCTCGCTTCATAGGCTGCGGGCAGTGGCGTAGTGCGGTTGGCATGGGCGCTGGTGCACTGGACGGAAAGTGTCTCACCGTCCCCGTTCATATTATTGAGCTAGAGTTGGTTGCTGTGCAAGTCGCACCGCCTGCACACTCGATAACTACGCCCGAGGGTCAGCCATGAAGCTCAACGGAGGGAAAGCAGCCGTTGTGGCACAGACAAGCAAGCGATCTCATACACGAGTTTTTTTTGCAATGAATGAACGCATTCATATCATGATGGATAACAGCACAAGCCAAGGCCCTATAATAAGGTCCAGTTTAAAAGTTTGCAAAAAATGATTTTCTCACAATTGACGGGGATGACGGACATTGAATGGGCTTCTGTGTTAAAAATGAGCCTGGATCATTCTTCATTATTCCGTAATTTAGTGTGCACGAGCAGCCGTGTGATGCGGCACAGCTAATCGCACAATCAGGCCCTGTCGGTACGGCATTGTCACCGTGCCAATTAGCAGTCCAGAATGACCAAACGACGCGACACTGGCTCTTCCGTCAAACCGCAGGAAGTCGTCGCCTTCCAAAAACCGAGTTCAATTCCCGGCGGTGGCCATCATCGGTGGCAAAATGCCGTCCGCATCCGATCTGCTGCCTTCGCCAAACAAGTTCCATCCATCCATTCTCTAAACCGCTTGTCTTGGTGAGGGTCGCGGTGGCAGCAGTCCAAGGAGAGTGGACCAGACATCCCTTTCCTCAGCAACAGATTCCAGTTCTTCCTGAGGGGGGGGGATTCCCAGGCGTTCCCAGGCCAGCCGAAGGATATAATCCCTCCAGCGTGTTCCGCAAACCGTTTAAACCGGACCTCGTGCGGTGATGGGAATGCCGCGGCAGGGCGAGAACGCGGTGACGTTCGCGGGAGACCGCGGGCGACGCTGTGGGAAGAGCGGCGCGGCGCAATCACTCACGCTTGCTGCCGTTGAGCGGGCGTGCCCAGCCGAGGCCCTCGCTCGCTCAGCGAGCGCTCTCTGTACGGCCGAGGACCCGGGTTCTTCCTCTGAAAGATGGGAGACGAATTCATTAATGCGGTGGAACGACAGGCGTGAACGTGTAAAATTCGAGCCCGCCACGGCTAAGCGCACGTGTTAGGAGGTATGAAATATTTGCCTTGTTAATAATAATAATAATTTTACATTTCAAACGCGCACATATTCATTCAATGTCGACGATATTCATTCGATGAGAGAAGGCCTCAGAGGCGCGAGGAAAGCGCAGAGGCGGAGGAGGCAGCCAGGCGGTTTGCCGGCGCCATATTGCCACACGCAGCTTCCTATATATTATGATGTTATCGGCCAACTATTTAATGAGTGTTTTTATTAAGTTGTGGGAGGAAACCGGAGAACCCGGAGGAAACCCACGCAGAACAGGGGGAGAGAGAACACACAAACTCCACACGGAAATGCGCCCGAGGCAGGAAACGAACCTGCTCGGGCCAGACCATTCTTTCTGTGAGGCGGGAGGTTCCAGAAACATACAACGATTCAAAGACCCCTCCGACTAAAGGCGGTTGTCATCAGCAAGGGTGTTTGGACGTAATAATAATAATTATGGCATTTATAGAGCCCCCCTCACCCGAGGGTCACAAAGCGCTGCACAAGGCTGTGGAGAGAACGGCATGTAAATAACATCAAGACAGATTAACTGAGAGTCAAGCAACAGCGATAAATTATAGGACATAGGACATAAAGACAACAGGAAAATAATAGGACCAAAGGACCTTTTTGCCGTTGTACAAATAACAATAATAATTATTTGGTTTTTTTATTTCTTTACTTTTCATTGTTGACATGCCGTTCTCTTCGCGGGCCTTGTGCAGTGCTTTGTGACCATTGGGTGAAAGGCGCTATATAAAACGCTATTATTATTATCATTACAACAAGCAAGGAGGGAACAGATGTACCCGAGCGGACGCAGATCGGAACAGAGAGAGAGTGAGAGAGAGCCAACATCATTGAGAGTCAACCGGGCAACCCGGGTCAACCTGGGCAACGACCGTTTCGTGGGGCTGGACGGGCCGCGTTACCCGCTGTGCCGGCCCTCGATACGGCGCGTCGCCCATCGCGGGCGACGAAGCCGACGGCGGCGGCGCCAGGCTGATGTAGTCCAGCGCCTGGCCCTCCAGCGTGAGGACGCGCGGCGGAGTCTGCAGGTGGAACGTCTCGCGCGCCGGCACCTCGGCGGAGAACCGATGCCCGCGCTCGGACGGGCGGCCGGGGTCCTGCCCCGAGTCTGCGGGGTACAAAGTCACGCCGTCGTTTCCCGCGGCGCTCGGGCGGCCGATCTGAGCCCGGGGCTCGTTACGAGAAGGGCGGCGCGGCGGCGCGGCGGTAACGCTCGCGACTCGTCGAGCCAAAACGTCGCAGAGGAAAGGGGTGAACTGCTTGACACGGCAAGCCCGAAAAAGCATCACCTTGAAATGTAAAAGTAGTGTCTCTGCAGAGGAGCCTACTACCATTGTGGGCAGGGTGATGTTTACTTTCCAAACCTGAGCATGGTCATACAGGTTGGCGGCAGGGTGGCGCAGTGGTAACATCCGCGCCTCGCGGAAAGAATGGTCTTGCCCGAGGCGGGAATCGAACCGCCTCGGGCGCCTTTCTGTTTGGAGTTTGTGTGTTCTCCCCCTGATCTGCGTGGGTTTCCTGCGGGTTCTCCGGCTTCCTCCCACAACTTAAAAAAAAGACCCATTAATTAGTTGGCCGATAACACTCAACTGACAAATGCTGGTGCCGGTCAACCGCATGGCTACCTTCCTCGTCCATCTCTGCAGTTTCCTCGCGCCTCCGAGTGATTCTCTCTTCGAAACGATGCATTTAACACTGAACGAATATCGTGCACATTATAAATTGTACTATAAAATTGTTCAATTAGTTAAATATGAACAAGAGGGCATGTTGTGAGACAGAGACAGCTGCTTACCAGCCACCATGATCCGCTCCGGCACCTCCATCACCATTGCCCGGTGATAGTTTGAGTTTTGTGATGTGGCCCACCGAGATTCCCGTTCTCCGTCAGCCTCATCGGACGCCACCTGTGGGGAGAAAGCGTGAATGGACACGGCGTCCTATATATTATTATGTTATCGGGCAATTACAGTGGTCCCTCGCTTACGATGGCCTCACAATGTCATGAAATCACTTTACGCTATACACACTATAGGAACATTAATATCGCATTACGATCACATTTCACGTTACGTGTTAAGATATGGCTGAGCGTGAGCGTGGGTGGTGCAGCAGCCAATCAGTGATGCAAACACATGCCGCTTGGGTAGCTTCTCAGCCAATAGCAGCGCTTTTAAGTGTTTACATCTCAGTTCTTACTTCTCATTTGTTCGAAACAAGTGTATGCTGCTCTTACTGTACAAAGGTATTATTGGTCTCACTTTACGATGGTTTAAAATGTCGATATGTGCTCTGGAACGGATTAATCTCGTAAAGCGAGGGACCACTGTAATGCATTTGTAGTGGGTTTTCTAGTGCTGGGAGGAAACCGGAGAACCCAGAGAAAACCCACGCCGAACAAGGGGAAAACACACAAACTCTGCAAAGAAACTAGAGATGGGAATCAAACTGCCTCGTGCAGGACCGTCTTTCTGTGAGGCGCGGATGTCACCACTGTGCCCCCTGCCCTTTCAATGTGGCATGATTCATACTCTAGGGCTTTCCACGGGCTGGATACAACCAGCACATGGGTGCTCCTTCCCCTGAACAAGCACACAGACGGCTGCTGCGTGTAAGATTGTGGATGATGGTGCCAGTGAGATGGTGGCCGTACCTTCAAGGTGTTTGGAATCCTCATCTTCTCGCTGATGTCCTGCGTGAAGTCGGGGTCATATTGCTTGGGCGGCGAATCGTCGAGCAAGCTGGCGGAGGAATTGAATGCCGCACACATGCCTCTCGCCTTCCTGGATGTGCGTAGAGGGAGGGAAATTTTGGCCGGCACAGGGGGAAACATTCATATCAATTTCTCACAAGTGTGCGTCTGTTTAGTACAGGCCAGGTGGCTCAGAGGTCAGAGTAACTAAGCTCCCAGCTCTGACATCCTAGTTTTTATTCCGGTTTCAACCGCCTGTGATTAAACTGGTTCCTCGGGTGTGAGCTGATGGTCTAAGGTCACCACTAACCGCCCAAGAATACCATCACATGCAGTATGATCCTGCACTAAATTCCAGCTTAGAAAACAATAAAATACTGGTTTGACTGTTCAATTTCATTCAACTTTATTGTCAATTCTGCCAAATGTACAGGACATATAGACTCTATATCATTAATTCATTCATTTTCAGAAACCACTTAATCCTGTACAGGGTCGCGGTGAGCCGGAGCCTATCCCGGCAGACATAGGGCACAAGGCATGGCACCGGGGGCAATTTAGTCCGCAGGCCAATTAACCTATGCATGTTTTTGGACTGTGTACTCTCTATATGTCCTGTACATTTGGCAGAATTGACAATATTATAGAGGATCGAAATGCCGTTGCTCTCAGACCCCGGTGTTGGCATATACATGGACTGAAACACAACAACAAGGGTTTAAAAATACTAGCATTAAAAAAAACGAATTACTAACATGTTTTTTTATACTTACAAGTTACGCTAAGCTGGGGGTCGGGAGGGAACTGTACTTGTGATGTAATTTCCATCACTTGATGTGATGTGATGGAAATTACACCTTTACATGGTAGGGAATTGTACTTGCCATGTTGTTAATCCATTGCTGGATGAAGGATTTCCCACTGACTACAGTGGTGGGGGTTGTTTAACCATACCTCACCACACTTATCAGTGCGGGTTGGTGAGTGTAGGGTGCATTTAACACAGCACAATACACGCAACAATGGATTTTGCCGAGCTGGTGTCTGCCGCCCACAATATATGTAGCCCCATTCTTTCATTGAGTCTCAGTACGTACCTACTTAATCCTGTAGACTGTGGATGGTCAAGCTGAGCCGGAGCCTATCCCGCCAGATACAGGGTGCAAGGCAGGGCTACGCCCATGATGGGACGCCAGTCCATCACAGGGGACCGAGGTCAATTTAGTCAGGAAATTAACCTAGGCAGCAGCATTGTCTTTGGACTGTGGGAGAAAACCCACGCGGACACGGGGCGAGCATGCAAACTCCACACAGAAAGGCCCTTGCGCGGGGATTAGAACCCGGGGCCTTCTTGCTGTGAGGCGGCAGCGCTACTTACCGCGGCATCGTGGCAAGCTATAACACCTATGTTATACGTGGTGGTGGTGGCCTATCCAATAACTATCCAGGCTCGGGCCTGCTTAGCTTCCGACATCTGACAAGGACGCATTCCGGGTGATTTGGTCACCGGCGTGAAAACGGAGAACAGAGTAAACAGTGGATGTTGCTGTGTCATGTGTTAATGCAGTTACTTTTATCAGATACTATATTAGACACTTACACCACCGGCCACGATTACAATTACATTTAATGGAGACGAGTGGCTGGGAGACGTTATCATGTATCCATCAAACGTAACCGGACATTGCCCAAGGTACTGTACAGTGCAGTACAATCCAACGCACAATTGTAACTTGACTTTAAAATAACTCAGTGCACAGCACAGTAGCGCACACTATACTGGTCAAGCCACGTTACCAAACACTGAAGTACACATTATTACAAACGTATAATGAGCTCGAGATTATTACGTTTCAGAGTTTAAAGGAAGTGCCCTTGAGTGGAACGGCAAAACATTGCAAGTGTGCTATATACACAGAGACGTAAACTCAACTCACCTCGCGTCAATATATAAAACCGTAGGCCGTGAGGCAGCTGCAACAACACTTGCCAGGGGAATATCAGCAATTAACGACGAATATCACTCAAATCAATTAACGAAACGACAACTTTAACTCAGTCGGCCGCTTGACTGAGCGGGTCTCTGTGTTGGACAACAGGCTCCAGGGCCCGCAGACGTTAGAGTGGAAAGGTTCTCCCCCGGGTTTCATGTGAAGCCAGTGGCGTCCATATTACGTAGGGACAGGCTGCGGTTGCCCCCTCGGAGCCACACAATCCCGGACTTATTGTAAAAGGGATATAAATTGTATTGTGAACTTTCTGTGTGGAGTTTGCATGTTCTCGCCCCGTGGCCGTTTTGGTTTTCGCCGGGTACTCCGGTTTCCTCCTGGGTAATTATTTGACAGCAATTAGCCTAATAATCATCGGGATAATGAATTAGGCGACCTTGTACAGGCTTATGGTGAGCCGGAGCCTATCCCGGCAGATACAAGGCCCAAGGCAGGGCTGCACCTATAATGGGACGCCAGTCCATCACAGGGCACCAGGGGAAATACGTGGTAATCCTATTACAGCGTTCATCTTTTCCCCTTAGTAATATGGCCGTCTCTGCTTCTTGGCGCTCCCGGAGATAATCTCGGCACGTGATTGGTTAAGCTGGCTCCCTTAACTTGGTCGTGACCAATCAGACGTCTAGCACGGGGGCGGTTCCGGGCTCCTAATTATTATATACTGAGTCATTATTCTTACGCTTAGTCCTGTAGACCCGAGAGTGTAGAGAGTTGCAGGGGACCGGAGCCTATCTGGGCAGACACAGGGCGCAAGACAGGGCATATAAATCAGGATGGGACGCCAGTCCATTTTACGGCACCGGGGGTGATTTAACCAGCAAGTCAATTCGTCTAGACAATTAGCAGCCTGTCTTTGGACTGTGGGAGGAAACTGGAGTACCGTGTGCGTGGGTGATTGAGTTGGTGAGTAATCGAATGAGTGAGTGGCATCTGCAGCAGCGTGTCTTTGGACTGTGGGAGGAAACCGGAGTACCAGGTGAAAAACCCACGCGGACACGGGGAGAACATGCAAACTCCACACAGAAAGACGGCACCCGAGCCGGGAATCGAACCGGGGGGCTTCTTGCTGTGAGGCGGTAGGGCTACTCACCGCGCCACCGTTCCATCCATGAAATAATGGTTTGCAATTCGTTTATTTTTTGAGTGAAAGATTTTGATGAGGGAAAAAGACTAACTGGTGTTTCCAAGTTCAAGGTTGCTCTTGTAACGCCTCAGAAGGTAAGTGACTCATTGTTATATGGTTACGATTCGCTTTACCGTTGTCCGTGACGGTGCAAAGTTGTTTACAAGTGTGACCTTCTTTTTTGCGATTCTTCGAAGCACGATGGTCAGCCTCTGGACATCGTTGTCTTTCAGCTCGGCCTCGAAGTGTTTGGTAGAATTCGCAGGCAATACCAAGTATTACCTGACGGAGATCGCGACGTGAACGCTTCTACCTTGACCCCCACAAGTGTGATGAACAAGCAGTACAATAATGTAGAAAATACGAGGTTTTTACCCTTTCCGGCAATGAGAAAACAGTGTTAAGAGTAGAATGGGAGTCCCCCAAATCTCTGCGTGATCCAACAACACTTGCCTCCAAAGGCTCTAAAATTGCAAGCGTGCAGCAACCATGCGTGGCAGTGGATTTAAAGTGTGGTCTGTCTGTCTTGGCTGTGGAGCTGACAATCCAACAGACATTGGTACCTAACTCACACGAGTGGCAGGGTAACACAGTGGCAAACGCTGGTGGGCCTTCATGCGGTCGCCACTGTAAGGTTTTTTGTCTCCCACTCCCTTAAAGGCGTGGTTCCTAAAGTGGGATATTCCAAATGAAACGTAATTGTTCGGAGTTTTCTGACATTGGGCGCCGTGGAAAAAAACCCTGATACACTAAGGGCACCGTGAACCGAGAAAGTTTGGGAACCACTGGCGTACGGAATTATTAAGGCATATTTTTTTTTTTTACAATCTGCCCATGATCCGTAAGCAACACGGAATGTGCCCGGTCTTGTCCGGACTTCGTAAACCGAAGTGAACGTGAGCCTGGATACTGCTAATGTGGACGAGCACCATTTATCAAACAGGTGCGGTTGGTGTTGCTGCGGGGTTGTGCGGGCAGCAGTGAGCAACTCGGGAAAATAAACTTGCACTGAACTGTGCTCCAACATCTTATGGTACTTAAACCACCTCCACTGTGCTTATGATTGGGATTTTGTCCTTGCACGGTTCGCTGCTATGAGTTCGTTGAATTACCTTGTGATTTTACGTGTTGCTGCTTTGGGTAGATCAAACGTTTGTTGTGTCGATCAAACGTTTGGGTAGATCTGTAATGACCTCGAATTGACCAGAAATTAGGGGGGCCCGACTTTGAGTGTCCACCACACGGGGTGTCCACCGGAAGGGGTGCATCGTGGTGTGGGGGAAAGTGTAATACCGAAGGCGCCAGAAAGACTGGGAGAGAGAGAGATGAACAGGCGAGTTGGGACCCCTGTGGCGAACTCCATTGTGTAGAGATTAGTTGAGGCTAGACGTGGATTGAAGACGTGAGGTCACTCGCATCGGGTGAGGGGTGACATCAGAGTTTACGCCAGAGCTTTAGAGGATAAAAGGCGAACGCCCAGGATGTTGGGGAGATTGCTTTGGAGGTCTGCTTAGGAGTGACGAGAATACGGCTGTTCTGTGAGAGGGTCTTCCGTGCCGGGCCGCGCTACTGGCGCGGCCCGGGGGTGCTTGGCACGGCCCAGCCAGCGTGTTCTGCGAGCTGGGGAAGTTGGCGTGGTGGGTGCGCTGCGGCGCTCCACTGCTAGATAGTAACTAAACGGCGTGCCTGTGAGCTGGGGAGCTCGGTGATAGCAAGCTGAGCAAGCTGAGCGGTCGTAGTGATGGACTGCTGGGCGTTGTGGGAAGTCTTGCGTTGGTGAACGGAACGTCACTCTGCGTTGGTGAATATTGAACGACACTGCTTTGGTGAATTAAACGACTTGGCTCAACCTCTTGCAACTGCCGCGCCTCGCCCTTCATCTGTTCTGCGAGAGGGTGGCCCTGGGCCGCACCGACCACCGTGTGCTCTGGTGTCCGTGGCGTTCGACTTACGTCCTAGAACGTGGTAAAGGACCCGACGGCCCATCCTGACAAGAGGGTCGACAAGGGTCTTCACAGATCAAACGTTTTGGGTAGATCAAACGTTTGTTGTTTCGCAGGAATACCGCATTCAGAGCCTGCAAGCTTACTGGGTATTTTTGCTGTAATAAGAATCTTCTATCTTTCAATCCTACGTGCCCTTAGTACCCTTATAATGGCTTTCCGTGTTTCTGCACGATAGAAAATGTCATTGTTATTATTGAGAATTGCTCAAAAGAGTTGGCGTTTTTTATTTCGCTACGGCGCAGTCACGAACGCCAACCCTCACACCGAATCCTTTCTCTCTCTCGGCAGAGAAAACATAATCACACGCCGGCAGCCATGACGTCGTCTCCGCCCGCGTCTCCGGCTTCTCGGCAGCGTGACGACCCGGCCTGCACCGGCCTGACCGCCCAGCAGTTCCTCAAAAGCCAGCGCGACAGGCTTCCCCACACCATGGCGGCCTGCATCTCCAGCCTCCTCGACTCGATGGTGGCTTGGGGCCTCGTCAACCACGAGGAGCAGGAGGACGTGGACTACCGGCGGCCCACCTCCGCCGCCCGCCGCCTGCTCTCCCTCGCCGAGGGCAAGGGCGAAGACGCGGAGCAGGCCCTGCTGCTGGCCCTGTGGGAGCGCGGGTGCGTCGACCCGCCCGCCGGGCTTCGGGGGCCGCTCAAGGCACTGCGCGGCGAGCTGCGCGCCCAGTGCGCGCGCAGCGCCGGCCCCGCGGAGAGGCTCAGGGCGAGCCGGCCGGCGCTCGTCGAGAACTTCGCGGACGTCGGGAGGACGGTGGAGATGCTGGTGCTCGAGCGGCACCTCAGCGTCGAGGACGCCGATAAGGTCTTGCGGCCGTCCTGCACGAGGCCCGAGCAGGTGGGGGGGGTCGTCTGAACGTTACGTGGTGGAGGTTTACTAGGCCTCAAGGTGCATATGGCCTGGCACACAGGCGCCATGGTGACCTCACCGCCACCTAGTGGCGAATGGCGGTTGTTATGTTATGTTATAGAGGTTTACTAGTCGGAAGGTCTTCGGATAGTTATTTTGCTGGAACCTGCCCCCACGGACTTCTTCCGCCGAGGGAGACCCTGGTAGGAGTGCTGGACTCCAGTCCTGTTCACCAAGGGAGACCCTAGCAGGAGTGCTAGACTCCAGACCTGTTCACCAAGGGAGACCCTAGCAGGATTGCTGGGCTCCAGGTGACTTAGAACTGGGATTCATTGGAACACGAAAACCCCTACACAACGCTAACGTTACATATCATAATGTAAAACAATGGTGCTCATAGAATTAACGTTACAATCCATGGTAGGGAAGAGGGGGGGTGGGCGCTTTGTTCAACATTGTCACACTACTTATCGCGCAGGTCCGCACCCTGCTCAATTTACTCGACGCCAAGGGCGAGCAGAGCGTGGCGGCGTTCATGAGCATGGTCGACGTGGAGAAGATCGCCGAGCAGGCACCGCTCAAGACCCCAGGTGCGCGGTGCACGCGACACCGCGCTCCCGGCCAGGGTTGTCAACGCGACGGTGCGCGCTTCTGTATTTTACGTGGCGTCCAAATGTGCGGTGGCTTCGCGGGGAACCCAATACAGTACAGTACGCGTGTAGAATTTTTTAAATATATTTTTTTATACAGTGGTCCCTCGCTTTACGAGATGTTTGTTGTGTCAATGGAGGAGTTCCTAAAGAGCTTGCAAGCTCACTGGGTATTTTTCTGTTGTAATAATAAACATCTGTCTATCTAGCTAATCCATATCGTAATAATAATAATAGCATTTATATAGCGCCTTTCACCCGAGGGTCACAAAACGCTGCACAAGGCTGCGGAGAGAACGACATGTCAACAATGACAGAGAACGGAAAATCAGCAACAATTTTTTTGTTTGGGTTTTTTTTTAAACAATCCGAGCTGTGGAGAGAAAGGGTTATCGGACACCATCGTAGTGAGACCGTTAGTACAGTAAGAGCAGCACACACGTATTTCAAACAAAGGAAGACGTAAACACTAAAACATCTCTGCTCTTAACATTATTTCCAATGCAGATCGCTGTCTCGAAAGTAGCATACAGCGTCCGTCGCTTCCAAAGTCCGTTGAACCGAGGTCCCATTAAATCTAGGTTTCTACTGAATAACCGCGGGGGGCGCGCACCGCCACAGTCGACACGAATCCAGACGCGTTTATCCGAAATAGACTCCGCAACGATCCGAGGGGGGGGATCGCCAGACCAGCCCAGCCGGTTCCGATAACCCTCGCGACCCTGTCGCTCACCCCCCCC
>JAZEWU010000052.1:984523-998300 GCA_036362915.1 Geotria australis | reverse complement strand
TTCTCCCCCTAGTCTGCGTGGGTTTCCTCCGGGTTCTCCGGTTGCCTCTCAACTAATAATTGGCCGATAAGTTCATAATATATAGGATGCGGTGTCTGGCAAATGTTGGTGCTGGCAAACCGCGTGGGCCACTGAGCTGCTGCCACAGACACGTGAGTGATTGACTCCGCCAGGGATTGGCTCAGGCTAAGCTCCATGGAAGTTCTGAGCCACGGCTGGAACCACGGCTCAACGTTACTAAGAACACAGACTTAACGGTCACTGGTGTTCTTTCGAGATAGCATTGTGTCTTTCCTTCGTTGAACGCTCGACATGGCTATCCCAAAAGAGCACGTCTGTGAGAGCAATTCTCGTACATCGAGCAATGAAAACCTACATCAGTACTAACGGTCAGTGTTCGGAGCACAGCTCTGTACAGGACAAGGTGTCGGGAAAGTTAGCAGTTAAAATGAGGAAGAACAATCGTGCGCTCACACGGTTTATATAGAAATAAGTCAAAGTGATTTCCTGTTCAGAGTAACATTGCTGCGGTGGGTGCACGTTTCCCGTTGCACAGTCTAGAGCCGTTAGTGAACTGGCCACATTTTCCTGCGGCACGTTCGAGTCGATCCAAAGGACAACCACTGTTGACTTCCCCACAAAAGACGGCTTACATATTTATTGTCCCCGGAGGGAAGATTCCTTGAGTGACCCGCCAGCCTATTTTAATAATAGTTTCACTATTTATAACGCGCGCAGTATGAATTTAATAATGAAGGTATTTGTTTGAAGAGAGAATGACTCAGAGGCGTGAGGCTACCGCAGAGAGGCGGGGAAAAGGCTGCCCCGCGCGATTAGCCGTTGCCAACATTTGCCAGACACTGCGTCCTATATATTATGGAGTTATCGGCCGATTAATGAGCGTTGGTCAGTTATGGGAGGAGACCGGAGAACCCGAAGGAAACCCACGCAGACAGACAAAAGTAGATTATTATTATTAAAACGGACAGAGCTAATAATATGAGAACGTTTTCGAACATCATTGTTACAAAGGTCATTGCGGTGTCAAACCTGAAACACCCCCGTGAATGCGTGAACGTGTCATGTAGTGCTCAGATTATTTTATCTATATGGATCGTAACCGTGTCGTGGTGGAGAGGTTTGTGTGTTCCAATGAACCCCAGAGCTATGTCACCAGGAGCCCAGCACTCCTGCTAAGGTTTTCATTGGTGAACAAGTCTGGAGTCCAGCACTTCTGCTCGGGTCTCCGTTGGTAAACAGGTCTGGAGTCTAGCTCCCCTGCTAGTGGTCTCCCTTCGTGAACAGGCTTGGGAGAAGCCTCCAGACAAATAACAATACGAAGACCTTCCGACTAAAGGAGGCTAGCGTCATGAAGGTCCATCCGGCCGCGAAATTCTGCCCCAATACCCCCACCATTTGTGGGGGGGCAACCTGGATAGTGACCGTTTACACCAGTAACAACAACCGCAACTTAAAAACAACCGCTGTCTGTGAGAAACTGTCCACGGGTCATGAACTCGTTGCCATGTGCTCTGGTCCATTGCCACCTGTCTCAGACTGGGAGGAAACCGCATCACCGGTGTCGGCATGGTCCCCCTCGCCGGTGCCATCAAGCACAGCAAGTCGCTCCAGGACATTCTGTGAGTTTTGTGCAAGTCACCAGATCCCCGGATATGTCACTGGCTTAATTAAGCCTGGGCAGGCACAGTACGGGCTATTGAATTATATGGTTATCCGTTAAATAAAATATAATCAATAAAAACATGGATGGTTAGTCTATGGGCACCTTTTTTTGCCAGTGTACAAATAATGTAGAATATACAAGGTTTTACCTTTTCTGGCAATGAGAGAAGTGTTAAGAGCTACTAATGCATTGATATTTGCATTGTCTAAAAACTGCTTGCCTTTTGGCAACACTTGGCTAAACACTGAGACTAGGCTCTAACGAAAGCTGTCTCTAGTTTGAAGGACAATGCATATATTATTATAGCATTCGTTTGCATGTTTTCGCCACAAGCATGTGTGGCTGCTGGCAAACTGGAACCTTTGCAAAAAGGTGTCCATTTGGTGCGCCAGCCAGCAAAACTTAAAAAAATATATATAACGATATCCGTGCACCTGCGTTTGTTTATGTAAATGCTTAACTCGTGACGTGTGAGAATTTGTCAGCTTCCTCTGCCATTTCCACGTACTACTCCGGTGACAATTATTAGTATACGGGAAACACAGCGGTATTGAGACTCATGTTAAAGTAAGGAAGACAATAGCACCTAGGTTGATTGAGAACATCGTAATGGCCATATAAGAGCAGCGAGCTACAAAGTCTGGGTGTCGCACTGCACCACAGCCCTTGGTTAAACCTGCGTGCGATGAGTTGAACAAACGTGAGTGTGCTTGCCCTTCGTTTTTTCACACACCCTACTGTGGAGAGAAATGCTCATCGCATTGCAGTCGAACCTAGATTTTTACGTCTGACTGCCTGAGTTTAGGCAAATAGAAGTGCAAATGCAGATGTATTACTATGGGTCTTTTTGTTCGGTCATTGTTGACCGGCTGAGACCACTTTAAGAACCCGGTTTAACCACAGGCAGCTTAACCCGGGTTTTAAACCCTGCTCTCATCAGCGGGTGACTCAATACTCTGACCGTTGAGTCAGGCGGCCACCGAGGTGGACGTGGGATTATAATGCCCTGTCTTTACTCCCGTCACCCTCTCTCTCACCCTGTCACATTCCCTCCACGCTTCTTCCCTGTCTTGGTGCAGCCTTTGGGGAAATGAAGTTGGGGACATGGGAGCCGAGTGTCTGGCCGACGTGCTGGAGACAAACACCACTCTGGAGGTTATCAGGTTTGAGTCCACATGCGAGAGCGAGCAAAATTACCCACCCCCAACACCCACCTCCAGGCTGTCTATGCAGTGGTAACATCTGCGCCGCAGGACAGTTAACCTACACGGATATTATTGGTCACATAGTGTAGTGTTTCCTAGCTGTGGAAGGAAACCGGATAACCCGGAGGAAACCCAAATATGGTCTCAAAGCGCTTTCCCACCCGGGTTAATATTAACGGCGTGACCGATGAATGTTATGTATGGATTGCACCAGCGCTGGGTGCGTCATTGTCAACACAAGGGGGGGGACAAAGGTGGCTGAACATGGTCGTAGCCACATAATAATAATTGTACATTTATAACGCGCACATATTCATTCATTCACTGTCGAAGGTATTCATTCGACGAGAGAACGACTCAGAGGTGCGAGGAAAGCGCAGAGAGGCGGAGGAGGCAGCCAGGCGGTTTGCCGGTGCCATATTGCCACTAGACACTGCTTCCTATATATTATGATGTTATCGGCCAACTAATTAATGAGTGTTTTTTTTTAGTTGTGGAAGGAAACCGGAGAACCAGGGGGAAACCTACGCATAACAGGGGAAGAACACACACAAACGCCATTCCTTCTGTGAGGCGCGGATGTTACCACTGCGCCACCCTGCCGTATTAATCTATGCTGCTGCTACTTGTTTGAACTGGAGTATTGTGTGCGCTTTGTCTGTTCAGCTTGGTGAGCAACAAAGTGGGGCACGCCGGGGTGGCTCGGCTGGCCGATGCTCTGCACAGGAACAGCACTTTAAAGAACCTGTGGTACGTCTTCGGCTGTCCGTCGCAAACGATGACGAGTGTGGAGAGCAGCTAGCAGCACTTTCCCGCACGCCGATGAGATGCAAGTCCGGCTTTTGAGCGGAAATATCGGCCACGTAGAGGGCAGCAGATCCCTCGTCTCTGTTGGTTTTAAACCATGTTGTGTCTTATCAATGTTGATGCTGATAGAATTATTTTTCTTCTACCTTTTCAACGGCCTCAGATACAGCATTTCTCTGCTGTACGTACATACCAAGAGGAGGTATGTTGTCCCCAAGCCTGCGCTTTATTTATTCTCTTTAGTTTCCTGTTCATTTTTCTGTTCTCTACAGCACCCTTTGAACTCTGTGTGAAGAGCGCTATAGAAATGTAAAGTATTATTACGTTACCAAACATAACAGTAAATGTTCGTCGGTCGTGATGCTGAGCACCGCTCGGTACGGAGAACTGTCTGGTGTCGGTTAACCCCCCCCCCACCGTTGAGCAGGTTGGGTGAGAACGATCTGGGCGATGAAGAAGCTGTCCTCTTGGCCGAGTGTCTGAAATCCAACAAAGGTCTCAAAGACCTCTGGTAATTATTCTTTATTGCCTTGATTAAGTACAGGCAGTCCCCCGGGTTCCGTGCCTGCGTTTCGTTCGCAAAGTTGATTTGTTCGCAAGTTGGAACGCAATACAATATTCAATGCTAGACTCTACTGTATACGAAACAGTAATGCACTCGATGCTTTCAGGATTTGGACTTTATTCGTACTGTTATAGATATGGATAGAGCTGGAATTTGTTGCTGAGGAAAGGGATGTCTGGTCCACTCTCCTTGGTCTCCTGCCACCGCAACCCTCACCAGGACAAACGGTTTAAAAGATGGATGGATGGATGGATAAAGTCAGAACACAATGTCACTGCTGCTGTATACTGTATACTGCAATTAATATAATCTTATGGGAGCTCGATTGTACGCAACGAGCGTTTGTAAATCGGACGTTCATAAGTCGGGGACTGCCTGTACTCTTTTCCCTGGCATTGTCAGATCTTCTTCTTCTTTGCGATTCTTCGAAGCGCGATGTTAAATTACAGTTTCCCATTTTCTTACACAGCCCCTTGCATTTTCATTGAACTCCGCAAGGTCTTTTGAGCTGCAGAGGTTGGGTAGTAGAGCACAGACAAGGCAGTGTTCCATAGTATGGTCTGCTTCTCTACATTCACAGGTGGTTGGGCCGGTCTTGTAGCCCCATCTGACCAAAGCATTTTAGTCAGATGAATATGTGATAGTGCCAGATGTGAATTGTGTGGGGGATAGTGCAGAGCATCCATTCCAACTGGGTACGGGCCCTCTGCAGTTATCACAGCTCAATTGGGATCTAACATCATTGTTAGTCTAGCGTTGTCACATTACAGGAGGCACCCCCTTCCATCTGACAAACGTTCACTACCGCTATGACAATTTGCGAAATTAACGGTATAAAATTGCGTTATCTAACTTTTGTTTTTGGGGAAGTGGTTACACCTGGAACAACTCTTGTGTGTTTGCTTTTGCCCGATGGAACATAATAAAGCTCCTGATCGTTTCCCCTTCTCTGTCGTCGGGGTGAAAGGTTGAACAAGAACAACATCACACTGACCGGGGCGCAAGCTCTGCTCGACGCGCTAAAGGAGAACACTACGATCGAGAAAGTGGTGTAAGTGTCGTGGATACGAGTGACCGAGAATGCACTGACGCACCTGGCAGCGGCTCTTTTGTCGACCGACCAACTGCCGGATTAGGTTCCTGGGTATTTTTCTGCTGTAATAATAAACATCTATCTATCTAGCTCCCAATGCCGTGTCAATCGTACGTTGTTTAGCGTCGATAAGGGTGGTTTGGAAATGTTTTGGGCACCCTTGGAAGAGGAAGGAACTCCTCATTGCACAGCCCTTAACTGTATTGGTTAGACCCTGGCAGGCCGTCGCGCTGCACGTTCGCAGCATTCAATCCACGCTTACGTTGTTTAAGAGATACTGGGTCAGTCACGGACTCGGCAGGTTGCAAGCTTTAGCAGCGCGTGGCAAGATGTGGCACCGAGTGGCAGTGTGTGGCAGTGCGTGGCAGTGCATGGCATGGCAGTACGTGCCAGAGGGTGGCAGTGTGTAGCAGTGCGTGGGATGGCAGTGAGCAGTGGGTGGAAGTGCGTGGCAGTGGGTGGCAGTGTGTAGCAATGTGTAGCAAGGCATGGTAGTGGGTGGCAGTGTGTATCAGTGCGTGGCAAGGCATGACGGTGTTTGACAGTGTGTTTGTTCAGCTGTGCGACTCTTATCATCTCACTCTCGACCACGCGTCATTCCCGCGTGCCGCCACTTGGCCCTCTCTGTTGCTGTTGAACCAGTTTCTCGTGGGTGGACATTTCCTCGGGAAAAATGCAGAGAACTGACATTGGCATGTGTCCTATTTGGCACAATTGATGATCATGTGGGGCTTGGATGTACGGCACGCATCGATTCATCACTACATATAATGAATCAAGTATTTTTTTACGTGCGGAAGTACAAATTATATCAGCACAACAACAAGGCTTTCACTCCTTTCGACTACTCTTCCGAAACTTTAACACTATTTCAGCTTTAACTTAAAACTTTTGCAACAGTACCACCAACCCTATTAAGCACTCTTCCGCATTTTATGCTGACGTCAGAAGAACGGGTCGCACGCTTAGAACATAGGGCGGGTACTCTGCTATTGATATACATTATTTTAGTGCCAAACTTAATCGATTGTGCTTCTTCTTTGCGATTCTTCGAAGCGCGATGGTCAGCTTCTGGACATCGTTGTCTTTCAGCTCCTCGGCCTCGAAGTGTTCGGTAGAATTCGCAGGCAATACCTGACAGGGATCGCGACGTGAACGCTTCTACCTTGACCCCCATCGATTGTGCTGCAGCGTCTCTACATTGCGCTCCTGGTCACGCCCCACCGGTCGCCGTGTTTGTGTCGTGCAGGTTGCGTCAAAATGCCCTCTCGAAGGAGGAGTACAGTGACCTGCTCGCCAAGGAGTACCGGATGGACTGAACGGGCGACTCCGCGTTACCGATCTGCTGTATCGCAAACGCACGGATGACGTGAAACGCGGGTGAATTAGGAAATTTAAATGTATTCGTTGTTTTGATATTGCTCTTAAGAGTTGTTCTTTCGGGGTAGCCGTGTTGAGCATTCCTCTTCCCTCGCGAAGGAATGCTCGACTTAAAAAAAACACTCATTAATCATTTGGCCGATAACATCATAATATATAGGAAGCAGTGTGTGGCAATATGGCGCCATAAAAATCGTCTGGCTGCCTCCTCCGCCTCTGCGCTTTCCTTGCGCCTCTGAGTCGTTCTCTTGTCGAGTGAGTACCTTCGACAGTGAATGAATGTGCGTGTTATAAATGTAATATTATTATTATTATTATGACACGCGAAGGAGAGAGGAGTGGCACTCGACACAGCAATCCCGAAAGAGAAGCTCAGAACATCGAGCCATGAAAACTTACATCAATACATTATTGTTCGGCTATACAGAATCTCTATCCGTGTCTGTCCTGTTCACGGGTTCGGATTCAGCTTAGCTCGCGCATTTACCGAACTCGTTTTTCCAGGAATGCAATCCCAGCGGTTGGCCGAGGACTTCCCGTTTATATTTACAAGGTTACGCACTCCTGGTTTTAGTTGTTTGCCTCGTACACTGCAGAAGGGTCATCATGAAACGTGGCTCTTAAGACTTAATATCGATTTGCTGGAGAGAATTAAGCCATAAGTGTCTTGCCACACACACGGGCATGAAGAGGCACCAGGGCCACATTCAGGTGGGGGATATTTGTCAAGGGGGGAGCCACGTTTTTATTACGAAAAGGACTTTAATCGCATTATTTTTTTTACCAACCCGCACAGACCACCGCGGCGCAGTGTATTTCGGCAGCCCACACGATTTCACTTGTCGTGTGGAGGCTTTTATCCAGCAGTGAATTGACGAAAGGACTATATAGTGTATTATCATTGTGGTGCAGTGGTAACATCTGCGCCTCACAGCAAGAAGGTCGGGGGTTCGAATCTCGGCTCGGGTGCCTTTCTGTTTGGAGTTTGTGTGTTCTCCCCCTGTTCTGCGTGGGTTTCCTCCGGTTACCTCCCACAAGTAAAAAAACACTCATTAATTATTTGGCCGATAACATCATAATATATAGGAAGCAGTGTGTGGCAATATGGCGCTGGCAAACCGCCTAGCTGCCTCCTTCGCCTCTCTGCGCTTTCCTCGCGCCTCTCAGTCGTTCTCTCGTCGATGAATACCTTCGACATTGAATGAATATGTGCGCGTTATAAATGTAAAATTATTATTATTCTTTCCCAACTGGGGGAGCAATTGTCCGAATTAGCTGTATCAGCTTATATGAACGGAAAGCCCGCTGCCTCGTGCTGGTTTAAATCCTTATCTGCGGCTGCCGTGTGGTTTTTTTAATCGTATACCACGTTTTCTGCTGACGAGAGCAGGCCCGAGTGCATTAGTAAATGTGAACTTTATGACAACCAACATACCACCAGTGTGCCTTGACAAAGACGTGTTTAATCAGTTGTGTGTATTTATATGCCCTGACCCGTATATCAAAACATGTAATGTTGAATAGACGGACAATCCAATCTATGACAGGGTCTTTAGACAAGCACAGAATAGCAGACTAGTCTCTTTTGGAGTCTCTAGGCCAGTGGTTCTTAACCCTTACTGCAGCCTGCACCCATTTGGTTCTCAAAATATGTTCTCACACTCCTCGGGAGGTATTCCAGGCACGGCCCACAGGGCGAAGACCTAGAGGCCGACCCAGGATACGCTGGAGGGATTATATAATTCGGCTGGCCTGGAAACGCCTGGGAATCCCCCAGGAAGAGCTGGAATCTGTTGCTGAGGAAAGGGATAATAATAATAATAGCATTTATAGAGCGCTTTTCATCCGAGGGTCACAAAGCGCTGCACATGTCTGGTCCACTCTCCTTGGACTGCTGCCACCGCGCCCCTCACCAGGACAAGCGGTTTAGAAAATGGATGGATGGATAATACAATGCATATATAATACAATGTATATATAATGCAATGCATGTATAATGCCATGCATGTATAATGCAATGCATGTATAATACAATAATACAATCTGGCATGTCTCGTACCCCCAGTGGGTGCGTGCATCCCAGGACAATGAAGACATTAATACTTGTCTCTCTGATGGTTGTCAGGGCAATAATAGACGGACAGACCTGTGAACCCATAACATACTGCTGGGATGCCAGAGGGCGTTGTTAACTCTGTTGTTCTGCTAATGGTTCACTGCTTTTTGTTGTCGCTCTCTTGAATTCCAGTTATGCTGCTCGCAGCATCACGTGTCCCTGAGATAAAATGTTATCCTGGGTGCTCGAAAGAGTTGCGACAACACTTTGTGTGAGAAAAATGACCTGGAAAGATGACATGTAGAACTACGTTTTAATTCGCTGTAATAAGACTGCGTGATCCACGGCAGGGGTGCATCTTTTGTATGCATAGTTTTGATGGGATTGCACTCAAAGCAGAATATGTAATTCTCAGAGCTGGAGCTTGCCAGATTAAGTACAAAGCAAATTGTGTTTTTTTATGTAAAGTTGTTGGTGATGTGACTAAGATCACCAACGCACTGCACTTACAACCCTAGTGAAAGCACACTTTTTTTACACTTTTAAACAAACTTAAAAAAAAAAATCGAACTGCTTCTATGTAAATTATTTGAATGCCTGCGTCCATAAATGTTTGCATGTACATGTCTATCAAAGTGCATCTCGCATCATTGGCCTTCAAATCTCAAACCGTTGTGACTCTAAACCCGTAGCTATACAAAACATTGAAGGTGCAACGCGACGACAGTACAGCCACGTTGGCCTGATATGCACACTAAACCGAAGCTGTGGCCCACGTCCTCGTGAGAGTTGAGCAGTGCCGAGCCACAGGACCTGATTTTACGACAGGCAATGAGATCGAGCCTGTGGCCCACGTCCCTATAAGAGTTGAGCAGTGTAAGCCACATGACCTGGTTTTCTGACAGAGGCAATGGAGCCCTAAGTCGTGGCCCACATCCCTGTTAGAGTTGAGCAGTGGAAACCACGTGCCCTTATTTTCGGACAGAGACAATTCAATTGAGGCGTTTTATATAGCGCCTTTCACACGAGGGTCGCGAAGAGAACGGCATGTCAACAATGAAAAGTAAATAAATAAAAAACAAAGGACCAAACATTTTTTTTATGATTAAGGCTGCTTCAAATATACTGAAAGGTCGTGAAACTGGCAATCTTAAGAGCGGCAAAAATCTGCCAGCGTCCCCTAAGATGGCCGTCACTTCCTTAAAGAGGTGAGCAGTGTAAGCCCATCCATCCATCCATTGTCAGAAACCGCTTAATCCTGTACAGGGTTCGCGGTGAGCCGGAGTCTATCCCGGCAGACACAGGGCGCAAGGCAGGGCTATACCCAGCATGGGACGCCAGTCCATCACAGCAGTTCAAGCCCCCTGTCCTGATTTCAAACCCTGAGACCAAAGTTGTGGCCCACGTCCCTGTGAGAATGAATCAGTGCAATCCACGGTGGTGTGATTTTCAATCAACAGGAGGCACCGATTGAGACCGAAGCTGTTCCAATGAGAGAGAGGTTGACCCAGTCAGTGGTCACGATTTCCAGACAGAACCGAAAGCCGTGGCACCACGGGTTCCTCCTCTTCGGAATCCGTACAGCCGATACGCACGTACGGGTGCGTCGCTCTCTTTCCATTGGTCGGACAGTACGAGCTGCATACCTATGCGCTGTGAGAAATCCAACCGCGGGGCCGAGTGCAGCCTGTGTCCGCCATGTCTCTCAGTGTGTTGTAAACAGACCCCACAGACTGAGGCGCCGTCTCCCTTCGCGAGTCTATTCGCCTTGTTCGTGTCCGTCTTCCTCGCGCTTTTTTGTCTCGTTCCTCACCGCTGCCGCCGCACGCTACGCCGAGGAGAGCGACACCAACGGCTCCCGGCCCTCACATCGTTTTGGCGTGAGTGAAGCCAAGTTTCACTCGGCGCTACACTCTACTGCGTATGTTTCCCTCGCACGTCTTGTTATTCTCTCGTCCGCCGCATATACGTGGTTGGGAGACTACTATAAATAACATTGAGGTGCAGGTTGAGACTGGAAGTCATTAAGGGTCGTTGTCGTCGTCCCGGCACCCCACCTCCCTTAATCTGTATTTGTAAATTGGTCGCTGTGGGCTGTTTGGGTCACCACTGTCCCACCCTGTCACTGTGTACGTGTGTTGATGTGGTGCGGTGTGTGAACATCGCTACTAGGGGAGACAAAGGCGGCCGCTCGTGGGTGTTGGTCCACTCACCCCCCCCTATCGTGCCGTGCTGGCCTTAATAGGTGCCACTCGCTAACAACACTTGAGCCGACAGTCTGTTAAAGGCCATAGTGTGTTGATGTCAGCAGTCCTTCAAAGTGCACCTAGCCTTGCACTAACGTGGCGATGTCACCGCCACTGATATATAGATGTTTAGATGTTTATTATTATTATAGCAGAAAAAACCCAGTGAGCTTTCAAGCTCTTTCTGTGACACAACAAACACTGAGTGGGCAACGAAACGGCGGTGTGTACTGCGTACGTGTGTGTCACAGTGCGTGGCAGCTGCCGGTCATCGCAGTCAGTCCTTAACCAATAACTCCTGGGGATGCCTACTCCAGTCAACGCTTGCGTTGGCACTGAACGCAACGTTTCAAGGTGTACCCAGCCTGGCACCAGCTCTGAGGGAACCGTCACCCTGGCATCATCGCATAGTGGCGAATGGTGGCTGTTGCTGTAATTGTCACAATGCGGAATTCCGAAACTAAAAGTCCCTTTCTTCTTCTTCCACTGCTTGATTTTGGAATTTCCCAGTTCTAATAATAACCTTTCAAGATGAAAAACGTGATGCCAGTTATCTAGTCTAACTTAATCAGCGCTGTTCGTTCCTGGCCGCCGTGCGTTTTGGATATTTGATCGTATACTGTATTGTGAAGGAATCCGCAGGTTGACCTGAGTTGACCGGTTGACCCCCCAATGTTGGGGCTATTGGAGTAAAATTGTATTACCGGATGTGACGCCAAGGGAGACCCCAGCAGGATTGCTAGACCCCAGACCTGTTAACAAATTGAGACCCTAGCAGGAGCACTAGACTCCAGACCTGTTCACCAAGGGAGACTAACAAGAGTGCTATAGGGGGGCTATCATACTACACAGTACTGTATATAAGTCAAAAGTTTGGCTGGACGGATGGATCGTCACGTCCCTAAGCATGTGTGGGCTACTAATTTAATTAAAAATATACATTTAAAACAAATATTGCAAGTGTCCAACGTGTAGTTTGGTTTATAAACTACGCATCTGTCCAGATGGAGGGGTGCCCAGTAACGGCGTGGCCAATTAAATTCTGGTTCACCGACTGTAGGGTCCCGGGTCATGTGATTTATTGGAGCCTGTGCTGTCCATTCTTCATGCCTTCGAGTTGATAAGGAAACGTCAATGGATTCTGGGCGGGTGGCCCATACTGGGTTTCTTGAAGTGTGCGTTTAACACTCAAAAAGTCACTAGCTTGGGTGGCAAAGGCACGGTCATCTGTGTAGATAATAATAATAATATCATTTTATAGAGCGCCTTTCACCCGAGGGTCACAAAGCGCTGCACAACGGCATAAAAAAAACAACTAATAAAAAACAAGGCAACAAACAATAAATGATTAAGGCTGAATTAAGCAGGGACTGATAAGTAAGGAGGTAATGATAATGAATGAGTGATTGTTAGTGACTTGCCCGTTCTAAAATCTGGCCAGTGTGATAAAAGCACTGGCTTGGACACAACCCAGAGCCACAAAGGACAATTTGCAAACGCATTTGGCGCGAACATCTTCTGTTGGCTTGTGCACCGCTATTTCAAGGACTAACCCGCGTTGGAAAGCGTTAACGTAATCCATGCGTGTGCATAATTATGCTTCCTTAATTGTCATTAGCATCTACTTAATTTCCGTTTGATGTTCCGGCCGTGCGTTGTAACAAGATAGCCGAATTGCTTTCAAATTAAATAGTTATGACACTGATGGTGAAGAGTGTTCATTTGCTCTAATTGCGTGCAGCGTCCCGGTGCGTGGTCTTGTGAATGTGTCGAAACTGCCCATGTGGCACATATCTCTGGACTCAACAATGTGACTTTGCAAACAACCCATGGCCCGTGTAGCACAGAGCCTTTGTGTTATACCTACACTTGTTTTATTCACATCATGGGCCAGCAGTCAGTCGAACTCTACTTCCTTGAAGTGTTTTTATTAATTGTACACGTGTGTACAATGTGTGTACAGTACAGGCCTTTTGTCAATCCACTGCTGGATGAGGGGCTGTCACGTCTTACAGGTGGTGACAGTTATTTGGCCATACTTTTTAACATTGCTTGGTGCAAGGTGGGGTTGGTGGACACGAAAGCGTAAAAGTAGATTATACCAATGGATTTTGCCGCACTGTTTTCTGCTGACAAGATCGCGGGTACCGATAATTAAACGGGTACCGATAATTAACGCATATATAAATGAAGATACACAGGGACATGTGTTTGTTGCTGCTATAGTGAGCACAGACGGTTCCCCGGATGTGTAGATGCGCGGTGAAATTCCACCATTACTTATTCACAAGAACAACTAAACACGCATTACAGTTAATCCTTATTTACCTTTTTGCCTGTGTGGATTATTTAAGAAGCGTTGGTACGAGATGTGTGTTGTCAGTGCGGAACACTCTCCAATGGGAAAAAATGCAAACGTGGTACAAAGAAGAGCCATTGCCCAAAAATGTAACCAGTCATACAGTACATTGTTTTCATTTAAGGCAAGTATTTTTGAGACTCGCCTGGAGTGTTTGTTCAGGGGTGGCTGGCTAGCACAGCAGATCATTGCTCTCCATGTCCGTAAAATATACCTGTAATCTTAAAATCATAGGTTTGAACCAATGAACCCCATAAGCCGAGTTCTTAAGCATTGTATGTGCGCAGTGCGGTTCACGGAATCAGCTCGATAACCTGTGATTACACCAAATAGCAACCAGGAAAAGGTTGGGTTTGCTGTCGATTTCGCCTCGTGTTGCTTT
>JAZEWU010000052.1:946046-956854 GCA_036362915.1 Geotria australis | reverse complement strand
CTCGGCCTCGAAGTGTTTGGTAGAATTCGCAGGCAATACCAAAGTATTACCTGACAGGGATCGCGACGTGAACGCTTCTACCTTGACCCCCAATAGGCTGGTGGTACCCAGTGTTTAAGGGTGGTACAATATTCATACTTCACAGCAAGAAGACCCTCGGTTCACTCCCCAACTGGGATGCCTTCCTGCGTGGCGTTTGTATGTTGTCCCGTTGTTCTGCGTGAGTTTCAGCCAGGTTCTCCCGTTTCTCATCATAGCTAGGAACCTATAAGATGTTACTGATATTAGTCAAACATCCCACCGCTGAAGACCCCCTCCTAGGTCGACGCAGCCTCAAATGCGCTGTGTAAAACATCACCAAACGAGGGAGTTCCCATTCAGAAGCCGATTGAGCAGCTAGCAGTGTACCACCCTGTGTCGTATAACTCCCTCAACCCCTCCCAAAGGTGACGTAATGGAATTACTTCTGAAGTAATTTCGCATTAATCCACATCGCACACGTCATCGGCTTTGATTTGTAATCGTTGCTCACGGAAACGATCATGTGACGGTCCGTCAGGTTAGGGCAGCTCACGCTAGCCATCACACGTCTGTGTGTGTGTTCATTGTATTGTCGAGTTATCATCAAATGCGTACCTGGTGCGGTTGCTTAAACATCGCCACTAGAGAGACAAAGGCAGCCACGTATGGTGCCGGTCTTCACAGGCGCTACGCACTAACAGCACTTGACTCTACAGCCTGTGCCGGCTATACGGGCGATCTTTATCTTTGCAGCGTGGTGCTGCCCACACACCCCGTCGCGTGCTTTTCCGGCCTTCTAAGGTGCTCCGCCAACAGCACATGTCGTACAGCCTGTGTTAAGGCTATACGGGGGATCTTTGTGTTTGCGGTTTATACTAAGTTGTAACATTTGCAAAGGGCATTCCGTCCAGCAACCCTCGGGCCATCCGGAGAGTCGGACCCTGTTCGTCTCGTTCGAAGGAGCCTCGCATTTGGGGGCTTTTTGGCACGTGGCGGACCATTCGTTCGGCCAAGACGCGGGCAACAGTGAGTCACTGTTGCAGCAAACAGTGCCGTGACCTTTTGTGTCAGCAACGCGACCAGACAGGGGCGTTTGTACGGTTTTGACCGACGAGACAGATCGGCCGACACCTCCCCTCCTCCGCGTTCCATCTCTGCATCTGTCGATGAATCGGCGGGTCGATTGCGTTCGGTTTGTAGCCGGCGAGAGGTGCGGGTATGTGGGAGATCAGCTGTGAGCTGTGTGATGCAACTCCTTATTGGGTGAACCTTAGCCCAGGCGAGTCGGGGGGGGGCGCGGCGTCGAGTTCGGTCGGTCGCGATCGCTCGCTAGTCACCCGCTCGGAAACGCGGTTCGTGCCAGCGTGTGGCGCGTGTTCTCCCCTCGCGCTGGGCGTGCCTCCGCCGTCAAAGAGCGCTCATTGGGTAATCGGCCAAACGTCCCGATCGCGGGCGCGAGACGCAGCACGGAGGGCTGTTATGGATAAAGTAAAAAATCACAACTATTGTTATAACAATTTTTACGAGCATAGTAGCTGCCCTACGGGCGATCTTGTTCCGAGCGATCTTGTTCCGAGCGTGTGACACGTCTGTTTGAGGTCAGGATAACAGTGGAAGAGTGCTTCAGATGGTTGATGCCGGTACTAGTGGAAAAGTGATAATTTAAAGCTGAAATAGTCTGAACGTTTCAGAAGAGTAATCAAAAAGTGGGAACTAAAGCTGAAGTAAGAACTTTTAAAAAAACCTTGCTGGTGTGCAGAGAAAGGTTGCAGTTATGAAGGATAGGAAAAAGGGGAACCTCGGTGCATACCCACATACACAAAAAGACGATTCCTGCATCCATAGCCCAGAAGCTCACTGGGTGTTTTCTGCTCTAATAATCATCTATCTAAAACTTGCTGCATTACATACAGTATATTACTTACGTGGTACAATCACACCCCGTGCAGCGGCACCGAGAGACCACGGCCCGAAAAAAAAAAACCTTTCTAACCGCAGAACGGTACATCCACGATCCGCGGGGGGCGAAGGTGTGGTGGGGGTGGAGCGAGCTCCTTGGTCCTCCCGCGAAGCGAACTTGGCGCTCGGTCGGATGAGGAGCTCCTGACGGAGTTTGATATTTGGTGAGGTGGCCGGCTGAAGGGCTCGCTAGCGGGTGGGGGTGGCACACCGGGTGTACGGACCGGCGGGCATCCACGAGCGAGCAAACCGCCGCGTGGCCAGAACAGCCACACCTGCGTGTTCCGTACGGAGCTCTCTGGCTTGCGGGAGTTGTGTTTTGTGGCCGTGCGTTGCCGGCGTCTCCTGGTGAGTAGCGCTGCCGCCTCAGAGCAAGAAGGACCCCCCGGGTTCGAATCCCAGCTCGGGTGCCTTTTATCTGTGGAGTTTGCTAGTTCTCGCCGTGTCTGCGTGGGTTTTCACCGGGCATTCCGGTTTCCTCCCACAGTCCAAAGACATGCTGTGGACTTAATTGCTCCCCGGTGCCTTGTGATGGACTCGCGTCCCATCTGCGGTATAACCCTGACTTGCGCCCTGTGTCTACTGGGATAGACTCCGACTCACTGTGACCCTGCACAGGATTAAGCGGTTCCTGACGATGATGGATGACCGTTAACTCGTGCAGAGTTAGCGAGCACAAGTTACGGATAGAAAGCCTGGCTGCCCTTTGATCCCTCATTGCAGCTCTAAGTGTTTAGGGTTAATCTGATCCAGGCGAGGTTCACACGCAATTTGCCACTGGTGTCGATCCCTAATGTGGTTAGTCATCAAATGCGGGTCGAGTCTGGGTCGCGGGGACTGTAGTGCAGTACACTGGCTAACCACTAGGCCACTGCTGCTCCCAAATACACACACAATGATCTCCGCATAAAGACGTTAAGAGACTCTTAGGGCAAGTGCTGTTCGCGAGCAGCACCTGTGAAGGCTGTGAAGGCCGGTACGACATCAGAGGGGGTGGTGTAGCAAACACCACTCCCTTCAGCCTTTGTTTGCCAAGTGATGATGTGTACACGCTACAGCAGGTAGTCATTAAAAGCTGAACCCCCCCTGGGGCGGGGGGAGGCTCAGGACAGGTTCAGATATGCGTCCACTGGTTTTGGCCACGAGCAGGAATCGAACTCTGATCCGCCGGGTTTGCGTAACGCGGTGGACTAACCGCTCGCCCCCCCCCCCCCAAAAAAAAAGGCGCGAGCGAGCACACACACGTGCCCGCGCGCAAGCAGCCCCCGCGGGTCTAATGGCGCGCATTCCTCCGTCGACACATGATCGCATGTGATGCGGCATGGACGGCGCGGCTGCTCGGCCCGGCTGAGGAGCGGCCACACCGGGGTTTCTGTCCACCACCGCCCGCTCACACTGTACGGCCAACGCAAGGGCCTCGACGTTTGGTCGCTGCGCCGGTGCTGTAAATTGTTTTGAGCTTTTAAATTACCGTTGCAAACTCCGCACGGACAGGTGCCATTCCAGCCGAGAATCAAACCTTGGACTTAATTCTGTGAGGCAGCAGCAATATTCACCTCGCCACTGCGCGTCAATCTTTTTGTTTCCATTTTCTATGTACGAGGATTTGCGTGGTGGTCGCCCATTCAGTCGCTATCCAAGCCGAACCCAGCTTAGCTTCCCGTACTCCGATGAGGTCAGGTGCCTTCTGGGTGATTCGGCCATAGGCTCTGCTAACAGTAGGCGTGCGTGTTTACACTGGTACGTGTGTCATTAACACGGCGGGACCTCATCGAGTCTCAATACCCTTTTGTCTGCAATAGCCCGCAGTGGGAATTTGTCCATTTCCATTGCGGAGCGTTCGGCGCGTACGGGAGGAAACCCGATGCCTTTGTTTGATAAAACATCTCTGTGGACGTCAATGTAAATGATGACGACGTAGGGGTTGCTGGTACAGTAATGGGCGGCAGCTTCAACGCGGTTCGATAGCTCGACGGTTATTATCACAGCAAGAAAAAATACCCTGTGAGCTCGCAAAACTCTGGAATGCCTGTGATACATCAGCGGTAACGACTCGGGCGCATTTCTGTGTCAAGCTTGTGTATTCTCTCCCTGTTGTGCTTGGGTTTCCTTCGGATTCTCCGGTCTCCTTCCATAGCTTAAAACGATAATTGTAACCTGGCGTTGGCCAAACATCCCAATGTTGAAAACGCACGTGCGCAGTGCTCATTTGGAATCAACGGGTGCAATGCGCCCGGAGAAAATGCGCGCGTTACAAAAGTAGATTATTATTATAAACACGACCACATCTTACACTACTGCAGCCCTACTGCACGACGCTTTTGCAAAATAGCCTTGACACTCTGCGAGTCTTTGCCCGGGTAAACGAGCGTAGGAGTAATAATGATAGTAAAATCAAGGACCGGTTTCGGAAACCAGGAGCCATTATTCTCTTATCGGGGGTATGGCCTGAAAAAAAATAAAAATGTGGGAGTGGAAGTGCTTTGAATGGAGGTGGTGAACGACGTTACGGTTCGGTGGGGGCGGTCGCGTCTCCTTCGGCACGTGGGACATGCTCCGACAGAGTTGCGATTCTCTAACTCACCCGCAGGTATGTACAGGCATGGGTGTACAGGAATCAGAATGTACGACTTGAATGGATGGGGGTGGCTCGTAGGGCAGAGCAGTGAGGCTGGCTTCACTGAGTTCCTGGGGCTGAACCCAGGTTTGGGCCGCATGCGGTTTGAGTATATTCTCATATGGACAGTGCATATATTATCATAGCATTCGTTTGCATGTTTTTGCCACAAGCATGTGTGGCTTGCTTGCAAACTGGAACCCTTTGCAAAAAGGTGTTCATTTGGTGTTTTAAGATCTTAACACTTCACTCAAGGTAGAAGCGTTCACGTCGCGATGCCTGTCAAGTAATACTTGGTATTACCTGCAAATTCTACCAAACACCTCGAAGTCAAGGAGCTGAAAGACAACGATGTCCAGAAGCTCAACAGATGCTAGAAGTCCCCTCAGTCTGGAGCAAGAAGGGAGGCCAATGCCCGCCTTTAAGGCCAGCACTGACTATTATATCTCTAAATGTTGAAGGGCTATCTGCAACTAAAGAACTTGTTGCAATAGGAAACTGTCATATAACCATCACGCTTCGAAGAATCGAATCGAATTCGAATTGCCAGAAAAGTTAAAACCTTGTATATTTTACATTATGTTCTCTTATGTTGAGGGTTTACTGAATGACCACACATTAGCAATCCATCTCGTAGAATTTGTTTACGCTCGTAATTTGACACCAGCAGCACAGAGGGGAGAAAATCATGCGGAAACCCAAACGGGTAATTTGACTACGCTGCTTAAATCCGGAGGTCACTGGTTCGAACTCACGGCAACGAAACGAGGAAGTTTTTTGCCTCCAGCTGTTCCTCTGTCATAGAGAGAGGTCTCGAGAGTAATGCCCATACACACCGCTGGGTGCACAGAGGTAAAACTAAAAAAATGGTGTGCCATCGTTTCACCTGCCGCAACGGAAGATCGACCTGGGATTGCAGCTCCAGTCTTATAATCGTTACACTGCAGTGTCAAGGGATAGTAGACCGCCGTGCGTGCGCGCCAGGACGTGGGCAAAAATTCTTCGAGAATAAAATTACGGGGCGATTAATTATTAATCTCATGCACAGGGATGAAGTGTGCGGCCTTGCTAGTCAGGAGATTTCACGAAAGAAGAAATCGATAATTTTTTGTTTTTAGGGGAAGTCGGCTGAGAGGTAGCACGGTGGTGTAGCGGTGAGTAGCGGTGAGGCTCCTGGGTTCGAATCCCGGCTCGGGTGGCCTTTCTGTGCGGAGTTTGCATGTTCTCCCCGTGTCCGCGTGGGTTTTCGCCACCGGGCACTTCGGTTTCCTTCCACGGTCCAAAGACACTGCTGCATAGGTAAATTGTCCTGGCGGACTAAATTTCCCCGTGCCCTGCGATGGACTGACGCCCCTGGCAGACCTTGCGCCCTGTGTCTGCCGTGATAAGCTCCGGCTCACCGCGACCCTGCACAGGATTAAGCGGTGTCTGACGGTGGCTGGATGGAAGGGATCTGCTGAGAGGCTGAGGAGCGGATGTCGATGCCAGCAAACCGGCCGGCGAAGCAGCCACATGTGGACGTGAGCCAGCGTGGCGCGTGACTCGAGCCGATGAAAACAAGGCTCCGCCGCCTCACATCAAAGCCAACTCTGGATAATTTTATTTCATACAAGGCTACACAGCCTTGAAGCGAAAAGATGAGCGCGCTTGGATTTACACCGAGAGACGGAGAAAGCGAGGGAATCGGTGTCAGGAAAACGCGAGTTAGTTAAACACGTATCGACCGGACAGTTAAAGGCGGCCTGGCCGGCAGGATGTGGGACTGTAAGACATGGCGACGGGTGACCTTAATCCATTGGGTGAAAGGCGCTTTTTAAGAATGTAAATTGTTATTTTTATCAAAAGGGCCGTAAGCATTCCATCTCTGGCTCGGATTTGTACTCCGATAACGGTTATGATCGTGCTATCGGTGTCGTGTCATGAGACGAAGCAACCGTTCGGATCTCTCGTCGAGCAATGTGACCCTTAAGGTTGGGGTAACGAGTCGCCGAGGCGTATGTTTGTTGTGTCGCAGGAGTCCCGTAAAGAGCTTGCAAGCTCACTGGGTATATTTCTGCTGTAAAAATAAACATCCATCCACCCACCCATATCCATCACCCGCTTAATGTGAAACTCTGCTCTGTACAGGGTCGAGGGTTTGTCTTTCCCACTCGCTCAGCATGTGAGTGATGTTCGTGGCGCGACGGTAAAACTGATCTTATTAATCGTCAGTACTGGGCATTATCCAGACTGAGCGCAAGACACTTTGTTATTGAACCCAAGTTTTTTTTTTCTCAGAACAAGCTGTTTCCTCCCGCATGAAACAACAATACTGAAAGAAAAAAAAACCAGTTGGCCAAACTTCCCAAGCGTGCAAAACTGTCACGAGAAACAGTTTATAGACTCGGGCTGTCCTTGTTAAACAAGATGTTCAAACGTTTCCAAAAATATAATCTAATTCTATTGCAATCGGTGCAAGGATCGTAACGTTATCGTGGTGGAGGGGTTTGCGTATTCTAATGAACCCCACTGCTGTGTCACCCAGAGTCCGGCGCTTCTGCTGGTGTAAATCCTTCCGAGGGGGATCAAGGTAGAGGCGTTCACGTCGCGATCCCTTTCAAGTAATACTCGGTATTACCTGCAACTTCTACTTCGAAGCCGAGCTGAAAGACAACGATGTCCAGAAGCTTAACAGATGCCAGAAGCCTGCCGCTTTTAAGGCCAGCACTGACTATTATATCTCTAAACGTTGAAGGGCTGTCTTGCAACTAAAGAAGAACTTGTTGCAATGGGAAACTGTCGTGTCACCATCACGCTTCGAAGAATCGAATCCTTCCGAGCTCGAACGCACATTGTTGCAAAGCACGGCACAATCAACGCACGAGCATTCTGTTTTAAAAAAAAATCTTTCTAATTTGAGGTTGTTATTTTATCGAGCGTATTTAGCGGTGACGAGACTACAGCCGTATATCACGTTCGCGCTCGCTCACTCGCTCGCTCGCCACAGACACGAGCTCCCCAGCCGGGAACGTGTTTAGGCTCGCGTTGGGAAAAATGCGCTGCGGGCCTCAACGGTTTTTTTGCCCGGACCCTACAAGGAGGAATGCAAACCCACACCTTCTGGCTGGGGGGCACTTTACACCCAGCGCCATCTTCAGCATCCACTTCCACTTCACTGGATCCCAACTTCGCGCACGCAAAGGACGATGCACAAGATATCTGTTAGCGGTTTACCAACTGGTTATTAACGCGGGTTGATCTGCGTTCGATTCCCGGCCACGGCTGTCTTCTGAACCAGTCGTGGGCTGGGCTCCTAGCGTCAGCAAACCGTGCTGATCGTCCATCCATCCATTTTCTAAACCGCTTGTCCTGGTGGGGGTCGCGGTGGCAGCAGTCCAAGGAGAGTGGACCAGACATCCCCTTCCTCAGCAACAGATTCCAGCTCTTCCTGGGGGATTCCCAGGCCAGCCGAAGGATATAATCCCTCCAGTGTGCTGATGGGGTGCAAATGATAATTAATAATTATGTATTAAATTTAAAAGCGCCTTATCAACACAGGCATCCCTCCTTTCTTGGATAGGATGCGTACTTGAGGCTCGTCCGCTGAGTCATAAATCCGTTTCCGTTCAGAGATTTAAGTATAACTGTACAGTATTTATTAAATGAATGCTATAATACTGCACTACTAATAATAGTAAAAATAATACCCTAAGCTTGTTTATGGAGAATATATGGTTCACAGGAACGTTGGGAGTGCAGTGCAATACTTACTATTATCGAATATTTATTCATTTATAATAAAACAATCTTGTCTGTTAAACGAACATTCATTAGCCAAGGCGTCGTTTAAAGAGGTATGCCTGTACACGCAAAACGCCGTACGGATAACATGCAAGCAGGAAGCACAAAACAGCAATACCCAGCATAGAATGTACACAATAAAATACAGTGTCCGGTTTAACACGGTCGCTAAGTAAAAGCAAGAGGAAATAACTGCGTGCGTGATTATGTAAACACAACCAAATGTAACGGATTATAAATGTCTGGCGAAGTTTGGTCAAATCAGCGCCGTCACTGACTTGGGGAGCGCTAGATCCTGCAGTGGACTGACCAGGACAAGTTTTTTTTATTAATACACGTTATATGTACGTATTTGTGTGTGTGTATATATAGGTCGAATCAGCCTCAGATGATTACCTGGTGCAATGTGTAAACATCGCCACTAGGGAGACAATGGCAGCTGGGTGTGGTGCTGGCAACCCACCCCTTCGTGTACTGTGCCGGCCTTTGTAGGTGCTCGCTAACAGCACTTGACCCTACAGTCTGTTAAGGCTATACGAGGCGGTGAGGGGGTCTTTGTGTGTGTTTAATGCTTTCGTAA
This sequence comes from Geotria australis, assembly GCA_036362915.1. Taxonomy (NCBI): domain Eukaryota; kingdom Metazoa; phylum Chordata; class Hyperoartia; order Petromyzontiformes; family Geotriidae; genus Geotria; species Geotria australis. Next base: position 947,897 of record JAZEWU010000052.1, on the reverse strand, counting down.
CATTCTGTATCAGTGCGGTCCACCTGCTCGCTTTGTACATTAAAGCTGGTGGGATGTTGCCCGGTTCTGGCCCCCACCACCACTACACACACCGTGTGCCGGCCTAAAGAGGTGATCGCTGAAGCACTCTTACCTTACAAAGCCTACATTGGGAGATGTGCATCGCCTTTATCTTTGTTTATATATTTTTTTTCTCGAGTTTTTTTCACCGGGGTGTGGCTGAAAGAAACCTCTCACCTGTGGGTATATTCATTCCGTGCTCTCCACCGTGTGCGAAGGAATGCACTCACGACCGCATGACATCCCTTTCAAAATTGAAGCCTCCCCCGCGTCCCCTTGGCAGTGGGACATAAAAAAAAAATGTATCCGTAGTTTTTCGTCGTTGCAATTTCACCCAGTTTCGACCCGATCGCGCTGTCAGCAACGTCTCACGAGACGGGGTATCCATTCGGATATTCTCGCATCGCGGTGCGAGAACGGCCCGTGGAAGTGGATATCACAGCTGTCAACCAACCACAAAATACACGGACACTCTACACTGGCTACCCATCCACCAACGCATTACTTACAACACAGCAATAATTGGCCACCGCGCTATTCACACAGGACATCCTAAATACCTCGCATCGCTACTCCAGCCACTCGCCCCAACACGATCCCGCACCCTTCTTGGGGATTCTCTTACCGAACGGCGGGTGGGCATCGCGTCTCGGAGGCGGCCACCGAGTAAAACGCCGCCCGTGAAATGGTATAATGTTGTTGCTTCGCGTGAATGTATACAGTTACGGTTCCCGCAAGTTAAAGTCCAGAATTTATATTTAATTCTGCATTGATTTTCTCCGAAGGCACAGAGTGGTGGTGGCGGTTAAATTAAATTTCCTTGTTAAATAAGGAAGGCTAATCGTGGATATGCATGGGTCCTATATCATATGTCCTCATTAGTGTTAATTATGGTTATCGTGGCCCCCCTATTACAGACAGACGGACAGAGCAAATGCATTAACGCCTTTCCACCTTCTTAGGAAAACGGCAGGAAAAAAATCCGCTGCCTCAAGCAAACCAAGATAAGATAAATTCTGAAGATTCCTCGGATTTTCTGGTCTCACCTGGCGCCAACCCTGAACAGTTACCTTCTTTACAACACCCCCCTCCTTTACCTCTGCCCCCTCACTCCTCCCTCTGATAAATGTACATTTCTGTGCAAACTTTACGACATGTCCGCCCGGGCCTAGCCCGCAGGCTGTCCACTCATAGGCTGCCCTTTCCTGGGTTGTTCAATCATAGGCTGTCCACTCGTAGGCTCAGGGCCCCTGCAGGAACGCCCTGAGCCGCCCGGGCTGACTTGTGTAAATGGATAGGGGCGTCTCGCCACCGCTGCTCAAACGCCACGGGGCGCGCCGATTAAAAACACAATCCCGCCGTAGCTCGCTCGATTAAGATCGCGGTGAAACGACCCAGACCGTAAGCGATCGACTTGGCGAACAAATTGACCTTCGTTTTAATCCGTCGCGTTAATATTCCGTTTCCTGAAGGAGCTCCCCAACGAAACGTCGAACGGCGTGACGAATAGCACGCGGCGGCACGGCCCGAAAACGCATCAAAACAACAGTCGTACTCTGCGCAGCTCATCACAGCACCCACTCCACACACCGCGCTCACGCACAGCCTTCGCCAAACGCCGATTCTCGGTCACGGCACCCGCAACCTGGAACAGCCTGCCACACCTATTGCGTCAAACACAGTCCCCCACAGCCTTAAAATTTTTTTAAAAAGTCACCTCTTCACCGACTCACCACAAACCGACTGAGCAGGGCTCCGCGCCTCCGAATCAACGGGTGCAACGCGCCCGGA
>JAZEWU010000052.1:912039-935427 GCA_036362915.1 Geotria australis | reverse complement strand
CGGTTGCGTGTTGGGTTTTTGCGTCTGGTTCCTGTACCGTCTAGTCAGTGCAGTCTGTCTCGCATCGCCGTCATGTTTCGTCTTGTTCTCACTGTTAGCCCGAAGCCAGCGTTTGCAGTTTTAGCAAGCTGTGAATAATTTATCTTTAGACTCACGACGTTGCTTGTATCACGAGCGCAGGGATCGATTTTAACCATTCTTCTTCTTCTTTGCGATTCTTCGAAGCGCGATGGTCAGCTTTAATCAATTACGATGTAGGTTTTCACGGCTCGGTGTCTGAGAATTGCTTTCCATAGCTGTTCGTTCGGGATAGCCGTGTCGAGCGCTCCTCCGTTTTGCCTCCCATGTGGGAAGCCGGGCGATGCCTCCAACGTGGGAGGCAAATCGTCGTGAAGGAGCGCTAAGGAACGCTCGACACGGCTATCCCGAACGAACAGCTACGCAGACCAATTCTCCATGAATCAATTTGTCAATAACATGCCTGGTAATTGGTGACAGTGGGAAGCGGTGGTGCCACTACAGCTGTCAAAGTGCCGATGTAGCTCCTCATCATCAACACCATAGGTCCCTGGTTATTTGAATAATCCCTTACTCGGCTTGTACGGTGACAATCGCTCAAGTTAGCGACGCGACAAACAGCCGCCTCGCGGACAGACGCGAGAAGTTTGACACGGTGAAGAGCCATTGTGAGGAAATCATTCACGCGCAACGCAGAGGCGACGCGCCGCTCGACCCCCATTCGTAATGAGCTGTATTTTAAACTCCGTTTATTTTCGCTCTGTCATGTTAATAACGATTGTCATGTTAATAACGATACTGATTATGCTGGCGATTACGGAACGGCTGTGATGTATGTGCCAGGCTGACGCATCGCGGGTATGATGATGTCGTAACTGCCTTAAACATATTTTTAAAAATGCCTAACGTTATTCACCGGGCGCCTGAGAACGGCGGCCGTTTGTGCCGACTGCCGAGCTGCTTTCAGCGTAGCTTGACAATTCATTTGACGCGAGATCCACCCGTGTGGGCTCTGCAGGGAAACTACCGGCTCCGCGTGAGTTTCAGAGTGGCGGGTGACCCCGAAATAACGCTCGTTTTCCCCCCGGAAAGCCACGCCGAGTCTCGCGACTCCTTTTCAAGAGGGTCCTGCTGAGTTTTAGGCGTGGTGGTGGTGGTAATGATCGCAATGTATATTCCAAATTAGTAATTCGTGGTGTGAGCTTTCAAATGTGGAAAGTTTGGATTGCGACGCCGGCACACGACGGCCCTACTCTCACGAATGACGTCGCGGGCGCTTTGCGTGTTCGAACTTGTGAGCGAAGCAGGCAGCGCGCAGTATTACTACGGTTAATACAACGAAGGGCAGTTTTAATCAGGTACGGCTGCTGGAATCGAACCGTGAACCTCTGAAACAAGCGGCGAGCGCACTACCACAAGGCCACGTGCGTGGTTACGCTGCGTCCCACGTATAAAAATAATAATATATTTGTAACGCGCGCATATTCTCCGGACGCATTGCGCCCGTTGATTCGGAGGCACGGAACCTGGCTCAGTCGGTTTGTTGTGAGTCGGCGAAGAGGTGACTTTTTAAACGTTTTTTTTAAGTTGTGGGGGGACTGTGTTAGGCGTAATAGACGTGGCAGGCTGTTCCAGGTTGTGCTTTGGGGGGGGGGGGGGGTGGCGATAACCCTTCAAAAAGAAAGAAAAATCACGCTCTCCGAAATCTAAAATCTAACTGGCCTGTTGTCGCGCCTCCACGCTCAAACACCGCGTGCCGACACTGCCACTGCGACAGAGTGGAGAGTCGTTGTGAGCATTCGGTTGTTTTGCTCACCTGGCCCCGTGCCGCTGTGTGGCCGTGCAGGTGACAGCTACGACGTGTGTGCCATCTGCCTGGAGGAGTACGAGGAAGGAGACCGGCTCCGGGTGCTGCCCTGCGCTCACGGTGAGTGACCCCGCATCGAACACGCGGGGAGCCCCAAAGCCACCAATGCGTTACAATACAATGCACTAGAGCGGTCACTCATTTTACTATGGCCGCGAGTCCCTTGCCATTCAGCAGGCCAGAGTTTCCCTAGAGGGAGCGGTAGGCCATTGGGGCCCAGTCAGGGCCCGGTGGAAACTCAAACGAGTTGGCCAAAGGAGCCGGGGGGCCCGCGGAACGTAACGCGAGCGGAATCCGAGCGAGCCGGCAATCCTGTCGGCTTACGACACCGATGTCGGTGCAAGTAAAGCATCGGCGTGATCGCGATACAGTGCGGACATCGCGCCGCGCGGTGACTTCCCTCGCTCGGCGCACAGCGGCTGCGACGCCGTGACACGGCGCCGGCGGTAGCCGTGTCCCACCGATCGTTACGCGGTTCGAATCCGGCGGCCGCCCCGTTAATACTGCGCCGTGAATTGACCATAAAACGCGGCGTTCGCTTGGCAGTGGACGATAGAGACTCCGTGGGGGGGGTCGTTGGCAAGAGTAGGCCGTCCTGTGGCGGCACTCGCGATCCAATTTTTCACATAAAAAAAACCAGGACACCGCACATTACTCCGTTGGGGATTACACGTCGTAATATTCACACCCCACTTGCGAAAACTCGCCAGAGGCCCTCCCGGTAAACAGTCACGAGACGCTCTAAAACGAACGTCGCAGTAGTAGTAGTAAAAATAAAAGTAATGCATAACTTCACAAGCTGCCATAGTTTGAAGCAGTCATGTGCCCCGACTCTGCCCTGAAGCGAGCTGCAGGCACAGACGTTCTTAGCCCACTTGGCTCGAGCTGAGACATGAAACACTCAAAACGTGGCCGGCTGCCAACGAGATGCAGTGGACTGTATATTTTTTTACGAGCTCCAAAGTATAAAGAGCCCGATAGAAAGGTGACAGCGGGAGAGGAAATGTACCCTGTAAGTGCGGCAAGGCACACGCCTCGCCGCCAGGATATCGAGCCTCCGTCGAACTGCTAGAACGTTTTATTTAATAATAATAATAATAATTTTACATTTATAACGCACATATTCATTCACTGTCGAAGGTACTCATTCGACGAGAGAACGACTCGGAGGCGCGAGGAAAGCGCAGAGAGGCGGAGGAGGAGGCAGCCAGGCGGTTTACCGGCGCCATATTTCCACACACTGCTTCCTATATATTAGGATGTTATCAGTCAATTCATTAATGAGTGATTTTTTAAGTTCTGGGGGGAAACCGGAGAACCCGGAGGAAACCCACGCAGAACAGGGGGAGAACACACAAACTCCACACAGAAAGGCACCCAAGGCGGGGATCGAACCTGCTCGGGCAAGACCATTCTTTCTGTGAGGCGCACATGTTACCACTGCGCCACCCTGTCGTTGGTGTTGATGCTTGCTCGTTTACTTGGGGCCTGCGTTAACTGACATCTCAAATCTGCTCATTATCATCAGCATCGCCGTCGGAAGCCGTGTTCAATCCATCGCCTGCTCTATCCATTAATTTGGTCTCTTCCTCCCTGTCTCGCAATGCAACAGTTTACCTAAGATGAACGGATTTAATTTGCTCCGTCAAGACCATTGACGGCTGCCACTCCGTCAATGGTCTTGACCGTTAGCTATGATCACTTCTAGCTCACGAGTGCCCAAGTCAGTTTAGTCTTCTTAACAGGTTTTTAACCTGCACATTTTCTCCTATCGACATGTTCCTCTTTCACGCCCTCAACGTAATTCCAAGCATGCATCTCTCCATGTTTTGTTTCGGTTCCATCTTCTCCGTGAATGTCCGTGTTTTTCTGATTTGTATGTCACGGTAGGCAGGGCCTATCGATTAAACAGATCTAAATGTGGTATCCAACCAAGGCATTAGCACTACCGTGAACAAAGATAGTCCGTCGAAAAGCTTCCCCTGGGAAACTTGACTCAAACGTAACTTTACAGTTTGTTCCGAATATTTTAACCGTGGTGGCTCTGCAGTGTGGTATGGGGGTCAAGGTAGAAGCGTTCACGTCGCGATCCCTGTTAGGTAAATACTTGGTATTGCCTGCGAATTCTACCAAACACTTTGAGGCGGAGCTGAAAGACAACGATGTCTAGAGGCTGACCATCGTGCTTTGAAGAATCGCAAAGAAGAAGAAGTGTGGTATGATATTATGTCTATGCCCTGCCGTGTCATCGTTACAATCTGGATAAAACCGGTTTGCCAACGTTGAGTTGTTAATTCAGCGTTAGTGTTTTGAAAGCCCGTTATGCAGCCAAGCAGAGTGGTGCTTTCTTCCACTTGTCCTTGGTAATCTTTTCCCCCTGACAAAATCACTTGGAATGTGCCAGATTTGATCAGATTTCGAAAGCTAAGCAGGTCTCGAGATTGGATATGCTCGCCACATTCACCAACCCGCACTGACCAGTGTGGTGAAGTATAGGGCAAATAAATACCCCCCCCACCCCGCAACCACGCGGCACTCTTCTCAAATCCGGGGGTCCCTTCAGCTGCTTGAGGCACTTGAGCTTTTGCTTGGTTCGCTTACATCTCACGCCACCATTGCCCGCCCGTATACATATGGTCCAAATTTGCTAAATTACCCCAAGAAATTACCTGAATTGCGAATCCACATCGCAACGTTACCCCCCTTACGGCAAGACGGCCCCGGGTTTCATTCCCGGCTTGGGTGCCTTTCTATGCTTGTCCTCCCTTTGCCACGTGGGTTTTACGCCGGGCACTCTGTTTTCCTCCCACAGTCCAAAGACGACACGCTGCCCTCGCTTAATTTTTCCTCACTAAATCGCCCCCGCCGCGCCGCGAGACGTTCCAACTCGCCGGCTTAAAAACGCGCAAACCGACCGACTGACCGCGGCGCTCTCTCCGTCGCTCGCGCAGCGTTCCACTGCAAGTGCGTGGACCCGTGGCTGACGCAGCAGCGCAAGAACTGCCCCGTGTGCAAGCGCAAGGTGGTGCGCTCGCACGGCTCCGACTCCGAGTCCGAGTCGGACGCCGAGTCGGGCGCGAGGGGGGCCGCCGGCGGCGGAGGCGGCGGCGGCCGCGAAGAAGACGACGACAACGACGCCTCGGAGACGACCCCGCTGCTCCGCTCGCCGGCTGGACGCTCGGCGGCACCGTCTTTCGGCTCCACGACCGGCTCCCCGAACCCCGCCGCCGCCAACGATGATGACGTCGACGGGCGGAGGGCGGCCGGCGATTCGTCCGACGAAGACGGGGCGTGCGGGCCGCGCGGGGCCGCGGACGGAACCGAGGCGCCGGAGGACGGAGGCCGCGGGAGGAGACGCAAGGGAGACGCGGAGCGTTCCGCGGAAACCGCCGCCGCCGCCACGGTCCAGGTCCACACGGACAGCGGAGAGGATCGCCAGCAGCTCCTCGCGTCCGGCGGAGGTCGGGGGGGTGACCCCGCGCCGACCCTGATCGTTTAGACGTGAGGGGGGCGCCGCTTGTACCGGGCTGCCGACGCTGCCGCCGGCAGGCCGGTGTTTGTTTGTAGGCGCGTGACTAGAGAGATCGGTTCGAGTCGATTTGCTCGCGCTCGTGATGCGCGAAGAGTAACGATCGAGCGCTGTTGTTCTGATTCGCGTACGTTGCATGCGGAAAATAAAACAGTTCAGAGGCCACTGCAAGACGGGAGGCGACTAATGGCAAGGAGGTAATGAATTTCAATTGGGAGGAGGGCCTAGCAGTTGGCCAACCACAACCACACACACCTTGTAGATAATTGGCTCACCGATCCCCCTGCAGCCACTTGGCGCGCAGTCAGATCACCGACAACGTTTCAGGAGGGGACGCGACGCTTCCGTCGCGCCCCTACGAACCGTCGATTCATAGGGGCGCGACGCAAGCGAATCGTTACGCGCCGACCCATCGGGAGTTTTTGTTTCGGCCTCGACAGCCCCCGTTGCACGTGTCGATATGGTGCATGCCGCCGGGCTCCAGATCGGCGGCTAGCCCGGAAGTTTTACTTTGTTAAATGGCGCGTGAAATTGCGGGTCCCCTCGGTGCCCGGGCAGGCGTGCGCGCGTGTGGCGGGTTTCTCGGCCGGTTTAACGTTTGTCGTCTCTCTTAAGTCAGCGCTGACGTCGTTACACAAAACGGCCGCTGGGAAGTGATTATCAGCGGCGGTCACGAAATAAAAACACAAACGTATCATGCGGAGAAACTATATACTATTCTGTTGGTTAGCGTGCTTGAATTTCGATTGAATTTTTTTTTTCTTACACTGATTAACGTTTTACTGTTTAACCGGCCAGGTGGCTCGATGGGAGGAGAGCTGAGTGGCTCTTCCTCGGAAGGTTGCGAGTTCAAATCCGAGTTGGGGGCTTAACTCAGCCCATCGTCCCTCCGGGATCAATGAGTACCACTTTACGGAGAGACTCGACCCTGCCATAGAAATGTGGAATTTCCACCACTGGCTCAGTATTGTAAATAGAAGATTAGCGCGCTTCACTGCTCATTTTAACAATAAAAAAAATGTAACTTTTGTTTAACTTTTAATTCCGATTTCATACGCGGCACACGTCAGTTGCAGCCCATGAGTTGTGCCTTTAAGCATGCGCAACGGCTTCCAAGAAAAACTGTACGAACGACCGAGTGATCGATCGAGTTTGAAAAGCTGGGTATGTTCTAGCGGCTGTAAGAAAAAGTCACCCGTGCTGAGTGGTGTATCCGGGCCTTTGGGGGTCAATTGAAAACATTAACTGCAAGACGGGTTAATTTTACTAGAATTTATAACTCGCACGTATTCAATTTCGGAGATTTTAATTTGCAGAGGACGGACTCAGAGGCGCGACGGATCCGCAGAGAGGCGGGGAGGACGGAAGGCAGCCACGCGGTTAGCCGACGCCAACATTTGGCAGACAATGCGTCCTATGTATTATGTTATCGGCCAATTAATCAATGAGTATTTTTCTTAGTTGTCGGCGGAGACTGGAAAACCCGGAGGAAGCCCACGCAGAACAAGGGGATAAAAAAACTCCACCCAGAAAGGCGCCCGAAGATGGAATCCAACCACCTCGGGCAGGACTTTCTGCGAGGCGCAGATGTTACCACTGCGCCATCCTGTCAGAATTATGCCACCGCACCCCCCTCCACCCACTTCCCCCTTGGCTTTAATCTTTTAAAGTAAATGGTTTGGATGACTCTGTGCTCCCAGTTTTGTCACAGAAAAACAAGGGCTACTGAATCTAAGCTTTAAGTGCATGCTGTGCCGGGAAGGAAGTGTAAAGTTCTTTATTGCAACAGATATCCCCCAATCTTATTCTTTTCTTGTAATCGTAAGTTAGGTGCCAACATGTATTTAGCGCACAATGCGTAGGTTTTCACGGTTATGCTGCTGCGTAGCTTTCTTCGGTTTTTTTTAATCGGGTCGTTCTGCCACGCGTCGTTCGGCACTTTGTGCGACGTTTCGCTCCGCGTGCTGCGAGCTTCTTCAGGAACGGAAACGAACCGCTCGTTCGCTGCCGATTGGTGCAGCTCCTGACGCAGGTCGGTGACCGTTTTTGTTTTTGTTTCCGCGCCCGGCGCGTACAGCGAAACGTCTGACGTTGTGCCGGACAACACCCGGTATGCAACCCTAAATTAACGGAGAACTGCACGTGAAACGAACTGTTCTGTTATCATGCTCTTGTTAAGTAGCGTTCTGTATGCGTCTGTTACCGTTAATGCACATTTGTGTTAATGCCAACGTCAATCCTGATCACACTCTTCACTCTGCCAGCACCCGCCCGCCCGCCCACGAATTAGGAAAAAATACCCGTCAGGTGAGGCCGCCAATCCCCGTAAATTCGGGGTTGGTCGGTTTTACTGCTTGGTCGAGATTGCTCAAGCGGCAGGAAGAGAGTGAACAGCAGCAGTGCCTGTAACGGGTGAAAGCGCAGCGTGTGATTATCACGATATTCCCCCGAACCGTTCTCAGTCCACACAAACGTACTTTTGTTTCGTAGCGATGTAGGTTTTCACGGCTCGATTCGTGACGGTTGCTGTTCAAAAGCTGTTCTTTCGGGATAGAGAGGGCGAGCGCTTGACACAGCTACCCCGCAAAATAGCTTATAAGAGCAACCATTATTTTTTTTCCTGGAATTGTGTTGTCGGTCGTCGGCGCATTTACCGGGCGATCAGTTACAAGAGCCAGCTTAGCTTGTCGCCGATTTCAGTTCTAACCCCGCACACTGGAGTCAACGCACGTCCCCGCTTTCACGTCGATACATCGATTAATCGGCGCTGTTCAGAACGAGCGAAGTACGCGCGTTTGGTTTTAACTGTGGTTGTGACTATATTGAGCTCCAATTCCATTCACCCAGCACTCATCACCCACTCGATCCCAAACTCTCACTCATCCCGTATTTTTACTTTCGTTCGCTTCGTTGTTTTTATTAGTGCAGAAAATGCACTGCGGTCTCCCTCCCAATTTGTGGAGTTAATCTAGAGGTTTACCGTGTACATATAGAGTCGAAATAAATAAAACATATACATGATTGAAAACGTGGACGCACAGTACAATGTTTGCAATGACTGAACCGTGCAGGGTTTGCGGCACCTGTGGTGTGGTGTGCCACACGCATCAACGCCAGCTTGCCTTGTACACCCAGTAACGGGTAGGGAGATGACTGGTTGGCACACCAAGGGCATGCCGATCCTTGCCCAATACCCCAATAAACTCGCTTCACAAGTTCATCGTTTCTACATTCATTCATTGCCACAAACCGCTTAATCCTGTACAGGGTTGCGGTGAGCCGGAGCCTATCCCGGCAGACACAGGGCCCAAGGTAGGGCCATACTCATTTGACCAAATTCGTGAAATACCGGTGTGACTTTCCTTGAAATTAGCTTTGCTCATAAGTGTTCTTATCCGCGTCGTTTCATTTTGCCCATGGATGGGAACCAACTACACTTGGAAGACACTCGCGCCTGGGGGTTTGCATCTAAGGGTTGCCACCTGTCCCGGTTTCCTGGGATCGTCTTTTTTGAACCGGCTGCTGCAATGGGAAATCTGCCAGTCAGGTGCCTAAAGATATGCCACTCGTTTCGGCATTGTGAGCTAATGTTCCTCCCCACGGCTATGTCCTGGGTGCTGTTCGAAACCCGAGGTGAAGCCCCAATCTACAATGCACATCCGTTCTGAATGTATATTTTACGATGTTGCATGCAACAGTGGCACCGCGACTTGAAGCCACAATCGAATTCCAACACACACGCTTCACAAACGGGAGTTATTCACACAAACCCCTTCCCCTACCAATGTGTTGGCAGCATGGATACGTTTAACAATTAAGTGTATTATTAACCTGTGTTTATAAAGTTAACCGACCTGTCCACTTTCGTTATATTGATTGCACGTCCTTATTTGCGCCTCTGTAAGATTTGCTCTTCACCGTGTTTTGTGTACGTTTTCAAAATTCCTCTGTGATGGACCGGCGTCCCATTTTGGGTATAGCCCTGCCTTGCGCCCTGTCTCTGCCGGGATAGGCTCCGGCTCACCGCGACCCTGTACAATATTAAGCGGCTTCTGACGATGGATGGGTGGATTATAAATTCCCCTACCAAGCAGGCAGGGCGGCCTTTCCTAGATCCCCTGCGGGGTTCGAGGGGGTTCTTTGGGCCAGGCTGTCTAGGCAAGAGGGGGGGTAGGATGTTTAGGCCTCAGGCCTTGAGTCTGTAGAGTACCGAGTTAACGATTACAACTAGGACTATTCATCTATTAGTTTGATTGTCTAAACACTCTAATTGACTATTTGTTGTGGTTGATAACTGAGCTGCTTTGTTTCTAGGTGGTAAACTGCCAGTGTGACACGGCTGATGTCAATATAGTTTGAGGTTAAAGGTCGCAAAATACTGTAGTTAGAGGTTTACTATTACAACAGCAGAAAATACCCAGTTATCTTGCAAGTTCTAGAAGCGAGATGTAAACTAACGAACAATTAAATCAAAGCATAATACAACGAATCTACAGCATTAAATTGTGCAAGGATGAAACATTAGCCATAATCATAAAGTCAACAGTAACAGTATTGCACAGGACAAAAATATCCAATGCTGTCCTCCGCTCCGATCACGAGCTGTGCAGGTCTGCGGGCCTCCATCATAACTCACGTTTCACTTGCTTGAGTCGACAAGGTTAATCCAATGAAGGGGATGTTACTTGCAAACACAAACTGGTAACGTTAACAAACAGCGCACAAATACAACGCTTTAACCTTTAACGTGCGGAGTCAGACACAATTCTCGCCTCCACGCAATCCGGCTAACATCGGGGTCGATCCAACAACGACGACGACAAACTCATCTTCCCAGCTCTGTCAGCTACCCAGTTAGTAAAATCCAACAAACGCGCTCCTCTCGCCACGTGCGCCTTTTATAGGCCTTCCAATCTCAGCGCTGAGTCACCCCTCCACGTGCCATCAATTAGGCCTGAAGCCTGCGTGGCGTCCCCCAAATTATTAATTATGTTGCCCTTAATCAACAGACCCTGAAATGTCAATTATAATTTCCCATATTGCTAACCAATTTCTTCACCGACTCCGTGCCGACAATCAAGTTCTCAGTGCCCCTCCCCTCATGGCACCACAATTCCAATAAACCAATGAGGCCAAAGCATCGCTAGTGTAACAGATGGAAATACGTTGAAGAAGCTTAGACAAGTAGAGCCGTGAGAACCTACATCAGTATTGTTCAGTAAAGACCAAGTAATTGTGGGTCAATTATAATCACTACATGTGTAATTTGTATACGTGTAATGCAATGTTTGAATGAGAGCGGTTTGTCATTGGACGTGTAACGACGTATCGATTCATCAATCAAAATAGATTCTTACGCAGGCAAAACACACATTTAGTTACGTGTTCTATTATGAGTTACTTTATGTAAATGACATGCCGGTGGTACGTGTAAGGGTAATGGCGCAAACAAAACTATGAACGTTCATTCATTGTCAGAAACCGCGTAATCCTGTACAGTGTACAGGGTAGCAGTGAGCCGGAGCCAGTTCATCACAGGGCACCGGGGGAAATTTAGTCCGCAGGCCAATTAACCTATGCAGCAGCATGTCTTTGGACTGTGGGAGGAAACCGGAGTGCCAGGCAAAAACCGACGCGAACACGGGGAGAACATGCAAACTCCACACAGAAAGGGACCCGAGCCGGGATTCGAACCCGGGACCTCATCTCGCGGAATATCTTCAGTTAGCGACCGTCCCTCGCGCCACGTGCTATGACTGACGACAACATGCATGTGGATAGGCTGCTCGAGTATTGTTATTTGTTATCTTTGTATATATACAGAGACCCGTGTTTTCAGTCACGGCTCAACCCTGGCTCGGCCTCCAACCCGGAGGCCAAAGACGCCTGCCTGATTGATCGGCTGGCTCATGTAGTCGCATGGGAATCCTGAGCCACGGCTTGGATAATGGCTCAAACCTGGCTCAAGCTAAGCGTGGCAAGCCTGAACTGAACGTGACGAAGAACACGGGCCAAAGAGTTTAAATCAGCTGTGATTGTGTGCATGATTTAAGCTATTGAGATTTACAGATAAGGGGGGTTGTGTTTTGAATGCCAGAACATTTTCACTTATGGTAACAGACTGTTGTCAGGATTGTACTTTTTCTTCCTCAAGGTGTGTGCAGTTAAGAAGCGAGTTGAGAAACTCAGAAGCAGGGTAACGGAATGTTGGGTGTTATTTGTACGACCGTGCATATGTATTGCATATGTATTGATGTAGGTTTTCACGGTTCGATGTATGAACGCTTGTTTCGGGATAGCCGTGTCGAGGGTTCCTCCTCTAGCATGAGATTTTGCCTCCGATGTGGAAGGCGAAACTTCGCGAAGGAGAGAGGAGCAACGCTCCACACTGCTATCCCGAAAGAGCAGCTCTTGAGAGCAATTCCGCTGGGTGTTTATGAGCACACACGCACACACAACGTCGTCACAATACTCACGTGGCAGGGACCTCTACCTTGGAGACCAGGGGTGGCCAAACTGACCCTAAAAAGGCGCAACCCAAACTCCTCACATGGCCGAGAACCACAAGACGCTGTGTGGGTCACGCGAGGAGGTTGCCAGCCCAGGTTCTCTCACAATGGTTGATTGGCTGTGGAGCTCTGAATTCAAACATCTGCGGAAGCACCCCAAGAGTACTGAGGTGCGCCGCACCACTCCGGTTTCCGCAGATTTGTTTTCCCCCACTTCTTGTTTCAAAGTTCTTTAGAAAGGCTACACCATTATCCGCATCTATACTGAGCCGGGCTTTGGCCACCCCTGGCAATGACAGTTACATTAGGGCAGCATAGCTTCCAGTGCGCGTTTGGCCAGTACTATTTACTATAGGCCACCTTCATCAGATTACACTGACCCACCTGAACGCACCCTAACGACGAGTTCACGGGAAGGGAGACACAGGGCAGGTCGAGGCACCAGAGACCGGACACCAGCCTGCGGTAATCGTGAAAACCACTCTGCCATCGGCGCACTGCGCGCCTCCTACGTCTGTACACGCAGTGTTAAAATATATACAACCGACATCCCTAACACTGCCACTCCGACGAGAGGAAAGACACGGTGCAGCATAAGTCGCTTTACCGAGAATAATCGTTTGTTTCGCCAAGTGTTGGAGACGTTCAACAATAACACAGAACTGTGCCGTCACTGCCGCGCTATGTGTTGTTCAGTGGTCCAATGATGCAACATATGTATTGAACATGATGGAGGACACTGAACAATTCCTGTAATAACTAATCACTACTTCTCACAGAGTGATTTCACTATTCTCGGTAAAGCGACTTATGCCGCACACTGTGTTATAGTCGGCAGATTTTTCAGGCATTGGACCTACGCATTGAGCAGAGAGCCACTCACTGCCTGCTGTGTTGGCTGACTGTGTGTGTTTGTTTTATGGGGTCAGCATTAGGGATGGTGGTTTTTGGGGTTCTTGCTCGTTACACCAATGTCAACACGCCACTCACGCACACGTGTTTAGTGGTCAATCCGTTATCTGTCAATGGAGATTCGTCGAAAGGCGTTGTAAACTAAAACTTGATGTTAAGGTTTCGTCAATTTTAAGACTGATTGTAACAAAAAATTGTGTAGTTGATGGTAATTTTGTTGTTTTTCAAATCAGGGGGTGACCTGCGGAATGAACCTTACAGGCTGGTCTGGTTGCGTTGGAGGTTGTATACTGGAACGGCTTGAAATATATATCAATTAAAAGTAACCATCTCACTTTCCAACGAGCAATTGGGTCGATCTAGATTAGAACAATCGCAATGTTTTGAGAGTTTGTCTCGTGCGTCACATGTAAATATTTTAGTCCCACGTTATATTTCCGGCCGTTTGTAAACATTGCCTGTCTACCACTTTAACGCCGATGTGTTGATTCTTGGGATTGCTCTCTAATTTTTGCAATTTGTAAACAAAATATATTTGTAAGGAACTGATATATTTACGCGTGAAAAAAGTGCATGCATGCATTATTACTCAAGCGATAACTTCTTAAAGGTTAAAACGTGTCCATTTAGCCATACGTTAATTTAGAAGTGTGCTTTTACAATAATAATAAAAAAATGTTCTGTTCCATTAATCCAAACCACGCAATAAATCAAAAACTTGTTTTAAAAAAACCTTCACTAGTTTTGAAATTCACAACAGCTGCTACAATGTTGGTTTAATATGTTACTGCTGATGTTGCTGTTATTGTTGTGATGTGACTTCCAACTGCAGGGCAAACGCCTCTCACATATTCTTCCTTTTCCTTCTAAGACGTTTGGCCATCACTCACTCATCCAAGTACTAAGCAACAACAACAACAACGTGTCGGTGACATCACCACAGCGCTTGTGCCAGGCCATGTGCACTTTGAGGCCACATGAAGTGTAGAGGTCACGGGACAGACCCAGGTGTCATGAGCTGCCTGACCGAGATGACTGGCAGATGCACCACCCGTGCTCCCTACAGTGACAACTTACAAGTACTAAGCAGGCACTGCACTACGGACCAGGCGATCCGAGTTTAATTCCGGCTCTCAGCTGGCATCGGGAATCCCGCTTCCAGAGCTTCCACGCTTCGGGTATTTTCTGCTGTAATAATAAACATCTATCTACCTATCAGTGGCAAATATTTAAACCCCGGTCCTGGGCCTCCCCCTAGGTTGACTATACGGCGGACCTTTGTCTTTTGTGTGCTTTACCACCGTGTGCAAACGACTGTGGTGTGGCTGGGAAAGGGAATGTGAGAGGCGGTCCCGCGTTGAGGCCACTGGACGTTGTTTTTGCCAAACCCATGTTCGCGATGTGAGGAATGCCTCGTGTTCTCTCGCCGTCAGCGTTCACTCTGCCAGATCTCATCTCACAATACTCCCCCTTATCCCAGCCCCTTATCTACACACAAGCCTGTGTGTCACCTGCGGCATCGTTTATGGGGAGCGGTGGTGTAGTGGTCTTCTTCTTTGCGATTCTTCGAAGCGCGATGGTTAAATTACAGCTTCCCATTTCTTTACACAGTTCTTTGCATTTTTATTGAACTCTGCAAGGTATTTTGAGCTGCAGAGGTTGGGTAGTAGAGCGCAGACAAGGCAGTGTCCCATCGTAGTGGTTAGGGCACTGCGCTACGCACCCAGTGACCCGAGTTCGATTCCCGCTCACGGCAAACACGGGCGACGCTTTTCCGAACCGTTCCTGAGCCTCCACTAGGTCGACTCAGCCTCAAACGATTACCTGGTGCGGTGTGTAAACATTGCCACTCGGGAGACAAAGGCGGCTGAGTGTGGTGCAACCCACCCCCTCATGTGCCATGTTGGTGTTTATAGGTGCTCGCTAACAGCGCTTCACCCTACAGTCTGTTAAGGCTATATGGGGGAGCTGTACAGGTACCGATAATGAATGAATTATGTGAGGTATGTTATCTCCTATACTAACGTTTACACCACCATACAGACACTGCACAGGCTGCGGGCGGTTAACCGGTCAGGGTGAATACTTGACGGTCAGATATCCGACAGTGGACTATTTCCATATTCCTTCCCTGTTCAGGCCACAAACCTGCACGGCCGAATCGTGATATTCACGGCACGGGCATGTAAATTTAGCAGCTGACCTCGAGCGCTCATTTCCTCCCGACAGTCTAGATTCTAGAATAATCTATGGGCGAGGGCTGTACCACCAGACGAGCCACGCGGGACCTCCTGCAGTGGAAAAAAAATAACCTGGACGATTCTGAACCGTGCCGGACTGGTTTGAAGGTCCTGCCCGAGGTGATTAGATTCGCACCTCGGGCGCCTTTCTATGCGGGAGTTTGTGTGTTCGCGCCCTGTTCTGGGCGGGTTTCTGCCGGCTTATCCGCTTTCATCCCACAACTTAACAAAAAAAAACTCATTAAGGAATTCGCCGATAACATAATATATAGGACGCAGCGTCTGGCAAATGTTGGCGCTGGCTAGATTGCGTGGCTGCTTTCTCCCTGCCTCTGCAGTTGCGTCACGGCTCCATATCTCGTCTATGAATAGGCATGGATTTGCGCGCGTTATAAATTGTGTCATTGTTATTGGGCCTCTCCGACAGAGGCCTTGAAGCAGCCTCCAGCCACGCCACGTTGTCCAGAACTATTGCCGTGCAGTGCAACCAAGACCATCCATCCATGTTCTAAACCGCTCGTCCTGGCGAGGGTCGCGGTGGCAGCAGTCCAAGGAGAGTGGACCAGACATCCCTTTCCTCAGCAACAGATTCCAGCTCTTCCTGGGGGATTCCCAGGCCAGTCTAGGCGTTCCCAGGCCAGCAACCAAGACCACAGGATGAAAATATATCTTTATCGAGCTGTAAACTAGTCAAGGTGATGGATCCACTATTCAGAACCTATGCTGAGGTCAGTTATTCGGGGCCCCTTATAAACGGAGACCTTCCCCACATCCTGTCTCGCGAAGGCAGGAAACCCCCTCCAAAAAGTAATCAGCGAGACCCGGCGGATGCTGCTGACGTTGCCAGGCTGCACTCGTCATTAGCACTGGCAGGAAGCGGGAGACTTTCCACCCGCAGCTATTTTTTTTTGCTTGAGAATTTCTCTCCGGAACTGTCCTTTCGGGACAGCTGAGAGAACAGAAAAAATATCGTACATTGAGCCGTAAAAAAGCTACATCTAAATTTTTTGCAATTATCCAGTTGTTCCAAGTCATCAGACCCATGATTAGTAATGGGCTGCTTGAACACACGGACTCTTATTCCCCTCGACGGGTCGCCGTGCTCTCTCCGCGATGCGGTTATCAGCGACGTCCGACGAAGCTCCAGCGGCGAACCCCAGGCGTGCCTTGGCCGGCCAACTTGAAGTGTCCAGTCGTCGTGATTTCATCCCGGCTCTTGCAGGCAATCCTCCTGGCAGCCGGCTGACATTACCAAACACACCGCGACGCCTCTGCAATGAGCTTGATGTTTGGAAGACGTGACCTTTCACACACTGGTTTTGGATGAAGTTGGACCAGTCAATACCCAGGTTGCAGGCTGCGTGCAAGACTTGAAAGATGAGTGCCAAGTATGTTGTACATCGCAGGAATTCCCAACCTTTCAGGAACGACAGAACTACGCAAACCCTAAACATGTACTCGCAGAACACTGCACACCAGTGACATTTTTCAACACTAATTCCCAAGACCTTGACGACCACAGAAGTTTGGAACCACTGCTATAAATCACGAGACAGCAATTCATTTGGGTAGCTCAACCGTCTCCAAGCCACCCAACGTCAGATGTACCGCAGCAACTTTAAATTTAAAGTCGAGGCAAACCTTAGGGGTAGGAGCGCAGCCAAGGCATACATAATTTCATTATTATAAACGTGCGAGTTTTAACACGCGGGCAGGAGCGATTCCATATCGCCGGAACGGTAGCCTACACCAAGACCCACTCTAGGAGGTACATTAAACACACGCAGCGTAGAACGGGGGCTACATAATGTATGCTACATTATTCATCTCGCCGCATGTAACCCTAGTCGAGCGTGTTGGAACGCGGTATTGCGTGTCCATGCACAAACATGGCAAGGCAATTGACGGCCTAATTACTGCTCGCGCTTTGAGAGCTGTTAACCCTGCTCAACAGGCTTTTCAGTGTCCCAGGGTCAAGTTATGGTTGTTATTTATTTTAACATTTTTTATTAATCCCTCTTAAATTGAGTTTTTGGACATTTGGCATAACAGCACCCAATGGTACGCAAGCCAGAGATTGGCAACTTGCAATTCTTGCTGGGCACACAGACTGCCCTGCCATTGCCGAACACAGCATGCAGGCTTGAACTTGTAAATAAAATCAGTAAAAAAAAAAAGGCAAAATTACTTTTGGTCAAGTCAGTTTGACGTTTTAAAAAAATTGTATTCTTTTTACAACTTCAAATCTTGTATTACTGTTGTGGTCGTCGACACTGATAATTTAACGTCTGCGTGCAGACAAGCGACGTCACCCAAAACCAGCCAAATATATGTTCACACCCACCTGGTTAAAAAATAAACACTTTTTTCGCAACTTGCAATTGGCGAAAAAAGAGTCAAGTGTCCGCCGTTTTGCCACGTCAAGCCCCTGGACGCCGTCGCCACTGGATTCTCGAGAGAGACAAAGACGGGTCGGTGTCGAGTTGGCTTTTTCGTAGTTTTATTGCAGCACTGGCTGAGAAAACGTAGCAACCAGCAAGAGGTGGGCTGGCTGAGAGAGAGAGAGCGCGCTTAGCAACGCACGTAACAGTGACGCAAAATCACCCAAGAAGCCGCCCAAAGAATGCATACGGATCACCTACTAGTTTTAATTACTTTTTCAACAGAACCCTCTTTGACTCCTCTAATTGTATTGTACTAGCACCTCAAATCCCAGATTTAAAAAAGTGTGATGCGAAAAATGAAATTCGTACATGGGCAAGTGAATTGTGTTTTACAATCCAAATCTAGGCTACGCGATCGGTTATATCACCCCACTGCGCCCTCCACCCAAAAGTCAACGAAAAGGACTCGGGAAAAAAAACGCAACATGCAATTTAAGACGGCTACAGCAGCATGGATTTGTCAGTAGGTGCGCTAAAACTTTCAATTTCTGCCCAACGCTACTTCGAATAAACTCAAGTGGTCTCAGAGTGGATATGTATGACGATTAAGCCACTGGTTAAAAGGCGCTAACCGCAAGTCGGTTGGAACAAGGTCTCTCTCCTGCCAAAATTCAAAGCCACCTTCGGAACATCATTGGTCCCGTGTTTTTGCCGAATTTACAAACGCACCGCGCACAGCCCACCCACCCACCCTCCCCCAGTGAGTGAGAAAGTGGGAAGGGGAGGGTAAGTTTGTTTTACACCAACTCCCTGGGTTTAATTGATAAGCTTTCATGAAGTGACCTCGAAAAAAATATATCGATGCACCAAATGGTTTAATGCAATTAATAACTTGAGAATCTTTAGCCCCAACATAAAAATGCATATGCCAGGAAGCGTTGAGGAATGTATTATTGTATGATAACAGCTCTACGCGTTGTGCTGTAAATTTGAGTGGAAACAAAACGTCACAAATAGTAGGTAGGCACGCAAGACCGAATTGTGTAAAAAAAACAAAATCACAGGATTCATAGCGGCTCCCACAAACCTAGTCCTCGCTTCACCTCTGAAATCATAGCATAACTTGGAAGATCTGAAAAATCCCACAGGATGCGTGCATGATTCTGCCACAAGTTCCAAATCACGAGTAAAACGCCGGCATGGCAGACTCGCCGATCGCTCTTAAGTCACGGTGACGAGTTAAACGCACTGCGCAAGAAAACTGGAGCGATACCAAGTTGAACTGTAATCGTTTTATTGCATTTGATTTTGCATGGTCGCCTTGATAATGTGATGCACCCTTAACAATTTTTTTGTCTTTACGTTTTTATTTTTTTTGTACATTTTTTTTAACTTTTTCCTCACCCATTTTTTTCATAGTAAAAACAATAAACCCCCAGGAAGGAGCGAGCGCCGCCCGTTCTAGAGACGCACCTGCCGCGTGGCCCGACCCGTTTCAAATTGAGAGCAGCATTGGCGACAGTGCTGTGACGTGTAGCAAAATACAGCAGAGGGCGTGGACAATGCACTTTTATCAAATTTTATTTTCTCCTCGTGTATATAGTGTATATATAGGTTTTTTTTTCCTCTTTACCAATGGACCAGTTTGGGTTAGCGATACAGGCAAGCAATAAGGTTGCCATTATTTTTTTCCTTCTTTATTTTTCCCTTAATACCCTGCTTTTCGCAAATGCGCTGCCATATCAAACGCAGTCTTGTTGAGGGGCCCTCCGTGGATGCCTTCCTTGCCTTCCACCATTACCAGGGCTGCAAGAGGCACGCGGAAAAGAAAGGACAGATTAGAAACGGGCGCAAAATTCAACGCGTTCGCAGTCAAAAAGTATCGATTGAAATTACAGTTACGGATAAAAATCATCCAAACGATAAGGCCCCTTGCAGGAACCCGAGGAAGTCTTGCGGAGGGAGCACCTGGGACATCTGGGACAGGAACTCGGCACTTCCGAGGGACAGGCTCAAGCGAGCCACGGATAAAACAAAAAAACCCAATGGCACTGCTGCAGCACAGTACCGGCTAGTGCCCTGGGAAGCCCCGGAATGGTCAGCCCAGACCAGGCGGAAACAACGGGCGCAACACGCCCGGAGAAAATGCGCGCGTTACAAAAGAAGATTATTATTTTTTTGGGTACAGAAAATAAAGGTGCGTTAAGGGAATGGCTTTGGGCCTTTAACATTAAAAGCACACGGGAAAAGTGTGACCCTCGGGTGAAAGGCGCTATATAAATGCTATTATTATTATAAGGCAGAAGCAGGAGGTGGGCACAACTGCACAGCCAGCTACCATCCTATTACACAAATCCGTGCCGCGACACGTGCTCAAAACTTTCTCCACGTTGTAACACGGCCTCCGTTGTGCCACGATGTCAAGTTGCAACATCGATGTCCCGAATGATGGTTTTATGGTCTTTGTCTCTTGAAAATGCTCCCGTGTCCCACACTGGAAACCAGCTTTATAATCTTCATATACTTGTGCAATTCAAAAGCACAGATGGGCAATGCCGTATGAGGAATATACCGTATTTTCTGGATTACAAGACGCCCTGGGAAAAGGGGAAATGAAGGGCGTAAAATAGAATCGTACAAAAAAACCGCACGAACGGCGGGGGAAAAAAAGCACATTTTATAATGTGGAACATCCATTACCAGCTCTAGAGGCTGTGTTGAGTGTGCCCAATGCCAATAGTCATTGTGATACCACACATCTTCGCGCGTTTGTTGTGTCGCAGGAATTCCGTAAAGAGCTTGCTAGCTTCACTGCGTATTCCTCTGCTGTAATAATAAACATCTATCCGATAAACACCTCATCCGCTCTAGCGCCACACAGCACACCCACTGAGCGACCAGCGCGACGTAAAGCGGCAACTTACTTTGCAAGGACTTGGCAATGGCGATGTTAAAGGTCGTACTAGTGTGCCCGTCGGTCTTGGTGCGCAAGTCCATGGTGTGCTCGTCCTCCAGGTCAAGCTGGTCTCGGATGACGGAGCACTTCCGCCCGGCCAACGTAATCCCGGTTATGAACAGCCCGGAACGGTCGCTCGCTGCCAGCAAGCCCACTTCCGTAGCCTGGAGCCGAAGAGAAAACCCAGAGAAAGGGTCGTAAACATTTCGTTCACAACCTCCCTCTTAACTCGTACACTTTCATGACCAATGTTATCCATAGTGAAGTTCTGTTTATGAGTTTAGGTCATGTGAAAAAAGTGTAAGTGTAGTGCACTTCCACTGATGAAGCTGAGTGGAAGTCTCAGCGAAACGTCGGTACCATCTTTTAAGGTGAGTGCTGTGTGTGTTCGCTCGTTTTCTCCAACATATCGACGGGTGCACTACACTTACACACTTTTTTCACATGACCTAAACTCAAACAGAACTTCACTAACCTCCCTCTTGTCAATAACGCTACTGCTGGATGAAAGCCTCCTCTCACCACACACAGAGTCAGTCAAACCGGATTGTTTGACTAACGGTGCACACGCTGGCCTACGAAAGCTGCTGGTTATGGAGAGACCAGCTCTGACATCACGTGCCACGGACCTTAAGTCGTGGATCGGAATGGAAACGTGGGTCACGGAGTTAAGAGCAGTGCATTAGCCACTGCTCCCACAACCCTGGGTTTAATATCAATCCTGAAATTATGTTGACACGAAAGCCTTGCCTAGCGTAAATTAGGCTTCGACCTCATTTGAACTGCAGGATTAAAATCTGTCGATGACCAACCACATCGGGGAAAAAAAAGATATTACGACACATCAGCATCAATAGAGAAAGAAATCGCTGAAAATGCATTGTACGCAATTTGCTGTAACCAGAGCAAGAGTGCACAGCACACAGCCCGCAGGCCAAGTCCAGCCAATACATTTTTTCTGGCCCATAAAGAATAATCAAAAATCAATTAAATAGCAATGAAAACAGTTCAGTTGATTTTTGGTCTCTTAAAATCCACGTGTATTCTGACATAAGACTATAACGCTATAGCCTAATGTAAATGTTTTGTGTGTCTGCAAGGAAGGGGGGATGCGGAGAGGAGCAGGGGTCGTGACCAGTGTGTGACCCTTTGGTTATTTTATCTGGAACTGGCTCTCGTGAAAAATATGTTGTGCACCCCTGAACTAGAGATGCCTTATTCGAATTCGATTCTTCGAAGCGTGATGGCCACACGACAGCTTCCCATTGTAACAAGTTCTTTAGTTGCAGACAGCCCTTCGACATTTCGAGATATAACAGTCAGTGCTGGCCTCAAAGGCGGCGAGCATTGGCCTCTCTCTTCTTGCTCCAGACTGAGGGTGCTTCTGGCATCTTGTTGAGCTTCCGGACATCGTTGTCTTTCAGCGCCTCGGCGTCGAAGTGTTTGGTAGAATTCGCATGTAATACCAAGTATTACTTGACGGGGATTGCGACGTGAACGCTTCTACCTTGATCCCCAGATGTCTTATGATCACGTCAATAAAATTACAATTTGTACCCATGGCTCCTGCACCACTCTCATTGGTCCTCTCCGTTAGTTCCCAGGCACCAATCTCACCCATTGGCCACTCTCCTACAACAGCCCTGTTCCCTGCACAACACTCACTTTTTCCTAACGGTCAATATGCCAACTGATTTGCATTTGTTTCAAACCCACGTGTTCCAGCTCACACTGGCTGGGGGCTACACTTCGCGTTCTGCTATACGCCACCTATGTTAAAACGTAAACGCACACCTTCACTAATGTCTCAAACGTGGGGTGGAATGATATGCACCTGGATATTCAAGCAATGTTGCAATTCGAAGTAAAAATCAATTCTAATTTTAAAACCGCAGTGAATGATCCTGCCTCTGGTGGCCTCAGGGGTCAGGTGAGTGCATG
The DNA here is from genome assembly GCA_036362915.1 of Geotria australis. Classification (NCBI taxonomy): domain Eukaryota; kingdom Metazoa; phylum Chordata; class Hyperoartia; order Petromyzontiformes; family Geotriidae; genus Geotria; species Geotria australis. The sequence continues at coordinate 913,071 of JAZEWU010000052.1, read as the reverse complement.
TGAACCGATTATATAATAATAACATTTTATATAGCGCCTTTCACCCGAGGGTCACAAAGCGCTGCACAAGGGCCGCGAAGAGAACGGCATGTCAACAACGAAAGAAAAAAACACCAATAAAAACCAAAGCAACAAAAAATAAACGATTAAGGCTGTTTCGAATTTGAACTTGTAGGAACACATACTCAGATTCTAACATCAGACTCAATATTCATCGTAAAGTTGTTCCACCCATCTCCAAAACACGTAAAATACCACTAAACTAATATTTAGCTCCAGGAAGAGACGCATCGAGACAACTGCAGAACTCACAACCAGACATGGCCTTCTTTTATGATAAGGCCCAAACAGGTGATAATCCCACTTTGTTATTTTGCACGCAAGCGGTATTAAGAACCATGCATACTTTATGCGGCTAAATTAGAGCCGCACAAAAAGCCAGCGAGCATTTGTTCGTAGATGGAACACATAACTTTAGACATTCAATTCATAGAAGCCATGTCACACCGGTGAGGGACCCTGGAGGTCTCAGTAATGGAAACAGAGAGGCGTAATACGTGTGTATTTTCACCAAATGTCCCGCAGCAGTGTTAATTTTATGAACTAGATTAGCAATTAACTCGAAGGCTTTCATGACCTATGTTATCCAAAGTGAAGCTCTGTTTATGAGTTTAGGTCATGTGAAAAAAGTGTGTAAGTGAAGTGCACCCGTCGATATGTTGGAGAAAACGAGCGAGCACACACAGCACTTACCTTCAAAGATGGCACCCTGATGAAGCTGAGTGGAAGTCTCAGCGAAACGTCGGTACCATCTTTGAAGGTAAGTGCTGTGTGCGCGCGCTCGTTTTCTCCAACATATCATAAACAGAGCTTCACTAAAGATTAGCAATGTATACATTGAAAATTAACTAGTCTGATAAAAATAGACAATTAATCACGGGTAGGATTATTATTTGAGACCTAAGTATAAACACGGATATGGTAATCGGCTATTTGTGGAGTTTTAGAGATTGTGAGTTCCGTGTTTGGCTG
>JAZEWU010000052.1:890988-902295 GCA_036362915.1 Geotria australis | reverse complement strand
CTTCGGTCGGAGTCGGCGACCCGACTTGGAGCGCGAGCCAACGCGCGGCGTCCTGTGCAGTGAACACAAAACATCTCCTTGCTTACTACAGCCTAGGCGAGCGCATCGGTGAGCATTCCATTCACAGAGGGGGCTCGACGGGCAGCGGGTGAACGCGGCGGTGGCGGGGAGCAAAAAAAGCGCGGAACAAAAATCTAGGAAAGGATTAGCGACATCCGAAATGTGCAAGTATTAAAATATTGCTTTACGCCTATGGGTGTCAAATAGTATCCATCAACGTTGTCAATGTGGTATTGCTTAATTAAATTACACACAACCATCGATTATTATGCTTCTCATCTTTGTTTTTGGGAAATACGCTCTTCTGCACGCGGTGTACAGGCCGGCGTTTAGAATTCAAGCGTGGCGGAATATTGCAGTAAGAAGTGGCGATACTATGGTGGAGAAGCCTAGGGTATGGCTTGGTCTGAGCACTATTTTGTACTTAACAACAACGGTACACAACGGCACCCGTGTATGTGCCTGGGCTCATGTAGAGTCCAAAGCTTCTGGAGCACAGCGTTAATTTAGTCGGTATTTTTTAAAAACGCAGTCAGTCTTAGGCGGGTCGATAACAGCCTGTGGAATAAGACTGAGTGGTAAGTTTGACCTATTCATAGTCGATCATGCATTGGGTACATGGCAGCAGAGGTGAAAGTAAACCAGTATGGTTTGGTACGGGATACCGGTAAGAAATTGGCCGAAGCATTCAATACAGTACAAGTGGGAAGGGGGGGGGGGGTTGCGATACAACTTTACCGGTAAGAGATGCAAGTTACTGTCACCCCTGCCTGGCCCGTACGAGTAGTTATCGCAGTCACGGCTTGATGATTTTCGTCCACTCCCGGTCGTCGTTGGCTAAAGTAAGCGATACTTTGTTTACGAACTTTTCGTCAACAAAAATTAACGCTGTTTGCGGACTGGAGAACAAGCTCGTGGCGAAACGAAGCGTTTTGTACATTTTATCTTCCCAAAATCGCTGCAGAACCAGCTCATCCTGCGGCATGACGTATTTTTTAACATAGAAATTCAATTTTAAAATTACAGAATAAAACGTAATTGAAAACAGTGCACTCTTAATCTATTTTTCAGGCATGCATGGATGATTTTGCTAAAAGTGTAGTCGTATAAAAAAAATTGCCAGTGACAAAACAAACCGTTAAATAACCCTAGAAAAACTGAACACGTATAACAATAAACCACAGTAAGAAGGTTTAAACTTTTCTGTAGATGACCGGCAGTCCCTTATTTAGTCATGGTTGTTGAATTTTTCACTAATTTCTCCAAAAAAATCCTTAATAACAAATAATCTCAAGACAAGGGGAAGGAAAAAAAAAACACCAAGCGAATGTGAAATGAAAACCGTTAATTCGTGCACAACTTGGCCAGATCAAGTTCACACCAATCAGAGGCGACTGAGCGCTAAGAGTGTGGAGGATAGGATCACAACGCAACACCTTATGGGGGGGGTTATAATTCCTGTCTTTTGATATTTAAGGATCCAACACCAATAATTGGGTGCTGCATTTGGCTCTTAGAAAGTGACAACGCTCGCGATGGGCGCACGGGCACACCATTCCGTATCAGCCGACGCAGGTGCGTCTTTTTAATATGCAATGTGATTACAACGTCTAAGGGAGAAAACCTAACAACCGATTCAGTGTGAACGTCAGTGACAGCAGCAAGACAACCGCTGCAATGGCTCCCTTGGCACCGTCGTAAATAGATAAAGGTGCAGCCCTGTAACCGTTTGCTAACGCCCCTGCTGGCGGAACGGCCTCTAATTATATAATTGGAGCTCCCGAGAACGCCCGTAAATAGAGCGTATCTGACCCTACCTCTTCCACGCCGGCAGATGGTTCAAGGGAGGTGGGAGCACCCAAACTTTACCTCACCAGACGGGACCTGCCGATCGAGGAAGTGTGGTTGAACCAATATAACACCACTGGGTGGACCAGAGGTTTGGCGGACGAGGGGGGCAATTTTAAGAAAATTTCCATTATCGTTCCACCTGCCGCGCCGGGGGGTGGGATCGACCCGGCGCGCTGTGGGTCGCAAGTCCAGTGTTACCGTTACATCACCGTGGGCAGCACGCTACAGTAAATAAGGTTTTAAAAAAAACAACGTACGTTTTCAGATTGATTAAAAAACCCAAAGCATCTCCGAGTTGTGTGCACGGTTTAAAGTAAAGTGATTTGTTTTATAGTGATTAACCTAACCTTAAACTTAACGGATGTTTAAAATAGTTGTTTAGGCAAGTCGTTTCAACTAAAGTTTGTTTTTTTAATAGTGTACATGCAATAAAAAATAACTTAACGCCTTCAACGTAGCGTTACTTTCCACGTAGTGACTTGAGTGACTTAACCTACATCGTTTTTAATGCGATATTAAAATGTTAGTGATTTTTCTTTTCGTCATTACCGCAGCATTCTGTACAAAACGTATATATGCGGTCGCCTTTTACAAACGTACCAATTGAAATGGCCGCGACGGCAAATTAAACAACGGACCTGAGCTGCGTTTGAGTCGCAACGAATTCCCAGCTCTATTTACATCAGGCACAGAGAAAAGCGTTACAATCAGGGTGGCAAAAACCGACGAGGAGGACGATGGGAAAAAAGCTCTCGCTGCCGTGGTTTGTCAACCGCTGTGTGTTCAGTTGCTTTGACAGAAGGAGCCCAGACACGCAAAAACTACATTCATGTGACTTGTGACCCAATAAACTGGCTGCGCTCGCGTCCCAAAAATTGAATTTTTGTCAGTGACAAGTGGAACACTATAAAAAAAAAACTAAAGCAGAGGCATAATAAAGATTTAAAAAAAAGTAGAACGGAACCCTGTTACAAAAGCTGTCCGTAATAGCTGACATCCCACTTTCGTCACGTAGGGCCGACATACTTGGTTCTCTCCGCAGGAATGTGGAATTTCCAATGGGAAGTACCACCCGGTGCTCGTCTGGGCAGCGGGATTTATATTTTACTTTATCAATTTCCACTGACGTAAACTCGTGACAGCTTTAACGACGTGTGCTTCGTGTACAAAAGCTCGACTCTCCTAGTTGGTGCTTCTAAATGTTCCACCGGGTTGGTGGTCTGGAGAACGCCGACAGCTGTCGTACACGCAAAGCCGCACTGCAATGTGTCGTTAAATCTATGGTTTTTCCGGCTGGCACTAATTTTCTCCCGTTGCGATGTTATCTTCGCGTCATTTACAGATTTCGGTTAACTTGTAATCCTAGAAAACAGCCAGGCCTCTCTGTGCAGAGGTAAACATGGCTGCACCCTGACCACCCACTCCTCCGTCCTTCTGTCTGCCACACGTGACATACAACATGTGGCTAGCGTGAAAATCCACACGCGGCCCATTGAACGAGGAGCAAAATCGAGGCAAACGCCAGGCGTAGGAGCAGCGCCCCCCGCTGCCGACACCAACGTTAGCATCGCTCCGCGCAAGGCTCCGCCGTTAGCCGAACTCGGGAGCACTGCGACCGCAGTCAAATCGGACTCAACCGGCACAAACACTCAAGCCGTTCGTGAATAACACCGTGGGGCCCTGAAAGGAAACAATATCTAATCGGCGACGGTGCCACGACCGTCAGTCACTTCGACCGTCACTACGAAAAGAGACGCTGCGATTTGTTTTACTTTCAGGACGGTGTCATACATGAACCTGGAGTTTTTGTGGCCACGCCAGGCTCGTCGGTCCACGACTGCGAGGTGCGATCACGGGGGAAGCGGTGGCTGCCGTGAAAACCTGCTTCCCCGCACGTCAGCTGTTGGCACAGGGTTCCGACGAGTTCCATTCCAGAGTTGACCATCCCTCCCACTGGTCGTCACTTCCCGAACACAAACAAACTCTGCTCTGGTCAAACAAGTGAACGTTTGGTGGCCATTCCGTGTGCAGGGGCCTAATTTTTTTTGGTAATTAAGGTGTTTAAAAAAAGTTATTGTACGTAAAAGACAAGCCGTAACGACGCACCGGCCGATCACGCTCCCCGTACGAGATTCCCGTTGCCCACCTCTCCTTCGCTTTCCCTCTCCCCGCCGGTCCACGCGGGCTGCCCCTAGAACGCTTCCCGTGACGATTCGACGGGCGGTGCAGGAACAACCCCAGCAATCGTAACACGTGCCCCGTTCCCCCTTTGCTAAAACGTGCCGAAAAAACCCTTCCAACTTTGCCACCATGCGGTTCTCGAACGCGGTGGTTTCGGGAAGCGCTGTGATTTGTTGCCGTTCGGTGTGACATCCGACGTTTCGTTCCGCGTGCTAGCTTCCTCACGGACCAAACTAATTTGTTATCCACACGTCCTGGGAGCTACGCAAGTTTCCGAAGGAGCTACAACCGTATGGAGTGAAACGTCGCACGTCGCTGCGGAAGAACACGCGGTACAACCACAGCATTTTTAAAAACATCAGTGAAACACGCAGCCTGAAAATTGCTCTTAAGAGCTCCTATATCAGGATAGCCGTGTTGAGCCTGCCTCCTCTCTACTCCGCACATTTTGCCTCCCACGCCGGAGGCATCATCCGGCTTTAGACTTCTGATGATGACTCCAATGTGGTGGATGAAACGTCGCGGAGGTGGGGGGTAACACTCGACATGCTTATCCTGAAAGAGCCGCTCAAGGGAGAAATTCTCACACGTCGAGCCGTCGAAACCCACATCGACACACACACGCAGTGTGGCCACGAAAATGCATGCTGTGTTGTTTCACTCCCTGCGCCGAGTAGCGACAACGGTCTGTGATCGCGCGCCCATCTGTCGCTCCACAATCACGACCCAACACCACTCCGTGGAACAACTGAAACGACTAAACCAGCCCCTCCCGGTGCGAAACTCACACCGGGGGATTCTACACGAACGACGCGTAACGATTCGTGCGACTGTTTCGAAACGGTCTCAGCGGCACGAGTTCCGCGCCGCTCGCTGCTTCTCTCGAACATTCGCGACGTGCGGTCGTGCACAGCTGCTAACGCGCCGGGCGTCATCCCACCTACGCACCTAACACTGTCTGCGTAACTTGGCGATTAAAAGGAGCGGTCGGGGAAAAGAAAGTTTGTGCATTTGCATTATTTGAATTCGCGTTAGCTTTTCGCTTCGTATAAAAGGCGCAAACGCGCGCGCGCGTGCGATTCATCCGTAGGGGGGGGGGGGGCTCCTGCGTTAATGCGGAGCGGGGGACGTTTAATCTGTAATTGCTATTTTTTTGTTTTTGCATTTCCGTTTGCAGAGGCGGATGTTCTTGCCCTTGGAGTGACCGGCCCTGTCGGGCAGCTTCCTTCGCATCTCCCCACCACCTCGAGCACCACCGCCGCCACCGCCGTCAGCACCACCACAACCACCACGGGCCGATTTCACCAGTTCATGATGGATGTCCGGTTGAGCGTCATGAAGTACACCTGGCTGGTTCCTCCCGAACGCACCGACGCAAAGAACACCTGGCACACCGAAGAGAGGACGGGCACCGGACAGCAAAGGACACGTTATTACCATTAGCAGAGTACCCGTCCTACAGGTGAATATCTTCGGAGCTTTTCTGAATGACAGCCAATATGTTATTTTATAACCCAATCTTAGTTTTGTGCGGTAATTTGCGAGCCTTTGGGAGTTAAAGGCGGTTTAAAATTGTAATTTATTATTTTAATTATTCATTACTTTTCGCAGCATCTTACAATCCAGAAGAATATGGTGGAGAAAAGAGAAAGCGAGCAGGCAACCGCACAAACACTGGCGCTAACTCCGTACGGCGCTGTAGAGACACAGGCGCGCGAAACAGGAGCCCCGGACGATCTACCGATTTAGTGCCGATTGTCGACAAGGCGTTGTGGGCGATTAAGCGGGTGGGGTTCAACGCGCCCACCTGCTAACCGGCCGCCGCCCCAATGAGGCCATTATCTATTTCGGTCTCAGCTGCCGGATGAAACACCTAGAGGCATTACCTGTCAGCTGCTGTTAAAAACCCAAGGGCGGGTAATTAACGGTGAGTAACGATGACTGACGAATAGAAACAGGTACACGGACAGGCCGGAGAGGTATGTGTATGGACACAGAGCCGATATATCAACACACACAGACAAAGAGCCCCCCTTGTAGCCTCAACACACTGTTGGGGCAAGTGCCGTTAGCGAGCACCCCTGAGGGCTGGCACGGCACACGAGGGGGTGGGTGGCCAGCACCACGCCCGGCCGCCTCTGTCTCCCTAGTGACAATGTTTGCACACCGCACTAGGTACTCATTTGAGGCTGAGTCGACCTCGGGGAGGCCCAGGACCGGTTCGGAAAATCGTCACTGGTGTTGGCCGTGAGCGGGATTCGAACTCGGGTCGCTACGTTTGTAGCCCAGCGCGCTAACCACTGAGCCACCGCTCGCCACACACGCACGCCCGGGGGGTGGGGTGGGGGAAGGGGGGGACGAGAGGGGTGGGAGACGCCACCTTGTCGTTTCTCTCGCACAGGAACTTGAGGCGCTGTGCGCGCTTGTGCATGAAGACCCCGTCGAGGTGTCCCGTCTCCACCGAGCGGATCTCGATTGCCTTCTCTCCCCAGCCCATGATCTGGTTGGAGCGGATGTAGGCTGCACGGGGGAGGGAGGGAATCCGTCAGTTTGACTTTAAGCTGGAATATCATCATCATCATAAATTATCCAAAATAGGGTGCAAGGCAGGCCTATACCCCTGATTGGACGCCAGTCCATCACAGGGCACCGGGGGACAAATTAGTCCGCAGACCAATTAACCTATGCAGTAAGCATGTCTTTGGACTGTGGGAGGAAACCGGAGTGCCTGGTGAAAACCCACGCGGACACACACAAAGGCACCCGAGCCGGGATTTGAACCGGGGAACTTTTTGCTGTGAGGCGGCAGCGCTAGTCACCACTCCGCCGTGCCGCCCCTTAAGCTGAAATATATCCCACATATTATGATATTATCAGCCCATTCATTTCAGTTTTTTTCGTGTGGGAATAAACTCGTGAACCCGGAGGAAACCCACGCAGAACAAGGGAGAGAAACACACAAACTCCACACAGAAAGGCGGGAATCAAATCGCCTCGGGCAGCACCTTATTTCTGTACGGCGCGGATGTAACCAGCGTGCCACCCTTGCCATCCCGTGAGTGCGTGCGTGAGTGAGTGCATGCCTGAGTGAGTGCGTGCCGTACCGACGGAGGTGGGCATCTCCCCCCACTGCAGCACGACGTCCTTGGTGATGCGCCCGTAGGTGTTGACGTAGACGCCCTCGTCCTCGTAGCAGAGCAGCAGCTCCATGCCGTCCGTGTTGGGCAGCACGATGATGGAGTACGGCGACACGCTGCCCTGTATCTGCACGCACGTGTCGCGGCAGACACGCGCGCGTCAGCGCCGGTCGTCGTAGCCGCGGCAATCGCCCCGACGTTTCGCTGATCGGGTACCTCGAACGAAGGCTCTGCCCGTCGTATTTCATTGTAAATGTTGTGGATTTGCACTTCCAACACACCGGTGTGCTGAAGTAGTAAAGAATTTGCACGTTTTCCTCGCGTGACAAACCTTACTAATTGGGTGAATGCGGGTTCACAATAAAAAAAAATTTAGAGGGTTGCTCTTCGAAGCTGTTGTTTCAGGATAGCCGTGTCGAGCACTCGACACGGCTATCCCATAAGAACAGCTTCGAAGGGCAACCATCATGAATCGAGCCACGAAAACCTACATCAGTACACTTATTTTTAAAGGGCTTTATTATGGACAACATTGGTCGCGAAAGCCTTCACGTTAAATTTCCCTCGATTAATTCGTTGAGCCGTTCACTTATCCGTCACCAAGTTCATTCATCCATCGGCGAGTAGCTACAGTGGCCGGGGTTGGTGGATCACTCACGTGCGTGGGCTGGTAGATGTTGTAGGGGTTCCCCGAGTCCACGTCGATGGCGTGGAAGCCGGCGTTGGAACCGTAGACGACCTTCAGTCTCTGCGACTCCTCCACAGTCAGGTCCACCAGCTGCGGGCGGTGGGGCAGCTCCCCGAACGACTGGCGGGCAAACGGGCGCATCCGTGAGCGGGCGCATCAGCGGCTGTGAGAGTCAACGAGTGAGTGGTAGACTGAGTGGTGGAGTAAGTGAACGAGTGAGTGGTGGAGTGAGTGGTGGTGTGAATGAGCGAACGAGAGTGTGCGGCCTAGAATGCGCTCACGCACCGTGCCGGCCTGTACAGGCACTCGCTAGCGGCATACGAGGTGAGGGGGAACCTAATCTGGTGCCGCTGTGCAAGGAGTCGAACAGAGCCGACAAACCTTGAAGGCCATGAACTTGTGGTAGGGTTTGGGGGCCCAGGCGTAGACCTCCACCGAGTTGCGTAGAGCCGTCACCAGGAATCGGATCCTCTCGTACTTCACTGCGGGCGGGAAACGCGCAGTAGAGAGTAAAAAAAACAAAATCCCCCACAACCTTAAAAAAAAACTACCAAAAAAACACCTTTTCACCGACACATGACAACCACTGAGCCAGGCTCCGCGCCTCCGAATCCACGGGCACGATGCGCTCGGGGTATATACGCGCATTATACATTTATTTATTATTGTTATTAAGTCGGTCCGGTACGCGTCTCACGGATGGAACTCAGACACCCAGAGCGAACGTGTAAACACGCGATGGCGGTTTTCACCGGGGGGAGGGAGGGCTAGGGGGTGCACTCACCGACTTTGTAGTGCACGCAGCCCTCCAGGTCGCCCACCGTCGTCCAGCCCTGCTTCTTCTCCACCTCGGGGTCGTTGTGCAGGATCTTGTTGCGCAGCCACGACAGGTAGTACACCCGCAGCTTGTGCTTCTTGCCTGCGGCCGTGAGCACGACGCTCATGTGTTAGCGCCTATCGTAGTACCCTCCCCCACGGTACGTAGCCGTATCGTGATGGAGGGGTTTGCGTGTTTCAATGAACCCCCAGAGTTATTTTTCAATTTTTTTTTTATTCAATTTTATTGTCAATTCTGCCACATGTACAGGATCGAAATGCCGTTTCTCTTAGGGCCCGGTGTTGGCAACTGGAGTCTAGCGCTCCTGGTAGGGTCTCTCTTGGTGAACAGGTCTGGAATCTAGTGCTCTTGTTAGGGTCTTGTTTGGTGAACAGGTCTGCAGTCTAATGGTCCTGCTAGGGTCTCCAACTCTCTCCAACTCCCCTCCCCCTCCGTCCCCTCCCTCTCGACCCACCGGAGATGGTGACGAGGATGTTGAGCCCCTCGAGCACATCCATCTGCTGGAAGCGTCGGCGGCTGATGAGCGGGTACACCTTGCCCTGCCCGCTGCGGTCGAGCAGCAGGAGGCCGTTCTCGGTGCCCACCAGCAGGTTCACACCTATGCGCGGGCACCGAGAGGGACGCGTTAGGGTCTCCCGTCAGTCTCTCGTCTCCTGTCCCCCGGTGTCCTGTAACCTGTCCTCCCGTCTTCTATACCCAGTCCCCCGTCCCCCCATCTCCCGTCCCCTGTCCCCCGGGCTCCCATCGCCCAGTCTCATGCCCCCCTTTCTCCCATCCTCCCAGTCCCCCGTGTCCCGTCGCCCCGTCTGCCTTCCCCCATTTTCCATGCCCCTGTTCTCAGTCTTCCATACCACTTTCGCCCGGCTCCTGTCCCCCAGTCCCACGTCTCCCGTCTCGAGTCCCCCCAACTCCCATCTCCCGTCCCCTTTCCCCCCCGTCTCCACTGCCATCCCACAGCCTCCTCTCTCCCGTCTCACCCCAGAGCGCGGCGCAGAGGATCTCGGAGTTGAAGCGCTTCTTGTACTTGCGGATCTCGGGCGCGTCACTGTGCGGCCGCGTGTTGGTCGGGTTCACGTTCACCACGGAGCCCTTGCGCGAGTCCAGCCGCCCGGCCTGCGGCGTCGACATCACTGCGGAAAGCGCGCTCGGTCAGGGGCTGGCCGCTGAAGCGCCGGGCCGCGTAAACCGACCGCCCCCTATCGCCGACCCCGCGGCTCAAGTTGCGCGGCGAGGAATCGAACGCGCCCGACGGACGGTAGGCACGGCGAGCGAAGGTCGGGGGAGACAAAACTCACAGACGGATCCGGGCGGCAGCATTCCGTTCTCCGCGAAGGGCGCGAACGATGACGTGGAGATGGCCTTCTGGGCCGCGCGGGGGCTCACAGCCTGCTCCGCACGGGGGAGGGCAGCGCGACGGAGGTCAAGGGCAGCGAGACAGTTTTACAGAGTCAACGACCGATAGCCGTTTCTGCATTAATATAGGTTTTCACGGCTAAAGTTATGAAGAGAATTCCTCTCAAGAGTTGCTGTTGAGAGACAGCCGTGGCAAGCGTTCCTCCTTCTCTCTCCTTCGCGACGTTTCATCTCTCACGTTGGAGGCATCATCAGGCTTTTAAAGCCCGAGCATTTTTTAAGCACAATTCTGTAACCAAATTCCCACGCGCAACGCACATCAAACCGTGTGCGTACAAACCGACTGGTGAAGTAGCATTAAATGAGTTTCGGCTTCTGTCAATCCACTGCTGGATAAAGGCCTCCTCATGCCATGCCATGTGCATCATGGGGCCATGTTCAGGGCGAGCCATGGCTGGGAATCTTTAAAAATCAAACGGTGCACAATGTAACGATGTCACACACTGCCAACAGGTGGCGACAAAGAACGGCAGTTTGTAGGCTCGCTCACTTGTTCCCTCACTCGCTCGCCTCTCCTCACTAACACACGCTCACCCAGTTAATCACTCGCTTACTTTCATCAATCGCTGACTATCCTCACTCGCTCACTTGCTTTATAACTGACTTGCTCAATCACCTTCTTGTTCACTCGTACGTTCACTTACTCGATTACCGACTCTGTCCCCCGTTTGCTCCCTCGATACCTCACACCCTCCCTTGCTCCCTCCTTTCCTCCCTCCCTCTTTGGCTTGCTCCCTCCCTCATTACCTCTCTCGCTCCCTCAACCACTCGCTCACTCGCTCCCCTCCTCCCTCATTCCCTCTCTCGCTTCCTCCCTCCCTCACTCGCTTCCTCCCTCGCCGCAATCAATTTCCTCGCGTATTCCCCTGCTCATCCAATCCATCCCATCTATACACATTGGTAATCCATCTCTCTTACCCGTCAAATCCTGGCTCCTTCCCCCACTCCTTCCCCCCGCCTCCTACCTCGTCTCCGTCTCGCTGATATGACGACGATGAGGAGGCGGCGGCGGCGGAGAATCCGCAGCCGGACGCTGGCCCTAGGGCGCCGGAGCTGTGGGGCAGCAGGTCGGGCAGCACGCCGCTGCGCGCCGACAGCCCGTTCACCTCTCCGCACGGCTTCTCTCCGCCGTTCTGGCG
>JAZEWU010000052.1:867073-890423 GCA_036362915.1 Geotria australis | reverse complement strand
CCCCTTTCCCCCGTGCCCCCCGTGCCAGGGTGGCGACGCACGTGGCGCGGTGCATGCCCCGCACGGGGATGGTGCCGTCGGGCCCCTCCGCCTCGCCCCCCTCGTCCTCGTCGTCGTCCGAGTCGCCCGGCTCCTCGCTCGAGGACGAGTAGTCCGTCGCCGTCGCCTTGGCCTTCACAGCGCCGCGAGGGACGCCCGGCATCGTCTGCTGTGAGTAGGGGCGGGTGGGGGGCAGGTGGGGGAGGACGTAAACAAAAACATTCAATCTCGCGAAGGAGTGAGGAGGAACACCTCCATCGTGGGCGGTGAAACGTCACAAAGGAGCAAGCAGGAACGCTCGACGCGGCTACGCCGAACGAGCGGCTGCGGAGAGCGAATCTCACGCAACGAGCCGTGAAAACCAGCATTCTACTGAATTCTGGAGGTGTTCCTCCTCACTCCTTCGCGAGGCGAAATGACGCCAACGAGAGAGGTGTAACGCTTGACATGGCCAGCCCGAAAGAGCAGCTCTGAAGAGCAATTCTCAAAACACTGAATGACAAAGTGGAAGTTAAACTACTAGGGGTAAAATGCACGTTGTGCATGTGGGGAGTGGTGGTCTAGCTGTTAGCGTGCTGCGTTAAGAACCCGGAGACCCGATTTCAATTACTGCTCACAGCCAACACCGGTGATGATTTTCCGAACCAGCCCTGGGCCTTCTACTAAGTCGTCTCGCCCTCAACTGTGTACATTGTGCGGTTTGTACACATCGCTACTAGCGAGACAAAGCTGCCCGGGCTTAGTGCTGGCCGCCCACCTCTTCGCGTGGCCTTCATAGTTGCTCCTCGTTAACAGCACTTGACCCTATGCTCTATTAAGGCTACACGGAGGCACTTAGTGTATGTGGAGCTCATGTTAGCAGAGAGATCATCAGCCCAACTGTACAATCTTCCTGCTGTGCAGAGGGGCCATTACCGGAAACGTTTGCCTGGTACTAAAACCGCTATAACCCCGACAGCAACAACCTCAGAGACGCAACACCGACAGCACAACCGACACAATTTCTCGCGACCGCCCGCAATCAGACAGACGCAACCGGGAGAGGAAACGCCGGCGACTGACCTCATACATGGCTTTAGCGTAGCTCTACCGTGCAAGCGTGAGGGAACAAAAAGCAAAGACGAACCAGCGGTTAAAGCGTTTCTACGGCGGCGGTTCAACGCGGATACCGGCCGTTTAAACCGGCGGTCCGGGTGACCCTTAACCCCTCTACCCGGTGACGCTGAGGACGGGACGGGCGGCACTGACCGGCGGGCGAGCGGGGCGCGCTACCTCCGCCCCCTCGTCCTGAGCGCCACCCGGGCTGTTGCCGGACGGGCCTCCGTTGGTCTGCGCGGCAGCTGTCAAACGCACGGCACACACAACGCACACGCAAAGCACACGCACAGTGCGAGTTATGAACGGGGGTCTTTGTCTTGTGTGCGTGTCCGTGTGAGTTTTAACCGGGTGCTCCGGTTTCCTCCCCACCGTCTGAAGACATCCTGCTGATTGCATCGCGCCCCCCCCCGTGGCTTCCGATGGACCGGTGTCACATCCTGGGTTTATTCCTGCCTTGCATGCCCTGTGTGGGGGTCAAGGTAGAAGCGTTCACGTCGCGATCCCTGTCAGGTGATACTTGATGTTGCCTGCGAATTCTACCAAACACTTCGAAGCCGAGCGGAAAGACAACGATGTCCAGAAGCTGACCATCGTGCTTAGAAGAATCGCAAAGAAGAAGATGCCCTGTGTGAGCCGGGATAGGCTCTAAAGAGATTAACCAGGTACTGATGATGAATGAACGATATCGGCGGTTAAGAGCTGCGAGTCAGCTTGGGTCCGGACACGTCACTTGGAGACCCCAGGTCGGGACTAACGACGAAGTGGCAGCCAAAGGAGGGAGCACGCCTGAAGGGGAGCGTCCGGCGAATAGGACGAGTGATCGCAATGAGTGATCACAACTCGACGGTGCTTGACCACTAAAGCCAGCTACAACCGGGGGAAGAGTCCTTCATCCAGCAGGAGATAGAGCACGGCTGCTGCTGACGATGGCGACGATAATGACGACTGAGCAGGAGCGCTCACTCACCGCGGGGTTTGTGCCGCTCGCCGGAACTGGGCTGCGAGCCGGAGGAGCTGGAGGCCGACCCTGATCCGGAGCTGGAGTGGCTGCCGTACTGCTTCTGGTGCCGGCTCCGTAGCTCCGCTCCGTCTGCCGGCCCTTCCGCGGCCTTGGCTTCCGCCAGTCTGCTCCATCACAAACATCCCATACGGCCTCAACACACTGTGGGGGGGGGCAAGTGCTGTGAACTGGTGCTGGACGGACTGTTGATACTGTGCGGGATGTGAACTTAGAGACGGACGCCTTCATCCAGCAGTAGATAGATCACTGCTGCTGCTGAATATGTATCAGCTCATAGATGCGATAGTATGCCGATACGGTCCGGTACGGTGTACCGGTAAACAAAAGTGGCCGATGCATTCGGTACAGTACAGGTGGGAAGGAGGGGTTGCGATACGACCGAAATGGAGTTAATTTCGCCCCTGTCCGGTCGCGAACCTGGCCCCAGGGCGGGGGCGCGGTGCGTCCGTGCTCACCGGGACTGGCTGCTCGGCCGAGGGGTGAACGCCGGCAAGACGCCGGGCGAGTTCCTCCGCATGAGCTCCGGCGATCGGGACGTGGTCCGCGGGGGGACCTGCGGCGACGCCGGGAAGGAGGGCGACATCTCAGCGCGCTCCCGTCATACATTCACCGCACTCTCACCGCGCCGCATCTAGATAATAGGCAACCGGGGGCGAGCGGGACGAACGAGGGATTCGCGGAGAGGCACGCGGCCGACGTTTACGTTCCGCCACGGCCTTAAAGCGACGCCCGGGGGACAGAACCGCGCTCGTTTTCGGCGCACGCACCTTAGGCGGCACCTCCTCGGGGCCGGGTGCCGGCTGCTCGGCGAGCAGCCTCCGCGTGGGCCCGTCCGTGGGCGGGTGCGACGGCGTCGAGAGGGACGACGGGATGAGCGGCGGAGACTCCTGCTCGGGGAACGAGTGCGACCGCGGCATCGCGGGCATCGCGGGCATCGCGGGTATAGCCGGCATCGCAGCCCCCGCGCCCGCCTGCTGCTGCTGCTGCTGCTGACGGAGGGAGATGCGGTGGGCGACCTGGACCTGTCGGGGGCAATCGCGAGGGTGACGCACGGTCTTGCGTCGAAAGTTCGTGACGAGCCGCCGGCGGACGTTGCCGCCAGAATTGGCCCGCGACGGCGCGCCCCACCCACGGGTATTCGTATGGAACGAGTGAAGGAATACAAAACAACCAAATGGAAAACGGAATAAAAACGAGAATGAATGAATGAATGAATTTCACATTTATAACGCGCACTTATTCATTCAACGTCGAAGATATTCTTTGAACGAGAGAATGACTCAGAGGCGCGAATTGCTTTCAATAGCTGTTCATTCGGGATAGCGTGTCGCGCGTTCCTTCTCTCTACTTCACGACATTTCGTCGCTCGTACTGGAGAGCCGTCATCATGTGGGACGATGCCTGACGGTGCGTGCAACGTGGGAGGCGAACCGTCACGAAGGAGTACGAAGGAGTGCGAAGGAACACTCGCGAGCTACGGAGAGCAGTTATCACACATCAAGCCGTGGAACGGTACAAACGAGGAACGATTTGGCGTTGGCACGGTTGCGCTAACAGCAAGCCTAACCCCCCAACCCACCTGCGGGTCGCCGGCGCGCTGGAACGCTGAGGAGGGGGCGGCCGACGGCTGGCCGGCGCCGTTAGCGAGCGCGTCGCCCGGCGCCGGCTGAGACCCCGCGTCCCCGCGGTGACTGTTGGTCGGAGAGCTCTTCTTGTTCATCTTGGAACGGTCCTCCACCTGCGCGCCAACGCAGACACAACGATGGCGCCCGTGTGAGCTCGGTCGCGCTCGAGAGAAGAGGAGGAGGAGGCGGTGGAGAGTTGCCTACGGTGCACCATCGTGTGTCGGGAATTGCCCAGGAAGAGCTGGAATCTCTTGCTGAGGAAAGGGATGTCTGGGTCCACTCTCCTTGGGCTGCTGCCACCGCGACCCTCACCAGGACAAGTGGCTTAGAACATGGATGGATGGATGATGTGCCACTTATAAGTCCCGCGTAGATTTGTTTGCTCTAGAGAGAGGGACCAAGAATTACTTGGGAGGGGGATGGACTGTGGAGAGGTGGGGGAGGAGGAAGGCAGCCACGTGGGAAGCCGGCGCCAACATTTGCCAGTCGCTGCGTTTTCTATAGATTAATACGTTATTGGACAAATGGTGAGTGTTGATTTAGTTGTGGGAGGATACCGGTGTACCCGGCGAAATCCCACACGGACATGGGGAGAGAACGCAAAATCCACACAGAGATAGCTCCTGAGCTAAGAATCAAACCTTCTTGCTGTGAAGCACGAGTGTTACCACTGCAAAGGATGGGGAGTCTGAGATTTGTAACGTGAACGACAGTGACGTTGATGACCCTCGGGTGACAGGCGCTATATAAATTGAAATTATTATTATTAATATTGAGATTGATGGTGATAACCTCGATCTTGATGAGAGCGGTTGTGGTGATAACGATGGTGGCGATGACAAAACAAGGAAGATGGTCGGTGCTGGCGACAGCGATGACGTTTACGAGATGGTGGCGGTGGCGACGACATTAACGCTGATCGTGACGGTGACAACACGGGCGCTGACGACGAGCATATCTACCGCCAGCGAAGGCAGCACCTGCTTGGCCCAGGCCGGCTTATCGGTGGGCGGCTTGTTCTCCAGGAAGTGGTAGACCACGCGCGATTTGTCGCCCTGCAGCGCCCTGCCATCGCCCTGCTGCTGTTGCTGCTGCTGTTGCTGCTGCTGTTGCAGTGATATCAGGAAGTCCTTCTCCTGCTGGATTTGCTTCTGCAGCCTCTCGGCTTCTGCTTTTCGCCGGCATTCCTGCGGAGCACGGAGAGAGCGCGTTCGCAAAAACACCGGGCGACGCGCGGACCGAGTGGCGCTTCCAACGCGCCCGCGTGTGGTGACGGGACACGAGGTGGGGACGAAGCGGGAAGAAGGTCGTCAAAGCAAATGGAATGAACCGGTGGGCGGGCGGGCAAATGAATGAATCTGGGGGCCAAACGAATGGGTTTTGATAACGGCCGAATGAGAAGCGGGGGGGATTGTTGCGTGGGGAGTCTTGGGGCCGCACTCGTTACCAGCAGCAGGGCCTGTTCCTGCAGCAGGTGCTGCTGCAGCTCCTCTATCTGCTGCTGCTCCTGGTCTAACTGGCGCCTGATGAGCTCCTGCAGACGGGGGGGCGACAGCGGCGTGGTTGGGGGCACGCTCAGAGGTGAAAATAAACCGGTACGGTCCGGTAGAGTCCGGTCCGGTAAGGCGCACCGGGAATAAAGTGGCCGAAGAGTTCGGTAAGGTACAGGTGGGAAAGGGGTTTTGCGGATAACGCACAGCGGTGAAAGTAAGCCGGTACGGTTTTGGTACGGTGTACCGGTAAGAAAGTAACCGAAGCGTTCGGTACATCACAGGTGGGAGGGGGGTTGCGATGTGTCTGTACTGGTAATATCTGCAACAGACCTCCTCCTTCGTGTGCCCTGGTCTATTCTCGTAACTTTCGGCGATAGGGCATTTTCAGGCTCCGTAGCCCCGGACGGACTGTCAAGACTGTGAGAGAGAGGCCTTCATCCAGCAGTGGATAGATCACCGCTGCTGCTGAATATTCACCAGCTCACAGAGGTGTACCGGTAATAAAGCAGCCGAAGCATTCGGTACATCACGGGTGGGAATACGACAGTTACCGGTAAGAAATGTAAGTTACTTTCCACCCCTGCCTGGCACACACCTCGTACAGCGTGTGCCCTCGAGAGAGAGTGTGGGCGGATAGACACCGCGCATTCAGCGGATAAAGGGGCAACTGTCCGTGGGAGGGAGGCGGAGAATTCCTCTGAAGATTGTAACGAAAATACAAAAAATGGAAATCAAAGTGAAGACCGCACTCCTGACACGCAAGGCTGGAACCGCACGCTGGGAAATTCTGATCGCGAGTATCGGTGTTTCAGCGGTGAATTATTTCGTCTTTATTTTATACCGCAGGCGGTAAGTTACTAAAATTTGGTCTTCAGGGAAAAAACGGAGGTTTGTTGGGAAAACCGATATTGGGGGGCACCGCATTCCTAAACCAGCCTGGATATATTGAGGGCACGGTACATAGCGGCAGCTGCAACAGTGAGTCGGAAAACCCACGTCTGGATGCAAGTGCAGCTTGTAACCTAATGTTCTTAAGTCTCGCACAACAGCGCTGTGCAGTGGGCACCTGGGAAGATCATTCATTCCACACTCAACACATTCGGCTTTTTTGGAGACAACCAGATGCACTAAATCGACAGTAACAGAAACCCACGTCTGGATTCAAATGTCTTATCGTGCAACTGAACATTCCTGGTGCAGCGCTGCAGAAATAGAACCCTTGCCCGCCTTCTCTTTCAGCTTCCAAAACTCTTAACGGAATTTTCTTGGCGACGGCTGGATTAGTTAAACGAGCCGGCGGCAGGGGGCGGCAGGTGCCGCGATGGCGCCCATGAGGGTCGGAGGTTTTTTTGGGACACATTGCGTCGCGTCGGCAGCTCCCGTTCGGCGCCCGGTTAGGGGAGAGAGCGGGGGGGGGGTTGCGGGTGCTTTGAATACTTCCCCATCTCTCCCCTGGCGGGTGTCGCTAATCGCGGCGGCTCCCAGCGGCAGGTCGCACCTGCTGGAGAGGTCGCGTGCCACACGACCCCGTGACCTGCCAGCCGTGATTATTTGCGGCTCCAGACAGTGGCGGTGACCCCACGGCACTGGCATGACCTTACGAGCAAATCTCCGCGAGTAATAATAATGATAATACGACTGGTACGGTAATAATTTACAGCTTGTAACGCGCGTAGCGTTTGTTCGCACACAACAAGAGGAAGGAGAATGGCTCAGAGTTGCAGCGAGGCTGGGGAGGGGAAAGGTAGCCAAGCAGTAAGCCTGCGCCAACATTTCCCCGGCGCTGCGATTCGCTGGCTTGTGCCACAGGTGGATCGATCGACCGACCGACCGATTAACCGAGTGACTCAACGATCGGCCAATCGACCGACTGAACGAACAACCGACCGACCGACTGACCGTTCAACCGGCCGACGAAACATTCCATCGTTTCGGTGCCGGATTTTGGCACCAGCGCCAGCGCTTGCCGGCCAGCTCCCCCCTTGTCCTCGTTTGCCACGCGAGCTCAGCCGACCGCCCGGGGAAATCTTCCCGGCTCGGCACAAACGCCTCCCGCGTCAACGCCCGTTAGCGACCAGCTTTGTTTTGGTTTTGCCGCTGGCGAGCGAGCTATGGGAACCAGCTGGGCGACGTGAGCACCGGGCGACCCACGCGGAGCGCAGGGGGTTTAAATCGGGTCCACGCTGCGCCGACGATGGGCGCCGTTTGATTCTGTGTTGACGTTCGGTGCTGAGGTTCTCAAGGCTGTTTTAGATTTTTGGCTTTTTTTTCCCCCTCACAATTCTATTCCCACGGCGCCGTGTGATGGGACGAACGCAGGTCCGTTTGTAGCAATAGCAGTGAACGGTATGGAAAATGACGTAACAGAACCGCTTCTGAAGTCACCTCAATGTATCACTTTATCCGTGTCTTTTATATGTGTGTCATATATCAGACACTAAATCTAACGTGATGTTTTTGTGGTCTAGTCGTTGGTGACCGGGCTGAGACCAATTCCCCACGCTTGCGAGCCTGGGCAGCGGCTAAAACCTGGATTCGAACCCCCACGGCGAACGCAGGTACGGTCGAGACGCACGCACGCAGCAGCGTCGACCGGGGCGAGCGGCGGCCGCGACATCCGGGCGTCGATCGCTCGCCCACGCACCTGCTCGCGCTCCGCCCGCCGGCGCTCCTCCTCGTCGCGGCGCCAGCGCTCCAGCTCCGCCTCCCTCCGCCGCACCTCCTCGTCGCGGCGCCTCCGCTCCAGCTCCTGCTGCTGCTCGCGCCGGCGTTCCATCTCCTCGGCTCGGCGCCGTTCGGCCTCCTGTTGCTGCTGCTGCTGCTGCTGCTGCGCCGCCGCCTGTTGCTGCGCCGCCTGCTGCTGCTGCTGCTGGCGGCGCTCCATCTCGTCGGCGCGCCGCCGCTCCAGCTCCTGCTGCTGCTCGCGCCGGCGCTCCAGCTCCAGCTCGCGGTGACGCTTGTGCTCCCGCTCCTGCTGCTTGGAGGCCTCGCGGGCGCGCCGCTGCTGCTGCGCTCCGCCGGGAGGCAGGACGAGGACAAGGTGTGCGTCAGTCGGTCGCTTTGTAATTACAATCATAATAATAATTTAACATTTATAACGCGTGGCACATATTCATTCACTGTCCAAGGTACTCGTTCGACGAGAGAACGACTCGGAGGCGCGAGGAAAGCACAGAGAGGCAGAGGAGGCAGAGAGGCGGAGGAGGCAGCCAGGCGGTTTGCCGGCGCCATATTGCCACACACTGCTTCCTATATATTAGGATGTTATCGCTCAATTAATTAATGAGTATTTTTTTAAGTTGTGGGAGGGAACCGGAGGAACCGTTGCGCTATGTAGCCTGTCAAGGCTATACGGGGGATCTTTGCCTTTGTGTCCACATTCGGCCAGACGGTCGAGGCACCGGCTCCGGCGAGCGGTGCCGACGCTCGTCTGCACGTGCTCGGCTCGTGCTACCCACAGCCCGTTTACACGGCCGCACGTGCTTCAAATTCAACCTCACTTTCCAAACGGGCAGTGGGGCAGCAAAGCGGCAGGGCGGCTGTGTGCCATGCTGGCCATCACAGGTGCTTGTTAAGAGCACTTGACCTTACCTCTTCTTAAGGCTACACGGGAGACATCTGTCTTCGTGACCTGGTGGGTGACTCGGTGGGTGATTAAGTCGATGAGTGAGTGGGTGAGAGTGTGGGTGAGTGAGTCTCTGCATGAGTAAGTGGATGGATGAGTGAATGTGTTGCTTAGCCGCGCGGCGCGGCGAGCGGTTGAGTGAGTGAGTGCGGTCGTGACCTGCCGCGTAGTGAGTGATTGGGTGGGTGACTGAGTGGGTGATTGAGTGGGTGATTGAGTCGATGAGTGAGTGGGTGAGAGAGTGGGTGAGTGTACGAGTATCTGAACGAG
Organism: Geotria australis; assembly: GCA_036362915.1. Classification (NCBI taxonomy): domain Eukaryota; kingdom Metazoa; phylum Chordata; class Hyperoartia; order Petromyzontiformes; family Geotriidae; genus Geotria; species Geotria australis. The sequence goes on along the minus strand of JAZEWU010000052.1, from coordinate 881,252 downwards.
CAAGTGGATGGATCAACGAAAGTGTTGTTGAGACATGCAGCACGGCGAGTGGTTGAGCGAGTCAGTTCGTGACCTTCCGTGTGGCGATTAACCACAGTGTAGCTGAGATGACACAGGCCGGTAAAACAATGAGTGAATTTCACGGGAACAGTAACTGCGCTCGTAGCAACAGAAGAGCGATAAGGGAGGCGACCGACTGCCGGTCGGCGAGCGAGCGACTGGCGTGACCAGCGAGCGCCGGATTATCCATCATCCCCAACTGCTTTGCGTTAAATTTTGATCAAGGACAGACGTACGAACCGGGCGCTCCACTCACGATATAGGGTCTGTGGGGACAGAGAGGGTGCAGGAGGAGGGGGGGATGATTGATGGGCGTGTTGCTAGGTTTTTTTATTTTTCTGAGCGCGTACGGTTTGAGTTTTGTCTTTTGTTCAACCGTAGTACCGGGGAAAGCCGACGCATGTTCCAGGGTGAACACTCGAAACTCCACACAGATAGATTTAGCAATCCACTGGTGTACCTTATGGTCACCTCGCAGCCAATTCCTGTGATGCATACATTAACGTTTGTTTATATGCAGGTTGAAAGTAACTTAAATCTCTTACTGGTACGGTTGTATCACAACCCCCCTTCCTACCTGTACCATACAAAATGCCACTTTCATACCTGTACACTATATGCTACCGGCTCACCTCTGTTGGGGTGTAACGGCAATGCATTGAGTAACGCACTGCGTTAAGAACCCAGAAACCCGAGTTCGATTCCGGGCCAAGGCTAGCATCCGTGGCGAGTGATATCTTAAAAGGTGCTGTTCGCTCCCCACAGAAAGGTGCCAGAGGCGGGATTCGAACTGCCTTGGGCGTGGCCCCCGCATCTCCCTACATCTGCCCACATCTGCCCACATCTTCCCGCACCTCCCGATGTCTCCCCACATCTCCGCACATCTTCCCACACCTCCCCACACCTCCCCACTCCTCCCCACACGTCATCCCGCCACATCTCCCCACAGCTCTCCGCGTTTCCCCGCAGCTCCCCGCAGCTCCCCGCATCGTCCCCCACATCGTCCCCCACATCTCCCGGTATCTCCGTAACATCTCCCCACGTCTCCCCGCAGCTCGCCACGTCTACCCCCGCGTGCCCTCCTCCCCCCGCCGGGTTGCCCTCACCTCCTCGAGGTGCCTCCGCTGCATGCGCTGCAGCTCGAGGCGGCGCTGCCGGTCGGCCTGAAGCTGGCGCTGAACCTCCTCCCGCTGCCGCTGCTGCAGCTGCTGCTCGGCGAGCAGCTGCTGCTGGCGCCGCACCGCGTCCGCTCGCTCGCGCCCGCTCTCCTGCTGCAGGCGCAGGAAGTCCTTCCGCAGCGTCGACTCCCCGGCCACGTTCACGATCGAGCTGGTGAGGGGGCGGAGGAGGCGGGGGGCGGGGGGGGAAACCGGGCGCGGGTCGAAGGTGACACAGGAGGGGGCGGCGGGTCAAAGGGCGATCTGGTTCAGGGTCGAGATGTGCGGAGGGCGAACGGGGAGGTCAAAGGTGCCGAAGCGAGGCAGGTTGGTCAAAAGGTGATGGTTCGCGATTGAGCTGTGTGGGGGGAACCGGGGGGGTCAAAGGTGATAGAGGGGCGGACGATCAAAGGGCAACGGTTTGTGATCGAGCCATGTGGAGGAATCCTGGGGTCAGGTGCAATGCAGGGTTAGAACCCAGGGGCCGCCCTGGTAAATAGTGCCCATTTATTAACCATAAGAATCCTGTGAGGTTATCTTAAGGAGTAGGCCGCTGCAAGGCGGCGTGAGCGATATGAGCACACCTTGGTTCTCCTTCTTGGTGTGGGTCCGTCTCCTCCTCCTCCTCACTCCCACTGTACTCGTACTCTGTCTCGTCTGCCACAGCGACGCAAACACAACGATTACTCCGATTATTCCTTGGAGCACAGTGACCAACACACACACGCACACACAGACACACACGCCGACACACCGACACACGGACACAAGCGCCGACTGGCGGCCACGCACCCTTCTCGCCGCGCTTCTTGCGCGTGCGGTCGATGTGGTCCTTAAGCTGGATGCGCACGTTGCGCTCGTTGGGCTGCTCGCGGATGAACGGGTGCTTCAGCAGCTGCTCCGTCGACGGCCGCTGCGTGTAGTTCTTGATCAGGCAGTTCTCCACGAAGCTCAGGAAGCGCTTCGACCTGCGCGGTGGTCGGGAGAGGCGACGCGACCGTGAGTTACTGCTGCTGCGTTGCTCCCGAGATGGGTTCGTTAGAATCACGAGTCGCCCGGAGGTGAGGGTTAGGAGATGGTGGTGGATGGGCCGCGATGCAATCCCCCAGCGTGGCTGCAGTTGTTGAAGGACCCCAGCCCAAGCAGGATGTCCTACAACAGGGGTTCTCAACATTTTGCACCTCAAGGCCCACTTGCCGCACTTGGGTCAGGTGCTCGTGGCCCAATGATGGGTAGCGACCCACCGGTTGGGAATGGCAGGCCTACAAGTCTACCCCTCACACACACACACACGTATACCCCACACACAGAAAGCTAAAGTTCCCTCGTGTAGCCTTAACAGACTGTAGGGCCTTGTGCTGTTAGCGAGCACCACCTATAAAGACCAACACGACACATGAGGGCATGGCCGGCACCACGCCTGGCCGCCTTTGTCTCCCGAGTGCCGATATTTACACACCGCACCAGGTACTTATTTGAGGCTGAGTCGACCTAGGGAAGGCCCAGGACCGGTTCAAAGGAATTGTCACTGGCGTTGGCGGCCGTGAGCGGGAAACGAACTCGGATCGCCGTCTTCGTATCGCCATGCGCTTAGCGCTATACCGCCACCCCACATGTACCCACGCGCATCTGCCGAGTACCATTTCTTAGACTTGAGTCGGGGCGGCTGGTTCCGTGGGATGAGGAAGAGAGCCCGCATGGGGTGCATGTCGCACAACGCTGTGAGGAATTTTTGGACGACAGAAAAAAGACGAAAACAAATGAGAGACCGCATCACTCTCACGCTCGTTCGCTCCCGGAATGCCTCTCTGAGCCTCACAACTCATTTCCAGGAGCATATCGCGAGGTTTTAACCACAGGGGTCGATGATTCACTAAGTGTGATAGGAAGTCCGATCAGCTCCACAACATCGTGTACCGCACCAGTCCACCTCTTCTCTAGCCAACAGCACCGCCAACCACTGCCGCCACCACCACCAAAGAGACGGGTACTTACGCGGAGCGCCTTCTGCCATTTCCATCGCGGTGATGCCCAGCGACCACAGGTCACTCTGCGGGAGAGAACCGCACCGCGGGGTCAGAGACGCAGTCATATCGCGAGCCTGCGTTTGACCCCTGGGATGTCAGTGGCTTGGTGACATCTTCAGAATCGGTGTAGGTTTTTACGGCTCTATGTGAGATGAGAATTGCTCCCAAGAGCTGTTCTTTCAGGATAGCCGTGTCGAACGTTCCTGCTCACTTCACCATCCTACACCGACCAGCAGCGGTGAAATATAGTCAACCCCCCCCGCGACTATCACTAGTGGGTTGACAAGCATGGGAGTTTGGGCGGGGGCGCCGCCTTACAATATTACTTCATTCTTCTGCGAGTGGGAAACCTGCGGCGATTTCGTCGCGCTGGACGCGGACATGTGCTTTGAATTGCAACTAAATAAATAAATAAACTGCCACCACCACCGGCGGCACCACCACCGGCACCGCCGAGGGGAGATGAAAAGCCGGCCCTGCTCAGCGTTACCGGCAAAAAAGACGAGAGGCGGTGGCTTTAAAGTCGAGTGCACCGGGTAGCATCGCCGCGGCACAACAAACCCCGTCCGTGCCTCCCACCGGCCCCCCCCACCCCCCAAGTGAATTTCTGTCGGGCATTTGGCGAGGAATTCGAACGCGGAGGAGAGAGCGGGCGATCGGGGGTCGTGTGGGTGAAGTGGGTTAATGGCAGACTGGCAGACCCGAGCGCGCAGCGGGATGAAAGAGGTTGAACGGAGATTGAGACGGAACGCATATGGTGAAAGTGAGACACGGAGAGAGAGAAGGGGGAAAAATCGATGAAGATGACGGTGGTTTTAGCAGTGAGTGTTGGTGACTAGTAGCAGTGAGTGTCGGTGAGTGTCAGTGCGTTTCGGTGAATATCGGTGAGTGTCGGCACGTTACCCGGTAGTCTTAGGTGGCATTCGGGTTCTTGTGAGTGTTGATGGGTCGTAGCGGTGTTGAGTGCCAGCGAGTGCCGGTGAGCGTTGGTAAGTGTTAGTGTCAGGGAGTGTCGGTGTCATTAAGTAGTGGTGAATGTCGGTGAGTTTTGGTGAGTATCGGCGCGTGTGGGCGCGTTACCCGGTAGTCGTAGGTGGCGTCCGGGTTCTCGTCGCAGGCGATCACCTCGGGCGCCATCCAGTACGGAGTGCCGATGAAGGTGTTGCGCCGCCCCACTGTGCGGTCCAGCTGGGCGCTCACGCCAAAGTCGACTGCCGGCGCGAGCAACGCAAACGGGAGACCGTTAGAATAATAATAATAATATATGGCAAGGCCTGGGGTTACGAACGGGCTCCGTTCCCGAGTTCCGTTCATAAGTCGATTCGTTCACGAGTCGGAACACAAGATATTTAATGTTATACGGTTCTACCGCGACCCTGTACAGGAGTAAGCGATTTCTGACAATGGATGGATGGATGGTTATACGGTTCTGTGTACGAAGCACTAATGCACTCCATGCTTTGAGGATTTTTACATTATTTGTACTGTTGTAGATATGTGTAGGTTATAAAACCCAACGTCGGAATACTATTTAATGGTATACTGTACACTGCATGCAGCTCGTTCATAAGGACAAGTGTTTGTAAGTCGGAGACTGCCAGTATTACATTGATATACTGTAGCGCCTTTCACCCAGAGGCCCCAAGGCGCTGCAGGAAACCGGCACCAGACACTGCCTCCTTACATATTATCATGGTATCGGTGATTTTATTAACGAGCGTTTTTGAGGTGTGGGAGAAAACCGGAGAACCTGGAGGAAACCCACGCAGAACATGGCCCACAAGTTCATTGTGTATTTTCCAAATAACGAACATCTATCCATCTAAAATCTATATATTTTCTAAGAGGTCTGGCCGGCGTGGAAGAGTAGACCTAACACCCTGTCGGGGGGGGGCTCTGTAGGACTCCTTCTCACGGAGGGCCTTCCGCCAGCAGCGTCGTCGGCGAGCCATCGCGGGCGCTGCTCCTTTACCACGGTGTGACGACAGAGAGGAGGAAGAGGAGCAGCGGGACTCACCAAGCTTGACCTCGGCGTTCTCGGTGAGAAGCACGTTCTGCCCCTTGATGTCGCGGTGGATGACCTTGTGGAAGTGGAGGTGAGCCAGGCCCTGCGTGGTCGGGGGGACGGGCAGCGGGGTCGCCGCGACGATGGGGTCAAACAAGCGCACGAACAGCGAACTCACTCGCGGGCTGTCGCGGCAGATGTACGCAATCGAGTTCTTCTCCGGCGAGTGGGTGAGTGATTGGGTGAGGTGATGAGAAGGTAATGGTCGAGATCAAACTCACCCCAAGGATCTCGCGACAGATGTATGCAATCGAGTCCTCCTTGGGCGAGTGGGTGAGTGAGTGGGTGAGGTGGTGAGCGGGCGAGTGATTGGGTGTGTTGGCGAGGGTGCGAGTGACAAGCTCACCCGCAGGATCTCGCGGCAGATGTACGCGATCCAGTCCTCCTTGAGGCTGTTCCCCTTGGTGTTCTTGACGAGGTCGGTGACCGAGCCGGCCCCGCAGAACTCCATCACCAGCTACGCGACCAGAGGGCCGCAACGCGCCCAGAGAATATGCGCAGGTTAAAAATATATATTAGTATTATTATTATTAGTTCGCGATCTATCACAAGAATTATTATGATTATTATTTGTTAAACCCCGCTCCTCATGGATTGTAACCGTATCGTGTTCGAATGAGCCGCAGAGCTATGTCGCGTGGAGACTATCACTGCTGCTAGGGTCTCCCTTGGTGAACGCGTCTGGAGTCTAGCACTCCTGCTAGGATCTCTCTTTGTGAACAGGTCTGGGGCCATGTTCCAGACAGATATTGATCCGAAAACCCTCCGACTGAAGAAGGCTGGTGGAGGTCATCCAGCTGTAAAATTCTGCTCCGATACCCCCACCATTGGGAGGCAGCCGGCCAACCCGGGTCAACCTGGTTAGCGGCCGTTTAAACCGGCAACAACATTCACTCATTCACTGTCAGTCCCCGCTGAATTCCGTATAGGGTCTAAGAGCTGCGGCCTATCCTGGCAGTCACGTGTCCGTGTTCTTAAACGAAGCCACACCCACAATTTCCCCTTAAGGGGGCAGCAGAGATCACACTGGGAATGCCTCTTCATAGCGGCTCTTTCGGGATAGCAGTGTCGAGTGTTCCCCCTCTTGCCTCCGTGATGTTTCATCAATAGAGTTAACAACGTCCGTGGGACGCATTTTTCCAGTCTCAAGATGTTGAGTAAAGTGAATGTTTTAGCCTTTATGGAAATAATACAGGTGTTTACATGTTCAAACTTTCAACAGTAAATCCTTTTCTTCATTAACTTTATGCTGTCAATAAGGGTCCCACAGATATATCTGCTTGACTGTGCTTTGGTGTTTGCATTGTCCTTGTACCGTTCGCCTTTTGGCAGCCTTAGATATGAGACATGGCCGTAAAGAAGGATGTCTGTTGTAGGCCAATCAGTTTCAACGACAATACATACATTGTAATGATGTAGCTTTGTCACGGCTCGATGTGCGGAAATTGCTGTCCACAGCCGTTCTTTCGGGATAGCTACAGACACAACCCATACACCTGCCCACTAATCCACAAGACACCACTCTCTCCTTGCACCACCTGCTGTGATCTCCGGCAGCAGTGGTGATTCTAACCCAGGTGGGTCGCGGTTGTGTAGTGGTGCGGATCGGGCGTGGCGGCTCACCCAGAGCTGGTCATCGTGCCCGGGAGGGCTCTTCTTGATGAAGGCCCCGTAGTAGGTGGCGATGTTGCGATGATGCGAATACTTCTTCAGCATGTTGATCTCCAGCTTGATCTCCTCCTCCTCGTCCTTCGACGAGACAGACGCGCAGGCAAAGACACGAGCTGGAATCAAACTCTGCTTGCTGGGTTCTTAGCGACAACGTGCCAACCGCTACACTATTATTTTATGGCGCCGTTAAACCACCTGGCTGCTTCCTCCGCCTCTCTGCGCATTCCTCGCACCTCCGAGTCATTCTCTCGTCGAATAACTATCTTCGACACTGAATTAATATGTGCTCGTTAGAAATGTAAAATTATTATTATTACTATCACTCCCCACCGACTTACACACGCAAAACAACAACCGCCATTCGCCACTAAGTGGCGGTGACGTCACCACGGCGCTTGTGTCAGGCCATATGCACTTTGAGGCCGCGTGAAGTGTCGAAGGCTCGCCGACAGGTCCCACACGTGCACGCACTCACGCGCACGCTCCCACGCACCAACGCACCCACACACATGGTTGCACGGTTACACACAGGCACGCAACCACAGGGTTATTGCCTGAACTACAGATCAGCACATTTTTCACATGTGGAGCAAATTGTTTTTTTTTTAATAATAATAAAATAATCATAAAGTGGCAGCAGAGATTCCAAATAACAGAACAAGGGATACAAAAAAAAAATACCAGCCATGATTCTTTGCAGATCTCCAAAAATCAGGTGCGTCTCAAAGTTAGGGGTGGACGCCGCGACAGGCAAAGCTTCGACCGCCAAAAGCCACCGTGCCTTGGGCCCTCCCGTGGCCTCTCCCCAACGGAGAGAGAGAGCAGCAAGCCTCCCCTCTCTCTCTCTCTCTCCACCGCGGGCACACGTGGGCCAAGACAAACAACAACACACGTGTGCGGTGCGAAAGAAAAACACCGATGAAGGATCCCACGTAGAGGCAACGGCCAGGGGCCGACGACGAGTCAAGTGGTGTTCGCGGAGATCGACCGAAGTCACGACGGAGCGGGAGGTTGTGGTGGTGGTGTGATGCTGGTGGTGGTGGCTTTCAGGCCTTACACCCGCCCGGCACTGATGATGTTAATACAAGTCAGAAGCAACGCGTCAAAGCTCGAACTCGTTCCCTCCAACAGCTAGTTGATCTCCTGCCGCTGAATTGAGCGTCTTGAGCCTGTCCTTACAGCTGTGCAGGACTAGTGGTGGAAACTCGCGCTCGCGTGATCTTGAAAGGTGAACAACCTCTCTAAGATCACGGGTGTACGGGGCGAAACAGTGGACAACTTTGAGCGTCCAAAGAACTCGCAGAAGGCAATTTCAACGCACTGCGGATATATTTAGGGCAACACGTTTCAGCTAAACGATTCACAACGCCTGACGATGCCTCCAACGTGGGAGGCGAAACGTCGCAAAGGAGAGAGAAGGAATACGCGACACGGCAGCTACGCTGCGCAATTTTCATAAATCGAGCCTTGAAAATCTACATCAGTACGCTAACATTATTAACTCTAAAAGTACTTGCATATCCAAACTCAACGGAACATCGCTGACCTCACCAAGGTGCCGTTTGGTCGTTCCGCTTGCCGCTCGGCATCGCAAACTCAGTGAACCGCGCTGCTCGGTTCCTGCAGAAGGCCCCGGAATGCAGAGCGAAACGTCGGACATCCCCGCCCGAAAGACACGCGGCGGCAGAACGGCAGAAGACGCACGCACGGTCGCGTTTTCCTAACGTACTCGCGCGGAAATGCATCAAGTAATAAGTTCGCAAAATTCGGAAAGCCTCCACTAATGGAAACTGAAATATGTACTAATTCTAAGAGTTTTTTGGGTGGGTGGGGGAGTAGTCTTGCCTGTAATTAGGCCATAAATTGTGGCGGAGGAATTCCTCCTCTGCTCCCAAGACGTCAGAAAAAAAAAACCGATCAAGTCTCCTTAATTCTCGGGCATGGAGAAAAACAAAGTTAATCACGCCGCTCGTTTTCAAAGCGGAACTTCAAAGGAATAATGAGTCATTGTTGGGACAATCTGGCCCCTAACGACTTCTGCTTTCTCTGTGTGTGGGGAAATCGTCGTAAATATAGTTATTAGTGCGTCCTAAACTTAGGAAGGAGCGAGTAATATTAACCCGTCGACTGGACTAATAAGCTATGGCCTTAATTATTGAGCAGCGCGGTCGTTACATGGTTTAAGTGGCTGTGTTTTCCGCGAGCGACTTCACAATTCACCGGGCTGATTTGATTACAGGATCACGATTCTCGGTAACGATTCGAGTCGAGAATCAGTGATTTTTTTCTGCCGTGGTGAATGTGGCGGCCTGTAGCGGTGTGAAGGGTGTGCCCGACCCAATTATGAGAATTGTTCTTAAGAGCTGCTCTTTCAGGATAGCCGTGGCGAGCGCAGCAAAAGTGTGTTAAGGCTACAAGGGGGATACTTGTCTTTGAGTGTGTGACCCTAGCAAGTCTCTGCCTACGATTCCACTCATAGGCAGTGTTCTCCGCAGTATGTAGAGTTTCCACCGTTGCCTTCAGCCAAAATATACATGAGATAAACAAAACACAAGGCCTTTTACAGGCACGCAGACGTTAGCAAGAACCGCTCTAAATCATCGTCATTATTATTAATATGAATTCTAAAGCTAACGGTTACGTTTAAAGAAAAAACCCAACAGGGTGCAACAACAGCGGCGTTTCCAAAAACCGCGTTTTTGAAGAAGAAAAAAAAACGGGCCGAGGCGGCGGTTTGAACGCGCGTAAACATTCCGCGTCGGAATAAGGGAACGCGATCCCGCGGGCGGCCGGCGTAACGGTTCCACTTTCAAACGACGCGGTCGCCAGCGCGATGCTCGCGACCGCCGAGCGTGTGTACGATCAACACGATTTGGCCTTCTTCGTCGCACTTTAGGCCCCTGGTGGCCTAAAGTGCGGCCCCTGACGTGCGCCCCCGACAATACACGCGCCTTAAGTATCACGCGTTTGGTTTCAAATTAAGCCTATATCGATTTATTGCATATGCATACTTCTATATCCTTCGGCTGGCCTGGGAACGCCTGGGAATCCCCCAGGAAGAGCTAGAATCTGTTTCTGAGGAAAGGGATGTCTGGTCCACTCTCCTTGGACTGCTGCCACCGCGACCCTCACCAGGATAAGCGGTTTAGAAAATGGATGGATGGATGGCATACTTCTGTTCGGTTAACCCAGCTGTTATATCAGTCAGTCAGATTCTATTTAAGCTAGAAGGAACCGTTCAGCTACGTAGCTCTTTTTAACAGTTGTGTAGCGGGGAGGGGTAAGCAGACAAAGGGCGCATGGTTAGGGCGCTATACCCAGGATGGAACGCGAGTCAATCGCAGCGAACCGGAGGCAATTTACCCAGTAGGCCAATTAACCTAGACAACAGAAGCATGTCTTTGGACGTAATTGCGTTAAGGATTGCGTTATTTTATCTTGTAGGCGGCGTGGTGGTTCTCATACCAATGCCTTATCGGCGAACGTGGACCCCCTCTAAAAAACAGCAAACATCGCTGCTGTAATTGAACTGCCAGGGTTGCAGCCAAGGCTGAAAGACACATAAATCTCATCCCACCCTCCAAACTAAATATATTTTTTAAAAACTTCCAGTGGAGGAAAAAAAACATTTACGTACTGATGTAGTTTTTCACGGCTCGATGTATGAGAATCGTTCTCAAGAGCTGGTCTTTCGGGACCGCTGTTACGAGCGTTGCTCCACGCTGCTTCGCGGCGTTTTGCCTCCCACGTTGGAGGGATCATCAGTCCCAGGCTCCGAGTATGAGGATGCCTCCGAAGTGTGATAGATACACGATGGATAGACGTTTATTATTAGAGCGGAAAATACCCGGTGAGCTGGCAAGCTCTGGACGCGGGATTCCTGTGGGAGGCAAAACGTCGCTCGACACAGCTTCCCCAAAATATAACCTTCTAAGAGTAATGCTCTTATTTATAGTCATCAATATAAGCTAGTCTCAATCAGCGGCTGCCCCCTCCGCTCTAGTTCTAATTTGGTTTTAAATCAGAAGTCGAGTCGATGGTTCCGAACCGTCAACTTCAAAGCAGCTGGGACTGGAACTGCTCAAGGAAGCTGCAAGGCTGGCGATGGCCTTGGCTTATTTGTCCGTGACCGTGAACGATAACAACAACTGGGAGGAGGGCAGACAATCGCCACATCAAACGCGCACACCGACTTCTAATGACACACACGGAGCAACACCGCACATGTGCACACAGTACGCACAAAACGTGCACGCGGCGGGCACGCAGCACGAGTACATAAAGCAGAGAAGCACACAGCACACGTACATGGAATGTATACGGCACACAACAACACACAGCACAGCAGTCACACAGGACATAACACAGAACACATGGCCCCGCAAACACACACCATACAGAGCACACACCACACACCATACAGAGCACACACCATACAGAGCACACACCACACACCTTACAGAGCACACACCACACAGAGCACACACCACACACTATACAAGACACCCCACAAGACACCACGCAAACAGAAGAGAATACACTCCACACCGCAGACACACCACACAACGCACATACCATAACACAGCAGACACACACACACAGCACAACACACACAGCAGATACACACACAGCACAACACAGGACACAGCAGATACACACACAGCACAGCTGACACACTCCACACCCAACACAAACACACCACAACACAGCATACACACACACAGCACACACGCGTGTCTGGGGGAAGGGGAGGCTGGTGCGCGGGGACACGAGCTTTTCCAAACAAAGCCTGCCGATTGTTTTCTTTAACCGCAGAGCAGGCTAGAGTGGTGGTGGAGGAGGAGGAGGGAGATGTGGTGGGGTTGGAGATGGAGGGGGGGAGAGTTGGTGACCGGCGCGCGAGTGGTGGGCTTACGAGGATCGCTGCCAATTCGTTGGCAACGACCGCGTGAAACAAAACCCAAAAACACTGGGATAATCGCTCTCAAAAGCTGCTATTTCGAGATAGCCGTGTCGAGCGATCAGGCTCGACTCGGCTATCCAGAAAGAGCAGCTCCCGAGAGCAATTCTCATAAAGCAAGCAGCGAAAGCCTACATCGACAGCAGGGACGAACGCTCGACACGGCTATCTCGAAAGAGCAGCTTTTGAGAGCGATTCTCGTCACACATTGAGCTGTGAAAACCTACATAATAATAATAATAGCATTTATATAGCGCCTTTCACCCGAGGGTCACAAAGCGCTGCATCGATGCAACAACAAAAGTTAGCGCTTTCAGTGACCACCACGAAGAGAAACGAAACACCTTTAAACCGGCGCTGAAATAACACGACCGGGGGCCTCCCAGCTAAGCCCGGCTCTGGATAAACACAGCTGCGGAGTTATGAAAAATTAGTCGCGCGAATTAAAAACCAAATCCAGCGCCGTTCCCTCCCCAGCGGCGCGGCGCCAGGCCCCAGATCCGGCATCGTTCGTGGCGACCGCCGGCTCCACCGGCACGACGGTTGCCAACCGTCCCCGATCGGGACTCGGATTGGGACGGTAAAAGGTGTCGGCCTCCCGGTGACCGTTGAAATGATGCGGGAGATTTCGATAGGTTTTTTTTAAGAATTCAACTCAATTCAACTTTATTGTCGAATCTGCCATATGTGCAGGACATATAGAGGATCGAAATGCCGTTTCTCTCAGACCCCGGTGTTGGCATATACGTGGACTGGAACACAACAAGGGTTTAAGGAAAGAAAAATAAGTTAGAAATTTGTAACGTGTGGCATGTCAGTCCATCACAGGGCACTGGCGAAAATTATTTAGCAGGCCAATCAACATAGCAGCAGCAGCAGCGTGTCTTTGGACTGTGGAAGAAAACGGGAATGCGCGGCAAAAACCCACGCGAACACGGGAGAGAACGTGCAAACTCCACACAGAAAGACGGCAGCCGAGCCCACGAAGTTACCTTATCGCTAAATCTTCCGAGTTAGCTGCGCGAGACTCGTTGACATATTTGTTTCGTGCTTGCGATTAATAAATATTTATTTGTAGATTTCCGCCCGGTCCTTCCCCTTGGCATTCACCCACGCATCCTGTTGTTACGGCTGCCGAAAATAACGCGACAAAACACCGTCGAGTTCGAGCAAGAATCGGCGGCGGGATGAGGAGAATCCAGAAATGGACACAAGGAGACCCTTTGTTTTCTTGCTACTCGCTCGTGAAGAAAAACTAAAAAAAACTAGATGATGTAATTACCGCGATGGGTTTTGTTTGTTTTTGTTTCGGCCTTGTTCTCCGAGCGCGCTGCGGGAACGGCTGACGTCGGCAGCACGGCGGGGCTTACAATCACCACCCGGGTGTCGTGTACGCATCACAACGCGATCGCCGACACGGATGAAGGCAATCGTAACAACAGCTGCAAAGAATCAGAGACGCGCACGCTTGCGTTTAAAATAAAACAAATGAGATTTTTTTTAAAATTACGATTTATAACGTGAACAGTATTCATCGAAGGGCTTCGTTCGAAGGACTCAGAGGCGCGAGGAAACCGCAGGAAGGCAGTAGGAAGGCGGCCACGGGTCGTTCTCTCTGCAGCTTTGTGCAGCGCTTTGTGACCCTCGGGTGAAAGGCGCTATATAAATGCTATTATTATTATTATTAGTCAGCGCCAACATTTGCCAGACACTGCGTCCTATATATTATGATGTTATAGGCCAATAGGTGAGTGATTTTTAGCTATGGGAGTAAAGCGGATAAGCTAGAGGAAACCCAAACGCCCTTCCTGATGCCGACCTTCTTTAGTTGGACGGTCTTCGGATTGTTATTTGTCTTGAACCTACCCCAAAGACCCTAACGTGACCGCTAGAAACCCCCACACCTGTTCACCAAGTAATTTCGCATGTTCGTTGAGTCACAGGAATCTCGTAACGAGCTTGCAAGCTCACTGGGTATTTTTCTGCTGTAATTATAAACATCTATATATCTATCAATCCGAGGGAGACCCTAGCAGGAGTGCTAGACTCCAGACCTGTTCACCAAGAGAGACCCTAGCAGGAGCGCCAGACTCCAAGCGAGCGACATATCTCTGGCGTTCATCGTAAGACGTAGCCAGCAAGGAACGCTAATTAATATTTCCAGGGCGCAGTTGATGGAGACACGTACCATCTGCTCCCTCGTAGACTTCCTTGGGGGGGTGGCCGGGCGGGGGGGGGG